>JAPMOQ010029745.1:162730-174978 GCA_026543055.1 Argiope trifasciata | reverse complement strand
CACCCATAATATAAATTTAAATCTGACCCATAATAAAATAGAGACAATAGACCCTTTGACCAGCAATAATATAAATGGAAATCTGACCTATAATAAAATAGAGACAATAGACCGTTGATCACAGACAATATAATTGTAAACCACACACAATATAAATAGAAATCTGACCCATAATAAAATAGAGACAATGGACCGTTGATCACCCACAATATAATTGTAAACCACACACAATATAAATAGAAATCTGACCCATAATAAAATAGAGACAATGGACCGTTGATCACCCATAATATAAATGGAAATCTGACCCATAATAAAATAGAGACAGTGGACCGTTGATCACCCATAATATAAAGGAAATCTGACCCATAATAAAATAGAGACAAAGGACCGTTGATCACCCATAATATAAATGGAAATCTGACCCATAATAAACTAGAGACAATAGGCCGTTGATCACCCATAATATAAATTTAAATCAGACCCATAATAAAATAGAGACAATAGACCGTTGATCACCCATAATATGAATAGGAACTGTTTGGATTTAAATTCATGATAAAGATTATAATGTTGCACATACGATTGCACATACATTGCTGTTTTTTCATTAAAACAATTTATTTTTTTATTAAATTTTGGCATCAGTTACAATATTTCCTTGACACAAATATACTTTATATACATGTTAAAAGTTCATTTAATCTTATTGTTGAGAATATTAGAATTTTCTGAACACATATTTTACAATCGAACTCTAAATATTTCCCGTTATTACTGACCAATTTATAAATAAAAAAAATTTGAATTTCTATAAAGGAAAAATGATATAAACTTCAAACCAGACATTTCAAATTAAAACAGCAATTAAAAACCCATAAAAGTAACCGTTAACAATCGAGTTTCACAACGATACAAAATAATATTCCATTTAACTGAAAACCAGTTGATTTACTTTGAAACATTATTCAAATCTTTTAGCAAGGTGCTTGACTTTGCTTAAGTCAGGAATAACAATGCTAATCACGTATATTTTCCGAGAAAATTATTCCAATCCTTTTAAAGTAGTTTTAGTTATTTATTTAATTAGAATAGTTGCAAATATGAGTGAATTCAATGAATCACTCTGAATATTATCAATAGTTATTCCAATAGCTACAGATAGATGAATATTTTAAGGAGATTCTCGTGTGACTTTCCGGTGATGACTCAAGGGAATATTAAATTCGCTGGAATGAATAGTTGAAATGATATCTCTTGTCGGCGTCTCATGATTAGTAAGCTTGTAGAGTTATCTGCAATTAATGTTTCTGCATTCAATTTTCCATGTTGGTCATTATACTAACTGATTTGAAGAATTTGCAATAAGATGTCAAAACTATTTCTTTATTTTTTTATTTTTCCAACATTTTGTAAATGGAATTAAAAGAATGTATCAAGAAAAAAAAGGAAGCAATATCATAGAAATATTAACTTAAAATCGTTTGCGATTTCGTATCCTTGAAACTAGAAAACTGAAAATAATTATTTAAATAAATAATAATACTTAATAACAATTACTATTATTTAAATAAATGTTTAAAATTAGGCATTTTTGAATTTCATAATCAAAATTTTAAAGGCAATCTATACAGATTTAAGAGGAATTATTTTAGTTCGTTTTGAAAACTTGGTATACTAAAAATGCTTTTTTCTTTAAATAATTATACTTTCAATAATCTGAAAGTGAGATAAATATTAAAATTTGAACAAAAATTTCATTGAATGCCTTTTATATTTAGAAATACTTATTCAACGCATTGAGCTTAGTTGTAGCTCTAAGAGAAACCATAAGACAAAGGGGTTCCCATTAACTGACGTTCTTTAAATTTGAATTTTCGATTATTTTATTGGATTCCATAAATGAGGGGAATGACATTAAACACTCCTACATATTAAAAAATTAAATTCATTGTAATGTAATAAATTAAGAAAACATAGTACCGAAAAAATATTATTTAAATTTTATTACTTACACCAATATTAGTTTTTTAATATTATGAAATTATATTAAAAAGTAAGCTAAAACTTTCTATATCATTATAACTTTCTTATTCTACGGATATAACCTTTACTAATATGATGTAGAGCTCAGTTGAGTTTATTAACTTCCCGTAAAACAACACTAGGGTGATTTTGGGATTGATCTCGTTGTTTTGAAGAGTGGTCAGATGATGAGGATGACACCTCTATTTTCAAGTTTCCCCATCACACCAGCTTGAAGACATTTGGCCCGGACGTATTTAATGTGCACTGGGCCCGCTTACAAGTTATTTCGGTAGAAATGGGTCTCAAACCTAACACCTCACGACCCTTACGCTTAGACCTTACAACCAGGTCACCGTGGTCTAGGATTTGAAATATAACTGTCATACGCTATTATAAGAACTGTTATTCTTTGAGAAAGGCAATGCACTAATTTCTAGAATGTTACTGCGAAAATTGCTTTGAACTAGAAAAATATGTCAACGTTGTAAGATGCCAAATTTTATCTTAATTTAGTGTTGGTGGTGGGTCTAATGATACTTGCTCATACCAAGCCCGCATGAAGGCAGAAGTGTGCGCCTTTCGTTGTTAAGAAGCACTGTTCAGGTGAAAGTAAGACTTTGCTCCAAAACACACGACACAACCCTTTTGAGGGGGCGGTCAAGCTCATTCATCCCTCCGCGAGTCAGAATTGAGATCCAAATCAGAGATCGACTCCTCCCTGATTCAATACCCCTAGAGGTATCATTTGTTATGGGAAATTGGAGGACTTTGCAGTCACGGCCTATTGAACGTGCCCCAACTGCCATTAGTCAACACGGTGGTCTTTGGTCGAGACAAGGACAGAAATCGCTACCTTTCGGTTACGAGACTGACGCTTTACCGACCAGGCAACCACGGCTCCAGTTAATTTAGTAATTTAATTCATCCCACAAATGATTAAAAAAATTGATTTTCTCTCAGTTCACATCTTAGTGTTATAAATCATTTTTTTTGCATTAAAATTCTGTTTTTACTAATTTTTTTAAATTTATGCCTTTCCTATTTTTTTTCTCAGTTATGCATTATCATTCATGTAGGATGAACCCACCTTTACGTTTGTTTTAGCTTTTGAAAACAGAATTAAATATTTTTTCGTATAGTTCTTTCAACATTCAACCAACTAGTGACAAGTAATGAAAAAACAATGTAGCAAATAAAGAATAAGTATATAAGTTAGTATCATCTATATAAATAAAAATGAACGTTTGTCTGTATGTCTCTTATGCCTTCCTAAACCGTTCATCCAATTGCTGTTACACATAGTCAGCGTATTGTTTACACCTATGGGATTGTTATAGGGATAGTACAATGATCTAAAATTGAGAAAAAATTTCGAATCTCAAACGCATCTATTTACCAAGGATTAGGCTTAAAATAACTTGCCTATAAGAAAATAAATTCTATAGAAATGATAAATCCAAGTGAAAGGTTAATATTTTGTAGCTCTTGTACGCAAAAGTCATGCAAGTCATTCTCAGAGGAAACAACTTTATTACAGATGATGCGAGAAAGTTTTGGGGAGACCATCCATGACGGTTTTAAATTTCAATTAAATGTTAGCGTTTTTTGCAGTAACCCTCAAAAATATTGAAGTACAAATAATTTTGCGCCATCTTAATTTTCCAAAATTATCGTTTCAATTATCAATATTAGCGATTTTACGGTATAAATATGTTTTCTATGTTTAATCAATTTTAAAAGAAACTATTTTAATCCCATTTTTAAAAATTAAACTTGATAATGCTGAATGAATATGAAACGAATGACGAGATACAATAAATAGTTTTTTTCATTATGATTCTCATATAATTAATGGCTTATCTAATTATTTTTAAATACTCGAAATGCAAATGAAAAGTGTAATTTCATTAAATATGCATCAGTCGAAAATGTTATACCTTTGAAGAATTTCTTTTTAAAATGTATTTAAACATTCACATAATGTTTCGCATTAAAATGATCTAAATATGATTTTAATGGAATTCCTTTGGTTATGCGGTACTTATGAATTGTTTGAAATTAAAAAAAAACTTAAATTTTTGAGGCATGTTTACATGTTAAAGTGCATTACAGCATATTGTATAATTATTTAGTGAAATCTTTGGAAAGTGTAATTAATGGTGTATTTAAAAATCATTTTTGAAATTGGGAAATATTTTGGGTAAGAGTTTGATGTTAATTACTAATATTTTATACTAAATTAGAGTTAAAAAAAATCTTGGATTTGTATACCTTATTCCCCAAACATGTTTGCATGCTATTTTCTTAACTCTGGTTTTGAATTTTAATGAATGTTTGATGATGATTATTTGATTGGACCGTGTATCTTCATGTCAATTGTTATGCTAAATAAATATTTAAAATATTTTAGATACAAAGATTCGTAACTAACAACAAAGAAAAAGACCACAAAGTAGTTTAGGAAGGTTTTTGTTATTGATTGATTGGTTTTGTGAAATTTGAAGAAAACTTCTTGCTACTGAATGCCTTAATTATAAAACACTATTTCAGATTTGAGTTTTGTTGCCTGCATGATACAAATGGATGTTACATAGATTCGACTTTTATCGCCACGCCATTGCATTGAATTTTTTAGATATGAATGTTTAAACATATAGCAATCTTGAATTAGACTGGAAAAGTTTTTGATAATATTTATTGATTGTTTTTGTCAATTCAGAGGGAAAAGGTCGTGAAGACTTGACTCCATAAACATGTTTCTTTATTCATCTGTTGAGTTTTGATACCTGCATGATGCATTCTGTTACTCTTGATGGAACCTTTATCATCTTTGGAATTGTGTGAAATATTTTAGGTATAAAGATTTAGCCATTTAGCAATCTTGAAATTGTTTGGGAAAGTTTTTAATGTTAGATATCGGGTCGGGTTGGTCTAATGCCACTCATGTCTAATGCTAAATCTCATTTATTAAAAAAAGAAGAATGAGATTCAGCTCTTTCGAATGAAGACAGAAGTGTGCGCCTTTCGTTGTTAACAAGCACCGTTGAGGTGAAAGTACGACTTTGCTCGAACACAATCAATGCAACTCTTTTTAGGGGGTGGTCGAACTCACTCATTCACCCGCAAGTCAGAATTGAGATCCAAATCAGAAACTCACTCATCCCTGATTCAGTACCCCCAGAGATATCATTCGTTATGCGGACCTGGAGGACTTTGCAGTCATGACATATTTAACGTGCCCCAGTAGCAACACGGTGGTTTTTGGCCGAGATTATGTAAGTTATTGATTATTTTAACCAAATAAAAGAAAAAGTCTTTCAGTTGAATAACTCCTAAACATAACTCAGATTTCTTCGGGCCACGGTGGCCTGGTGGTAGGGTGGTGGTTTTAAGCCTTAGGGTTTCAGGTTCGAGACCCGATTCACCTGAAGAACCATCGTGATAGGGAGGTCCGTTGAATCCATTAGGACCAAATGCCTCTCCCCACTGGTGTGGTGTGAAGAGGGGGCGCCAGTTCAGGTGTCACCCTCGTCATCTGACCATGGTTCGAAATAACAAGGTCCTAAGTAGCCCTAGTGTTATTTTAAAACGGGATGTTAATATAACTAAGCTAAACTTCCTATTTTGTAAGCATGTATTTTTTTCTTTTTTTGAAGTTCATCTTTGGAGTTTTGATGTCTGCTTGATACAAACTGTTGCTTAGATTGAACTTTTACTGTCGCAGATTTTATGTTGTAACAGCTTTACAATAATTTGTAGTTTCAATTTTTAGAATAATTGCTAAGGAACTATTATTAGAGAATCACTGTTTAACATTTAAACATCAGAGAACGTATGTTTAAACATTAAAATTACATTTGTGATTTTACAAGCGAACCCCACTATTTCAATTTGCAAGATTCAACTTCTTTTTTTCTTTCAAAATCCTTTTCTTCTTTTTCAGGCGAAAATAAGAAGAAAACATATTTTCGCAACCGACAACGAATATTTCTAACTTATTTTCGCAACAAGCATAAATAGAGGGTTTCATGTTTATATTAGATTGGAAAGAAAAATAACAGAGCCATTTCTTGCTGTTTGTGAAAAATTCAACTTTTTTCTGAGAGTAAAATTTGGAAAATTGAGATACATGATGTTGCTTGTTAGGTGAAAATGTAGCGTCATATCCTTAGAGGAAATCTGGTGGATATCTCACTCGAAAAAGTTTAGAAAAAAAAAGTGCAATGGCAGGTGTAGATGAAATTTTATCGCCATATAAAAGACACTCAGATTAAATAATTGTAGGACTATCAAATAAATGGAATACAATCATCAAATGAAGTATAACAATATATGTAATAAGGGTTCAGTTCAGTTCAGTTCAGTTATATTAACGTCCCGTTTAAAGCAACACGAGGGCTATTTTGGGGCGGACCTCGTAATTTTGAACCACGGTCAGATGACGAGGACGACAACTGAAGTGGCACCCCCCTCTCCACACCACACCACACCAGCGGGAGGACTTTGGCCTGACAGATTTAACGTGCAAGAGACCCCCTCACACGACGGATCTTCGGTGGAATCGAGTCTCGAACCTGAAACCCTCCGGTTCCGAAGCCGAGACTTTACCACCGGGCCACCGCGACCCTATATGTAATAAGGGAAAAAAGTTTAGAGAACATAAAGTATGCTATATCTTATACCCTTCATAAATTGGAAAAAAACCCAGCTTATATTTTATGATGAAAGATCAAACGCTAGAAGTAAGGTTTAAAAAAATTAACATGACGACAAACAAATTTTTTTTTCTTAACATCTTAAACTTTCTGATATCGAGAAATACTATTAATTTTTTAATGATTAAGTGCATTATCAAAATTATATACGTCATTTTGCCATCTTTTAAAATTTAACGACTCGAACTCAAGGATGTAAGATATATTTTTTGGGGAATTATGTCTTATAACAAATTGCCATCTGAGTGTACATTCAATATGTTGTTAAAAACCTGTAATTGCGCTCCTCAGCAAGGATAATGTCATCGTAAAAAAGACAGTTTTACAGTAATCTGTATTGGATACTAGCTAATATCGCATCAATGATCCCAGATTTGGTGACAAATTTTTATACCATTTGGCGACAAAATGAATAAATCTCGAAACTTCGATAATTTTGCAGACCCGTCCATTAGAAACCGAGATACACCCTGATTAGCCAAGAAGCTTCTAGTCCCGCCTGCCGGGAACCATAAAAGGCCGGCACTATCAAGCTCCTTCATATCTTCCTAAACTGAGGAGTAATCCTGGATAATAGCTGTAAATTGCAGTACTGAGTAGGGTGTTAAAGCTGGAAGAGACATAGTAGTAGTTTCAACCATCTGGAGAGACCGTAGAGAGGAGCTCCGAGGATCCCTTCTCCTACTTAATCCTGTCTGACCGTTATGTGAGCTGTGGACGTTGTTACTATTGGATTTCTACTTGTAGGCTACTGTTGTTGTGTGCTGCTGTGTGTTTGTCTTCACTGTACATATTTATTGTCTTTGTGCTGTCCGGTCTTCGTGTACAATAAACGCCTCTTACTGATGGATAATTCATCCATTTTCTGCACCATACACTCATAACATAGAAGCGAACATGACGATGAAATCTGTAAAAATATTAACAATTCCATCGTTAGAATATTTTTTAAATTTGTTTTTAACTATACTTACAGCAATAATATATTCGATGTAACATTTATGGAAGAACATGCATTCACTATTTTATAACATTTGAAAATATTGGAATGTATTTTTTTTAATTCATTAAAGTAATTTTAGTCCCCTTTCTTATCTATTCTTTACAATTTCTATTAGTTTTGAGGTGAAATTGAAGTTCAGTATTTATCACTTCTTTAAACTTGGCACTTTTCCAAGTGCAGAAAAGTTTGTCATAATGCGTTGCTTTGTAGCAAAAAAGGCATTACAGAAGCAATCAAGATTAGATTATAAATTATCCATTAAATTATAAATGGAAGTAAAGAACTTCATATTTTTCTTATTTCACTTTCGTCTTTTAAGTATATGCTTAAGCAATTTTTTTCTGTTTCTTTCAACCAAGAAAAAAGAATTATTTTTTGTTCCAAATGCATCCCGACGGTCCCGTTTGGAAAAAAAAATAGGAAAGAAAGTTTGAAAGAGACTGTAGAAAAATTGAGGCAAGAAACTTTTCAGACCGTGAAACCTGAACTTCACTTTTGGGAATCTAGATGTATTTTAATGTGGTTCAACGAAGAAGTTCTACTTTTGACGAGTTTCTATAATTGGGAGACAATTGACAGTTTGAGATTGTCATATATATATGATCGATTATTCATATTGGAACAGAATTCTATTTCATTCTGAAGAACTACTGGAGATTGGGTTGTGACAAATAAATATATTTTGGTGGCCACGACGTAAATGTTTTATTTTTTATTTCTCCGTGGATACGATATTTACTTTTGAATTTTTATTAATTGTTAGAGTTCTTACATTAGTCGAGTCCCTTACTTGAAAATATAATTTAATTTATAATTTAAGTTTTTGAATTATAAGGCGCTTAGTTTCAGATCATTTTGAAAGGTCATTCTTCACCCAAATAAAAGCGATAACAATCTACGAACAATGAAAACAATCTACAAAGTAAATACACTGATGGAAAAAAAATCCCAACACTAGGAAGGAGCTGTGCTAGATAAACAGAATTTTGTAGGCGTGTTTATACATCTGAAAGATGACATCTATTCAAATTTAGAGCTACGCGCGTGAGTGTGGCGCTAGTAGCGACACTATGAACATGCAAATGAGGTTTGCTTTAAATAAGCGCTGTAAGGTTCGTGACCGTTATTTACAATTGAGATTTGACGTAGTGGGTTAAAATTAGTCAAGGATGCCTCTGAGAAGACGAAGAAGCCATTATCAACAGCTCACTGAGTTTGAACGAGGTCGTGTTGTAGGACTACGAGAAGGTGGGTTTTCTTTCCGCGATATTGCTGAAAGACTTGGCAGGAATGTATCCACTGTGCATGAGTATTGGCGGCAGTGGTCAAGGGAAGGTATTGCCTCAAGAAGACGAGGTTTCGGGCTGCCACGTGGTACTACTGAGTGGGAAGACCAGCGTATGGCTGTGGCTAATCGTACTGCGTCTGCTGCTGAAATTCGTGCTGCAGTTGACACCACAGAGACACAAAGAACTGTTACAAATCGGTTACTTCAAGGACAGCTCCGAGCCAGGCGCTCTGTTCAGTGCAATCCACTGACTCCAAACTACTGACGTTTGCGACGTGAGTGGTGTATAGCTAGAGCTCATTGGAGGACTAAGTGGTTGTTGCTGTGTTTTGTTTGAAATGTTTGGAATCTGTTGTATTTTCTGATGAAAGCCGGTTCTGCCTTGGTCGCAGTGATAGCCGTTTGTTGGTTAGAAGGAGGCCAGGTGAACGCTTGCTAGTGACCTGTCTGCGGCCTAGACACACAGGGCCTACTCCTTTAGTTATGGTTTGGGGAGCAATTTCATATGACAGCAGGAGCACTCTCGTGGTTATCCCACGCAACCTGACCGCAAATGTGTACGTCAGTCTAGTGATACAACCTGTTGTGCTGTCATTCATGAACAGCATTCAAGGGGGTGTTTTCCAACAACATAACGCTCGCCCTCATACCGTAATCCAACATGCTCTACAGAGTGTCGACATGTTGCCTTGGCTTTCTAGATCACCAGAACTTTCTCCAATCGAGCATGTATGGGACATCATTGGACGACAACTCCAGCGTCATCCACAACCAGCATTAACCGTCCCTGCATTGACCACCCAAGTGCAACAGGCAGGGAACTCCATCCCACAAACTGATATCCGACACCTGTACGACACAATGCATGCACGTTTGCATGCTTGCATTCAAAATTCTGGCGGTTACACCGGTTACTAATGTACCAACATTTCACATTTGAAATGGCTCTTCTCGCCAATGGCTCTACCTGTGATCTTGAAACTTTAATCAAATAAATATGTTACCTAGACAAATGTATTCCTAAAATATCAATACTGTACAAAAATTTTTTCTTGGTGTTGGGATTTTTTTTCCAATAGTGTATAATGCGAAATAAAACCATAAATTGACCATCAGAAGGACTTAAATATTGATATATTACTAAAATCACCACCTTTGAAATCAATATCTGACATAATAATCTGTCAAGAAAACAGAGCTTATATATATCGATATATACTTATGATACCGCTCAATGAGTGTGTGTGTATGTTGGCCTCTACAGGTCAGACTGTTGGACCTAGAGCTACCACTTTTGGTACATGTATATCTTGGAGGTCGGAAATGTTCGCCTAGTATTCCTCTTTTCAATTTTTTAATTAGAATTTAAATTAAAAATAAAGCAAAATTTCGACGTTTTTCGGCTATAACTTTCGAAAATATTATCGCACAAACATGATTTTTATATCCATTTAAAGATTAAAAAATAGTCTTCTAGTGGTATCAGTATTTTTACATATAACTTAACCTTCTATTTGTAATGAATTTTTAAAGAAATAATTTAACTATATTTTTCAAGAATATATTTTGGACAGAGAAATAAAATTTAATCTGTACGAGCTTGTTACAAGTAAAAGAGAAAATACTCTTTATCTTTTATCAATATGTTGCTACCGGATTGATAAAACTCTAATTTAAAAATAAATAATTATTGCAAATTAAGCATATGAAAATGTAATTTAGGAGCAAGTATCTGCATGAAATGAAACAAACATAAAATACGCTTTTTTCTAAAAAGAAAATGTAAAGAAAATATTTTGTGACTTTTACAATATTATTAATTAAATAAATCAACTTTATTCAAGGCAAACAAGGCTTAATTTATATATAGTTTTAATTCAAGGTCCAACGGCTAATTTGTAAAATTTAATAATAGAAATGCATAGATAAAAAGAATCTATATGAGTTAAATAACTACATAGTAAGTAACAGGAGTCTATAAATGCTTTAAAAAATGACGAATGCTTAACTTTTAACTAAAAAAATAAACTTCAATCAACCCAGTCTCTAAAACTGACTGATTTATGAGTATTTGAAGATCACTATTCCATAAAAACGAGTAATTTTAAACCACATCATTGACCATTCCAAAGGTGATATCTCAGCCAACGTCCAGAATTTCTCAATACAGATTGGCCTAAGAATGAAAATGCTCAATCTTCCAAACATTTATATTCAAAACTTCATAAGTCGATCAAATTTGATAGCAGAGGATAGAAATCTTCAGTTATTTATTTGAGAGTTGAAGTGTCAAGAATATTATGTATAATATGATTCCTTATAACTAAAAAATGTCTAAAATTTTGACTTAATAATTTTTTAAATTACGTTTATAGGTCAAAATAAAATAAAATATTATTATTCGTATTTAAATTTTTTTGAAAGTAAAGCTAAAAACTGAATACTATGTTGAATTTAAGTTATTTTTGTGAAATAATTCTTGAAATATGACAGAAATTATTGTACGGAAAACATTCGACTTTTACTTCTCTTTATGATCGACGTGTGTCAACAAATGGAACTTGTGTGAAATGTAAATAGAAGAGCATATTTATAGAACAAATATTTTAACTTTGTATAGCAGTAATTTGTAATACAAAATGTCCCGAAATTTTGAGTATATTTGCAATATTTTCTTATATAATACAAAATTTCAATTGTTTATACAAAAGTTTAATTGTTTTTCGATTGTTTTAACTATATTAACTGAATTATTCTTGTATTCTTTTTTTATATTCATGTTTTTAAACCTTCACAAATAGATTGGATTCGATTTCTGTAACCATAATCGAATCTCTACTCATAAAGCATACTTATTGTTAAATACATCTTACAATTTCTGATCATGCAAAGCAACCTAATTTCCAAAACGTTTCTTGATTTCGAATGACAGTTAAAGCATAGCTTGATGGCTAAACTACCATTTGTTGTCCACCCTTACAGAATCTTAAAAACAATTCAGTCTTATGGGAAACAAGTAAGCAACCATAAAAACAAGCAAGTCTATAGGGAAACAAGTAAGTAACCATAAAAACAAGCAAGTTTATCTGGAAACAACTAAGTAACCCTAAAAACAAGTAAGTTTATCTGGAAACAAGTAAGTAACCATAAAAACAAGCAAGTCTATAGGGAAACAAGTAAGCAACCATAAAAACAAGCAAGTCTATCGGGAAAC
>JAPMOQ010029745.1:151290-161963 GCA_026543055.1 Argiope trifasciata | reverse complement strand
CAACCTTTAAAACAGATTTGATAATGTTTGAACATAAAACTTGGCAAATCAACTTAAATTGGTTGTACAGCAGGTCAACCACTTATTCCCTTCACTGCTCTCTCTTAAAGATCTTTAACCTACACGTATTGATACGATTCGAGTTCACCCAATGGGCATAGTAAACACTGCCAAAATCAAATAACTTAATTTTAAAAGTTCGGGTTCGAATCCTGTTTGCAGATTGTTTCTTGAGATGATGGGTTGGAAGTGGAAAAACAACACAAGGAACCAAGAGGTTCAGAACCAAATATCTTCTGCATGGATCTGACAAATGTCTTAACACTTCTAGAGGAGAACTGCATCAGTAGGTCCATTAAATGGGTGCAGTTGTTTATTGTATCAAATTGGACTATTTGTAGCAATCTAAAGGTGGGTTCACACGAGGCTTTTTATTGTCCGCAATAGAAGATCACGCCTACTTTTGGAAAATCACGTGACCACAACGGGACAATGGCAAATGATTGTCTCGTCGGGACAAACATTGTCCGCGTTGTCTCAACTGTTCACACGGGGACAATGCCGGGACAACAGCGGAGAGACAATGTTTGCGGACAATAAAAAGCCTCGTGTGAACCCACCTTAAGGGCGAGTGTAATGATTTAAAAACCGTTCGTGCTTATAATGGATATTTTTTCATGTTAAATTGCAATATAATTAAGGTTTTATAATGGACACTCATGTAAATTTGCTCCTAAATGAATGAAATATCATGTTTCTTTCTGTTATTAAAATTATTTATATGAAAATTTCAATAATTCCCAATAGTATTTGATTTAATTACTTGTTCAGCGAAACACTTGATTAAAATGAATTATAATCATTACAACCTTGCTAACATAACAACTGCTTTAAATACTTCGTTTGTCTTAATAATGTTTCATTTGTACCAGTGAAAGTAGGAATTTTTGTTATCTTTTCAAATATCTAGATTTAGAGAGTATTACGAGCATCTTCCTACATGAGGAAGATAGATAGCTTGTAATATTGTAGTAACACTGACATTAGAATGGTTATAGGAGTAATTAGTTCCAACAAAATTTTCTCGAAGTTATGAAAGTAGGCTTCGCTTGTACCAGTGAAGTCTATTTTCATAACTTCGAGAAAATTTTACTTCGTTTGTTGAATTAATATTTCATTTGTACCAATGAAAGTTATTACTTTTTGTATTCTTTTTGAAAAGCTACAGAAAGTTAAGAAAGTTTTTCCATCATTGGACGATAGAGAGTTTGCAACATTGCAGTAACACTAATAGTAGAAAAGTTGCAGAAATAATTATTTCTTATAAAATTTCCTCAAAATTATGAAACAGAGCTTCATAACAACTTTGTTTGTTGAAATAATGTTTGTTTTGTACTAGATTAAGCAATATTTTAAAATACTTTTTGAAAATCTGCAATTGCAAAAAAATTACTAACATCTTCTATCATTGGACGATAGATAGCTTGTATCCTTATATTGGGTTGGAGGGAAAGTTCTGTCGTATTTTAAAGAAAATATTGGAATTCATTTATAAAAATATGTGTTTAATATTAATCAATTATATATGCTCCGTTATTTGTTACAACCTGTCGCCATCTTCCGGGTAACCTGTAAATTCCTGTTTTGTAGAAGTTTTCATCCATGAAGTTAAAATAGTCAGCAACTGCCTTAGAAACACTTTCAAAAGACTTGAATTTTTTTCCCTTTAGATAATTTTGCAGATATTTGAACAGGTAATAATCAGAGGGTGCAATGTCAGGTGAATAGGGGGAGGGAGTGACTAAGGATTTCCCATCCTAACGCATTCAGTTTTTGTAGTGTCACCATTGCAGTATGCGGGCGAGCATTATCGTGGTGGAACACTATTCCTTTTCTGGACGCTAATGCTGGCCTTTTTTCTTTGATAGTTGCATTCAATTTATCCAGCTGATTGCAGTACAGATCCGCGTTGATGTTTTTTCCCAGTTTCAGCAACTCGTAATACACTGGACCTTTCCTGTCCCACCACAAACAAAGCAGTACTTTTAGTTGATGGATACTTGGTTTTGGAACTGTTGCTGATGATGCTCCTGGTTTGCAGTAAGATTTTTTTCTTTTAATATTCTCGTAAAGAATCCGAATTTCATCTCCAGTAACCAGCCTGTCCAAAAATGGCTCCACATTGTGTCTAATCAGATGTGATGAACATATTCTTACACGATCAGACAAATTCTTTTCCGTTAATTCATGTGGAACCCAAACACTTTGCTTTAACACAAACCCAAGAGATTTAATGTGATCTCCAACAGTTGTATGATGAATGCCATACTCTTCTGCAATTTCTCGACTTGTTAAATGTGGCTTGTTTTACAACATGGATCGCAAAACATCATTATCGATCTTGGATGGTCGTCCAGATCGAACACTTTCTTTGAGGCTCAGGTCCCCGGAACGAAATTTGCTAAACCCTCTTTGACAAGTACGAACATTTACAATATCTTTTCCAAATACCGCACATAAATTTTTACATGCAATAGATGCGTTGCTTCCTTTTTGGAATTCATATAAAACGCAGTGTCGTAAATACCCTTTATCTAGCGACATATTTTTCCCTTTAAAAATTACAAGCAAATGATGAACGGTAAAAAAGGGCACCTTTTATATTATACAGCAGCTAAAAAAACAAAAAAAAAATCCGATTGATTCACTAGTCAGATGTTTTTTTTTTTATTTACAAGAAAAATCACCTGCCTATTTAAAATACGACAGAACTTTCCCTCTAACCCAATAGTATCAATGCCATAAGAAAAGTTGTAGGGATAATAATTTCCTATTGAATTTCTTTTAAAGAAGGAAACTAGGAATATATGATGCATCGATTTGTAAGAAAAATGTAGACAGCTGTTTTCGATACTTTTCGAAATAATATTTTTACTATGCTGCTTTTTCGATACCAATATAATGAGTATCTTTCAATATTGGACGAAAGATAGCTTGTAATATAGTATTAACACTGACAATAGAACGTTTAGAAGAGTAATTAGTTTCAACAAAATTTTCTCGAAAGTTATGAAAGTAGAAGTTCATGGCCACTTTGTTTGTTGAATTAATATTTCATTTGTACCAGTGAAAATGGTTCCTTTTTGTACTTTTTTTGTAAAGCTATAGAATGTTAAATTTTTTTCCCATCATTAGACGATAGATAGCTTGTAATACAGAATAACTGCAGAAATAATTATTTTAAAGAAATTCCCTCTAAATTACGAAATAGAAGTTCATAACATCTTTGGTTGTTGAAATTATGTTTGTTTTGTACTAGGTTAGGTAGTATTTTTAAATATTTTTTGAAAATCTGCAATTGCAAAAAATTTACTAACATCTTCTAATCTTCTAACATTGGACTATAGATTGCTTTTATCATTATAGTAGCAATGACGTAAAAACAGTTGTAGTAATAATTATTTCCAAAGAAATTTCCTGGTGACCTGATGGTAAGATCTCGGCTTCGGAACCGAAGGGTTTCGGGTTCGTGTCTCCACCGAAAAACCGTCTTGTAAGGAGGTCTCTTGCACGTTAAATCAAGCAGATCAAACGTCCTCCCGCTGGTGTGGTGTGGAGAGGGGTGTGTGTGCCAGCTCAGGTTTCATCCTCGTTATCTGACAGTGGTTCAAAACTACAAGGTCAGTCACAAAATAGCCCTTGTGTTGCTTTAAAACGGGACGTTAAAATAATTAAACTAAACTAAACCAATGGAATTTCTTTTAAAGAAGGAAACTAGAAATATATGATGTGTCTATTTGTTAAAAAATGTAGTAGCTGTACTAATGTAGACAACTGCTTTTGGTACTTTTCGAAATAATATTTTTATTAAGCTGCTTTTTAAGTGAACTGCATCATTTTTTTTCCTTCAGAACCTTTTCTTTTGACATGCCTTTAAAAGCTATCCGTTTTTCTTATTGGAAGTTTTTATTTTTTGAATTCAAAAACTTGCTTCACTTATAAAAGGAAAGATTATTTTGTGGTCAATAAAGAAAAGAAAAAAAAAAAACCGATACCATCACGAAACAGTTTTGCTTTTCTTTTTTTGGGAAAGGGAAGATATTGTTCCCCCATCCTTGATCGGCCAGCTGCAACGCAGATGTTCGGAACTGCGCTCTCAGAAAAAGATCGAAAGGCGAAGAATCGATCTGATGATCTTTGGAAAGTGAATCTGCCAGCACTGGACAAACTCCAAAATCTGAATATTATATTTTGAGAAAAACCAGCATGTGTTTTCCTTAGCTGCCTCGCTTGCTAATGCTTTCACTTGACAATGTTATTTATATGAATACATTTTTATAAAAACACTGTATTTGTACTTGCGTATTTATAAGTACAGTGTAGACAACCCTGTTCTTAAATACAAAACTATATTTATATTTGCTTGATAGCTTAACATTAAATTCAACACTACACTTAACTCTAAATTTAACATTATATTTGTATTTGTATAGCAACACTAAACTTAGTACTGTACTTGCTTAATAACTTTACACTGTATTAATACTTGCTTAATAACTTAACATTACACTTATACTTGCTAAATAACTTAATACTATATTTATACATCAACACGATACTGAGCACTAAATTTAAAATTACACTTATATTTGCTTAACTTAAAACTAAACTGAATGCTGTACTTATACTTGCTTATTAACTTTACATTGTACTTATACTTGCTTAATTTCAAACTATACTTATACTTGCTTAATAACTTAACTCTATGCTTGTATTTGTACCTTATAAGTATATACAACACTATATTTATAATTGCATTTTATATTTGTGACTAATATTTTGATAAGATACTCTTTTATTTATACTTCAACACGATACTTAACACTAAATTTAATATTACGCTAACACTTGCTTAACTTAACACTAAATTGAACACAGTATTTATACTTGTTTAACCTAACACTAAACTGAATACTGTTCTTATACTTGCTTAATAACTTTATTCTGTACATATATTTGCTTAATAACTTAATTCTATTTTTATACTTGCTTAATAACTTAACACTATATTAGTATTTGTACTAATAAGTATATACTACACTATACTTAAAATTGCATTTTACATTTGCAACTAACATTTTTTATAAGATAATCTTTTCTAAACTTTAAATCAATGGAATTCACAGTGTAAAATGAATTGCCGCTTTAAAGAATTTTCTCTGAAAATACAATAATTAATTTTGGAATTCTACAGCGTTAGAAACTCTTGTAAATAAAGGAAATTGTTGTTTATTAAATGATTTTTTTTATTCGTTCAAAATCTTGGCAAACCACTTGATTTTTTTTTGTTTTCAAGCATTGATTGTCCTACAAAAAGCGAACACTTCAGCAAGAATGAGAACCAGAAATCAGATGGAAATGAAAGAGTTGAATTATTATAGTAAATTTCTTAATTTTATTGAAGTTTTAAAAATACTGGAAAGATAACCAAACAACACAAATTTTGAAATACCTGAAATTTAATAGCACTAAATAAACTATTAAAATATACAAAAATATAATATGTACAACAAATATAACGATACAACCCATATCTAATAATAAAGAAGGTGAATGTGTGTATGCGTTTGCTGGCGATCAATTAGATTCACAGATAGACGTAAAATGATCAAAATCGGCATAAATATGCGTTTGAAAGTAGGAATGTGCACCTCAATGAGAATGTTTTGCGCTTTTAATTGTAATTTTAATCAATCAAAAATTAAATCAAATATTGTGTTTTCCATTATAAGCCCCAAAAATATTTATTGCAAAAAAACACTGCTTTTTATACTAATTCAAAGTTTTAAACAATTATTTGATATCTAATAATCGAGTAACATTTTTCTAAAGTTTAGCAATAGTCAAAATGAATTCCTATATATAATTGACCTAAAATAGGCTTCTTTATTAAATTGAATTCCAGAAAGTTTCTATTGTTCTGTCAGTTATTTAATTGGGAGATTTCTTTCAATATTGAAGGATAGGCAAGAACAATTCCGTTACAAACCGTTATTCCGTAGACAAAAAGTAGGCAAGAAATTGAAGATACACCTTTAAATTTAGATGAACCAGATAATTAAGTTTTTAATAAGTGCTACGAGAGCATGGAACATCATTCTAAATATATGTCATGGAACAAAATTCTATGTTATGGTACAGTTCTAATTATATTTTATGGAACATAATTCTATGTTATGGCACATAATTCTAATTATATATATTATGTTATATTATGCCATGGATCATAATTCTGATTATATACATTATGTTATATTATGCCATGGAACATAATTCTAATTATATGCTATCGAACATAATTCTAATTATATACATTATGTTGTTATATTATGTCATGGAACATAATTCTAATTATGTACATTAAATTATATATTGTTTTTGTATATAATTCTAATTTATTTACACAAGGAAAACAACAATATATTTTCTTCAAAACTAACACGGCTTTAGTTTCTAAAATAATTTGATGCTTAAAAGTGCTTTCTTGAAAGAATACTCTTAATTAAAAGATAATTTAAATCTTTCTTCGAATTTACTTTTTTAGTTTCTGGCTTATTTAAACGTCAGAGGTTCATTTTACATTCTACAATCAATAAGTGTCTTTGCTCTCATAATATTTTTTATTTCAACTCTAAAAAAAGTTATTTATCTTTTATATTCTATTACCCTCTTTATTGTCTGAAATCTCATTGAAAATATAGTGTCATTGTGTGAATAATCACTTTAATAATTTAAATATGTAAAAATTTCTGATTAATATTTTTTTCAGGTCATATAGCAATTCGACTTGCTGTAAAAATCTTATTTCTAAAGGCGAAAATGCAGACGATTTATATTAGTCAGAAATAATTTTTAATATTGGATATGAATAGCTAAAAAATTACTGCGTTTGTCTTATCTCATGTTAAAACGCAAATAAAAATTAACGTTTTATATTTTTAATTTTAAAATGTCAGCCAATCAAATGATTCATTTTCGTTATTTTGATAATTGATAACAAGAATGACATCATCATAAAATGACATGCAAAAAATAAAAACATGACTGATAAAATTTACGATTCTATGAGCCAAGGATTCACACTATTTTCTTCAGTTCTCCCTTTAAAGATGTTTTTCTTTTCAAGTATTATTGCTTCACTATTTAGGTGCGAATAGTTTACTTTTCTGAAAATTCGTCGTTTGTATTTAAATAAAAGAATATCATTTATTATGATAAGGGTAAACATGCCATTTTAAACTTATGTTAGATTTTTCGATTTTTTTAAAGTTTAAAACTTTTTAACTTAACATCCATTTTGCTTTCTCAAGAATTGACTGTCATACTGTCGATAACGATACTGTCTCAATAAATGTAACAAAAAATAACATATTGAAGTGTCAGAATATTGAAGTAAATCTTTGTGACAAATTTCATCCAAGATTGATCATTCTTCATGTTCATGCATTTTTACACGGTATAAAGATAATTTCTTTTAAAAATACATGCAGATGGCTTAAGAAAAATATTATTCAGTTTCTGATTTAAAATATAAGCTGTATTTCTATATATCCTTTAAAAATTGGGGTTAAACTGATAAATAGTATGAAATTTTTAGTTTTTTTTCTCATTGCGAAGAATTAAAACAACCATAAAAGATTTCTAAATGATTAAATTATTTCTGATTTTGTTCAGGAACTGAAAAAAAATTGGGAAATTATTATACCAAATTTAGACAAAAATATGCATTAGATTTTAATTTATGATGTATTTTTTCCAAAAAAAAAAATTCGTCAAAGATTAGAAATTGAACAAATAATATATAAATAAGTAAAGTATAATTAAAACTAATATACAACCAAAATAAAAATTAGCGCAATTTCCCAAAACAATAGAAACAACATTCTAGCAATTTTATAAAAGAAACTCTAAAATAACTTAATAAACATTAAAAATATTGAATAAAAAATTTCATAATTTCTCAAGAAAAAAAATCGACTTTTCAACGTAGTCACCTACCCTAATTCTGAGAAATTTTTATCTTATCAAGATAGTACAATTTAAATTATGTTTAACACTTAGCATTGTAACTGATAAGCAATTTTGAATAGAGAGCAGAGATGAAGAAGCCATTTTTTTAGACAGTAACCTGTTATGGCATTTGCCACTGGACAAGCCAGCTGTAACGAGACAGCGATTTGAGCCAAGGATGTAAGTCTCTTCTTTTTTTCTGTGGCACCCTCTAGAACCAAGAGTATGCCTTTTCCACTCACGCGTCATAATCCGTTTTACGGGGTGGGTTTCCATTCATGCATTTTCATTCACATAATCATAATTTAGACCTAGCTCAGAGATCGATCACCTCTGAAGTAGTGGTATTACTCTCGGCATAGAGGACTTTGTGACCACGACAGATTTATACCTGCGCCCAGTCACTACCACACATGGGAAATGTTCGACTCGTGGATTCGAACTAGTAACTTACCGGACACTAGTAAAACGCCCTACCTACTTGGCTATCTCGCCTTTGTAACAACACATTATACTTATTACTTACCGTAAGATTATATATAACATATTTTCCCATTATAATTTCTATTATAATACAAATTTGTAAATTATACATCTACACGAGTTTCGAAATAAATATATCTGCATCGCATGCAAATATGAAGTCTCTGTAGCCGTGCTTGAATAAGCATTACTGTTATCACTGTACAATGATCATCATTAGTCAAGCTAACGATAATAATTACACTCGTTGGCTTGCGAAACACAGTTAGAAATGAAACCTTAGGTGCTTATTTATTCCTGCATTAAACTGTAGATAGCAATTATGAATAGTGAACATTATAATTACTAGCCTGAAACTTGGAATCATAGGTTGTTTCTGGTATTTATCAAGTATTTTGTGTCACTCCATAGTTAAGCAGATTTATAAGGGTTTGTGTTGAATAAATCCTTTGGTCAAACTGTCAATAATAATTGAGAGACTTTGTAAAAATAAATGAAACAAATAACAAAGCAAGCAATAATTAAATAGAAGAGGACTTTTCCTTTTGATGGATCAGATACTTCAATTATCCATTTTTAATTTGTCTTATATGAAGAGAAAAAGGAAATTACTTAAAAAAAATTCTACATCGAATTTTGATAAATCTCCAATTTCTTTTTAACCTTTCTCTGATTCCAACAAATATTTTTCAAAATTATAAGTGTCTGTGAAACTATAAATAAAAACATTTTAAAGAGCTAGACCGTTAACAAGTTATTAGTGTCAGCTAGGAAAAGCAAGTGTTAAGGGTGCTGTTTAATAATATCTGGCTAGTGTACCTTTAAAACAGTAAAACTGAATCACAGAGCTATATAAATGAAGTTTTAATTTTTGAATGTGGCGATTACACAAAAGTTTTAAGTATTTCTGCAATTTAGAAACCTATTTCAGTGTCAGTGCGTATTTGGATAGAATAACAAAAAATTGCGAAAATCTTGAAAGAAGAAATTTAGCATGTGATTTACCGCAGAGCAGTTGATGTGTTTTCATATCTAGGTATCTGGGATCATCTTATTGATGATCATCATATCTTTATAATGAAAGTCACGAGAGCATAACGACCTGTGGTGATATCTTAATAAGCCAGTAACAATGTCTAGATATCATCGATCTCTTTTGTCGAATGGATAATTTACTGGATTTCAAACCGAAACATCGTATGTTCGATCCTTGGCGGAACTAAACCTACACAATGGCACAATTCCGCCAACACCACAGCCAAAGTCCATCATCAGCTATTGTCGATGGTTGGTTAGTTGGTTTCACTGGCGCAAGAGACATGTTTGTCTATGATGTAAAAAACATATGTTAGCTCAATAGGATCTCGGTACCATAAAAGATATAAAATATTAAAATAAATGTTCCTTACTTACATAAATAGAAATGTCTAAAATCATGGAAAAGAAGCATAAACATATGGGAAAAACTTCGAATAAATTTACAGTAAAGATTAAAGGTATTAACCTAGAGCATAAAGTCAAACTTCTGTGCTTTTAAATTAAATTTTACAGCAACATTTATATACTTTTAAATTAAATTTTAACAGCAACACCTCTGTACTCTTAATATCAATTAAATTTTGTTTATTTACTCTTTGATATCTAAAGAGTAAAATTAATATAATCGAACAATCAGTACATTAGTTGATAGAACCAATTATCAATCAATTGAAAAATTTCAAAACAAATAATGAAATGTTTTATAATATTATTGCAATTAAGGAAATTGACATAATGTTATTTATTTATTTTTCAATATCTATAGAATGACATCAATACAATTAAGCAAGCAACAACGTTGATGGAATGAATCATCATTCAACTGAAAATTATGAGTCGAAGAATCAAATGGTTTAGAATATTATTACAATTAAGAAAATGAATTTAGCAAAATTATGATAAAAATATTCTTAAATATTATTCTAAAGATTAGTAGCTCTTTGAAGTGCTTAATAATCGCGAGAAACACACTTATTTGTGTAATATTTAAATTTGCTGTTCCATTTTCTGAAAATTTACCCGATATAAAGAGTAAAGGATTGCTGTTGTTACTTATGGCACTTTACAAGCCAGCTGGCAGA
>JAPMOQ010029745.1:123279-134664 GCA_026543055.1 Argiope trifasciata | reverse complement strand
AATGAAATTCTCAATGCTGCTTTTAACCAATACGTTCAAATTATTCTGATTAACGAAAATTTATCTGTTCTAGCTGAAATCAATTTAATTTACTATAAAATGTAAGTTAAAATTTTGTTTCAGAAGTTTTCTTCGTAATGCAGAATAATGCGATTGCGAACAATTCTATCTCCAATTTTGATAGAATTGTCTTTATTTAGTCACTCGAATGATGCCGCATTTTTGTAAATGCAGTTTCTATCTACATACTCAATATTATGTATATTCTGTACATACTCAAAAGTACATATGAGTTGAAAGTACTTAAGTATTGATTATCTGCTATATCTGGTCAAGTGGCAAAAAAAAAAACCGAAATGAATTTCTATTTTGATAATTAATATATTAAAAACATTAAGGATGTTCAAATTGACAAAATGAAAAAGTTTTAAATCTCGTTTGTTTCCTGAACTTCCTTTTTTTTCTTTATAATTATTGTTCCTATAAAAATTATAAGAAAATTAACGATACTATATTATATAACCTGCTATAATTTCGATTGAATTAACGTTTCTATGATGTAACCGTCTAGGAAATTACTTAAAAAAGAAATTTTATGGTCTATTTCGCTGCAGAAATACGCTCTCTAGCCAGAAAGTTTACTTGATTCAAACATTACTGAGGTAAAAAAAAAGATCTATGCAATAAACAGAAGAATAAAAAAATATTAAAGGACAGATAAAAAGACTAGACCTCCAAATAGTTAGAATGACTGAACAAAATTCTGTCAAAAACTGTCAAAAGGAATAATCTTCACAGGACAGAGAAAGATAAAACAACAAAAGATAAATTTTTTAAAGAGAATATTATTTGGAAAAGTTTTAGAAATCTAATTATTTCATATGATTCTTCTTATTCATAGATGTAAAAATCTTTCTTTCACAGAAAAAAAGAAATATTAACGATTTTTTTCCCGATTTCTCCCATTTTTAGTTTTGCTTGAATCTCCACAAGAGAAACACAATATAACTTATTGCGTGGCAATAACATTTACCAGATCTCTGCTCAAGTGCTGTAAATATCCTCTTAGGTAGCTTTATTGCGTGTCTGATCCTTTTCGGTCTTTGACTTCCACAAATACTTTTAAAGCTGCTGGGGATCATTAGCTTTCTCTCTGGGGATGGATTTCCACATCAAAAAATCCGACAAGGGAGTGTGTTTGTTTATTATTTCATATTAGACTTTTATGTCATTCTAGGTGAGATTATAATGATTCAAATATCGTTCACGTTTGTAATGAAAACAGATTCTACTCTCAAATTAGGAATAAAACAGTGTTTATTTCAGAAAGATGGTAAATCAAAAGTGAAATGAATATACTTATGGGATTAGAATATGATTGCATCGTCTTTCTTGAAATTTTTGTTGTCAGTAGAAGGAAATAGAAACTTTTTTTCTGATGTTTAATCAATTTATTTTAAAACGTAAATCTCTTTAGATAGTACATAATTGATTTAATTAATGCATTTAGGGATCAACAATCATTTCATGTATTTAAGAATATCATTGAAACTTTGACTGTATTCCAAACGGATATAATTCCACTTCTTTGTTAGGGATATTATTAGGTATTCACCAAATTTATAAAAATATTCTATTTGAAGATTTTATTTCTGAAATAACAATTTCTTAAATAATGTATTCAGATTTTCAATTAGGATTGAATACTTAAATTAAATCCTTGCTTACTGCATTATTTATATAGTTATTCGAAATAAGCACACTCAAAGAATGAGTTCCATTGAGTCAAAAATACTCAAAAGAAACAATTCACAAAACAAACTAAAACAAATATAAAAAGATATGACCAAAAAATCACAAACATTCTAAACCACATATAAATAAAAATCCAAATAGCTAACAAGTGTTAAAAAGAAAACACACTCAACCACAATACTAACACAGAAGCAAGAGTACACCTGGATATTACAATATGTATAAATAAAAATAATATGTATTCAATAATAAGAAAAAAATAGCAAAGTAATAATAATGAAGGTTTGGAAACTGTTTCTAATGAAAACAGTTCCCATGTTCATATTAGGAATAAAAGAGTGTTTATTTAAGAAAGATGGTAAATCCAAAGTTAAATGAACATACTTATAGAATTAGAATATAAATATTGAAATTTTTGTCGTCAGTAAAGGAAAATAAATTTTTTTTTCTGATGTTTAATCAATTTATTTGAAAATGGAAACATCTTTAGATGGTACATAATTGATTTAATTAATGCATTCAGGAATCAATAATCGCTTCATGGATTTAAGAACATCATTGAAACTGTGACTGTATTCAAAACGGAAACGATTCCCCTTCTATGCAAGGAATATTATTAGGTATTCACTAAATTTAGAAAAATATTCTATTTGAAGATTTTATTTCTGAAATAATACATTAGAATTTTTAATTAGGACTGAGTACTTATCTTAAATCTTTACTCACTATATAATTGTAATTATATAATAGTAAACTTTACTTATATAATAGTAATAAATAATAGTTACTTATATAATAATAGTAACATTTATTTATATAATAGTAAAAAATGCCACTTAACCTCATAATATTTTGGACAAAAAAATCAATGATATCGTTATCCTCACTTCATTGTTTAAGATGAACTTAAATATTTAGAAAATTGCTGAGTATTTCATCTAACATCTGATCACACTTAGCCTGTAATAATAATTCGGTTTTAATATAGCTCTTAATAATTCTTACTTACTGCATTATTTTTACAGTTATTTGAAATAGGCATACTAAACGAATGACTCCATTATGTCAAAAAAACTCAAGAGAAACAATTTATAAAACAAATTAAAGGAAATATAAAAAGATATGACAAAATAATTTCAAATCTCTAAACCATATATAAATAAAATTCCAAATAGCTAGCAAGTGTTAAAAAGAAAACACAATCAACCGTAATCATACATCGTAATCGTAATGTCACAGAAGCACGAGTACTTGTACTTGGATATTACAATATGTATAAATAAAATGTAGTCAAGAATAAGAAAAAAAAAAACAAAGTAATAAAAATAAAGAAAAGTAGATAAATGTTGAGAAAAAGTCACTTTAAGTACGTTTAGATTCCTTTGGTAAATTTTATGTTATGTCAGAGATCCTGTTAAAAATTTTGTAAAATTTATACTAGATGAACTTTTTATTATAATTAAATGTAGAATAAACTCTATAAAAATATTCTGGTTTCTTAAAGATGTTACAGGCAGAAAGAATTATATATAACTCAGAATATGCATCACATCTTGGTAGAGGTCCACATATATTTTTTAATTGCAATCAATAATAGAATTTCCAGAAGTTGTATTACGACTTAAGTTTTAACAAGAGATCACAGCTTCGTTTTTAGAATACATATGCCCATGCTATTTCCATTTTGGTGTAGATGTATATGGATTTAATTAAAATGCAAAAAAACTGTAATCAATTATAAATAGACATACAAATGACAAAACAAGAATACATATAGAGGAACAAAAAGTGATAAACAACAGAAATGAAAAAAAAGTAAATAAATAAATAAAAAGTATCTGCAGATAAAAGAAAATTAATGAAAGAACATGATATTATGCTGTATAAAGTAAAAATAAAGCAATTATAAAAAATGAGGCCCTGGAGAAAGCTTACCCCTTCCAGTAAAATGACGAGCATTGCTCGTTATTGTTTTTTCATACCTTACAGCACGATGACGAGCTATACTCGTAATAGTTTTTTCATACCTTATTGCAAGATGACGAGCTATACTCGTCATAGTTTTTTCATACCTTATAGCAAGATGACGAGCTATACTCGTCACACGACTAAAATTATTGTTAAATATGATAATAAATTCCGTTTAAAATTTCTATTGAACTGTATTTGGCAGCACTTTTGTCATTTATGCTGATATCATAGATCTCTATCATATCATTTACCGTTAGTTTGTCTTGGTACAATTTACGACGAAATTGCTGTGAGTTAGTGGATTTCATTCTTATAAGCAGTTAGCCTTAACATCTTTTTTACTAAAGAAAAAACATTCTGCGAAGTAAACACAGTAACTAATAAGAATTGTGCACATCATGAAGATCAAAATAATTGGAATGATTAAGAAAGAAGCATCTGGAAATCTGAAGAAATACGCCTACATATACTTGATACAGATAATGAAATGCATAATAGTAAAATATGACCAAGAAATGTAAACATGTTGAAAGACTAATACGTGATTTCTGTAAATGCTATGGAATCATAGGCACTTTATCAGAATGGATTTGATAATGTGTTAGAAGTAAAGATAATTCATAAGAGTGTATGGCGCAAAAGATAAAACGATTGGCGAATCCAAAATCATTAAAGATTTTTGAAGAGGTATTTAATATGAACTTACGAATAACTGTTATATCCATGTTAATAACATAATTTTAATTAACAATATGTTAAAATTAGGAAATAAACTAAATTTTCTTAAATAAAAAATAAATGGCAATTTCGCGCACGTTTCCTTATTAAATCTTACTAGAAAAGGTTAATGTTATACTTTGAATATAATGGGGGGGGGTGTCAAAATATTGCCATGAATTTGTGAAAGTTTAGATTCTGCTAAAATTGTAACTGAACAACTGAGGGAAAAACATTTGCCCTTTCATTTAAAACACAATTGAGAGTACATTATAAGTTTTTTAAAAAAAATTGAATCAAGACTTTTCATTGCCCATAATATTCAAAACTGATAGTTGAGCAGTTGTTGAAACTATTATTTCCTATAAAATTTCTTTTAAGTCAGGAATTAAATGACTAATTATAATTAGAATGACTCAATTGTTCCACTGATGGTAGCTGTTATTTTTGTGCTCCTTTCGAAAAGCTAGGACTACACAATGCTACGAATATCTTCTAAAATTTGACGATTCATAGTTAGTAACATCATGACATTGTGATAACATTGATAGTAAAACAACAGTTGAAATAATCATTTTCATAAATATCCATCAAATTAACTTCATCTATAAGGAGAATGCTTCATTTGTATCACTTAGGTAGTTGATGTTTTTATATGCCTTTCAAAGAGATGTTCGTAGCAAGTGTAGACGATACTACTGATAAGTCTAGACGATACTACTAAGATACTATGCATTTTGTAACATTGGACGATTTTCAGTTTGTAAAATCATGATATTGCACTAACATTGAAAATTTTTAAAATAATTATTTCCAACAAAATTTACGTCAAATAAGGAAATTATAAATTCCTAAAAAATTTATGCGTCAATCGTACCATTGAAGATAACTGTTATTTTGTGCACTTTTAGAAAACTTAAGGCTGCATGACATTAAGAATATCTCCCAATTTTGGACGATTCATTGTTTGTAATATCTAACAGTACAGGATCTTTGATAGTAGAATATTCGTAGAAATAATTATTTCAAAATTTTTTTCTTCTACGTTAGATATTCAGAAGAGGCAAAATCATGAGAAAATATTCTAGCATTGATTTTTTTTTGTATTTATTCGAAATATATATATCATTCTAGTAAGTTTCTTTATCACGTTTACCAGAAGATTTTTATCATGTTTCTTACAAAGTACACGATTTTCTTATCGAGTTTTTTTTATCGAAGTTTGCATTGATATATATATATATATATATATATATATATATATATATACTGATACCGGCTAGAAATGTTTTTGTTTTTATTCTTTAGTGTTCCAAATACTGATAATATTGCTTCTACAGAATTGAACGTCCAGCTGTGTTCCATATGTCCACATATAAGGAGCCATTCCTATGCCCTCAGTAAAAGCAAAAACTGATAGAATCCTTTTCAGAGAGTGAATGTTCTAGCAATGGACGAATGCTCAGGACCTAAAATATTCCATTTTCAGAATGACATCGCATGCGTTTTCCACTTCACTTTATCCTATGTTTTTATTCAATGATTTTATTTATACAACATATGTTTTTTCATAAAAATGTATTTATATTGTTGTATTATATCTACATTTAATAAAACTATCTAATAATATTAATAAAAGGCAGCTTTTTAAAGAGTTTTCCTCTCATTAGTAGTTCTAGTTAGAATATATGTAGAAATAATTTTTTATAAATTGTTGAAGTAATTGTTTTTAGAATTATACAGTTTTAACAGATCTATTGTAATTTTTATGGAATCTCTCTTTTAAAATGATTTTTTCCATTAATTAAGCACCTACAGAGTTAGCGAGTTTAACTTTTTGTTTCAAAGAGTAGATTGAATCTCCAGAAGAAAAATTTTATTGGTAAGGCCAGAACGTAATATATAATTTCTTTTTAGCCTCACCAAGAAGGAGGCCAGGAAGTAAGTAGTGCCACAGAAGTACTATAATACAATTTATAACTTTGTTAGGATTTTACAGCTATAAAACTCAAATTATCAAATGTTTAAAGTTTAAGAGACTTAAATACATTTTTATATATGCAAGTTAAAGTATTCAAAAATATTATATTTGCATGGAAGATGTGGAGTTCTTGTTAATATGGAAAGGGTATGTAATAGTTTCTAAGGGTAAAGAACCCTGAGCGCCCGAAGGCAGAAGTCTGACTTCTAGCTCAAATAAAGATGATACACACACATTAACATGCATAATCACATTATAGAGGGGTTGTCTTATTTACTCATCTGAAAAACAGACAGAACACAATGGAAGAACAACCCTGCCCAAACCGGGACTCGAACCCGAGACGCTCAGATCACGGGGAAGACACGCTATGCCTAAGGCAGGACGCCGGAAACAGTTACATTAAATTTATAAATATAATTTATTTCTAGTTGTAAAGAGGATGAATATATGTATGCATATCTGTTTCCTTATGATGGCTCTTTGACTGTCAGACTTAGAAACGCCAAATTTGGTGCTGATTTATTTTGGGGATACGAATCCACTTTTCGGATTAAAATGTTCGAGATTTTAATTAGAATTTCGATTAATTAAAAAAATGAAGCGAAATTTCGATGATTTTCTAAAGTAACTTCCAAAAATATTAGTACGGGATAATTATTTTTTTACCATTTTAAAGATCGAGCTATTGTCTGATGAATAACACCAATTAAATTACCATACAAAATTTTCTTGAATTTTGGCAATTTATAAAAACATTTCTTTTGAATAAATTTCAAAAAATATTTCACTATTAATTATTAAACGGAAATTGAAAACGCTGTAATTTTTCGCTTTTTTAAATTTGTATCGCTTGATTTTTTTCCATTATCAGATGCTATGCAAGAGGGATTTCGTGTAATATCTATAAAATTCACATTCGAAATAAGACTATAAAGTGTAAAATTGAGAAAGTAAGAAGATCGAGGGGCAGGGCAACAAGGTTTTAAGAAACACACTGACCTTTGATTCTATTAAAAGAAGTCATATGGGCAAAAAAAATTATGTATTAGTCATTTAGACAAACAAGACATTGATTCTTTTACAATTTGAAACTAAAATTGTTGCCTTGAAGGAATATATCTAATTAAATAATAATTTAAATTTTTTTCGCATTTTGTCTTTTTTATTATTGACCCATCTTAATACTAGATGATTTATTTTTTGTTTCTAATGACAATATTTTTTCCTTATTTAATTCTTTTCTATGACATTAATAGACATTTATCTTTTTGACTCCTATTAATAGAATTAATTCTAAATAAATAAAAATTTATATTTGGTATTTATCACTTCTTCGCTTTATCTGCCTCCAAATCCGAATGCAAACATAGTAGTATGTTTTGAGTAATACAGCCAATAATTTAAAGCTATATAATAGATTCTATGTACTTTCTTCATAGAAAAGAGTAATTCTTGTGTAGTATTACGAACAAAACCTGATTAAATCAGGGGCATACGGCCCAGGGTTCCACATATGAGGGAGCCCCCAAATAAAAAATGCCATAGACAAGCTCTATGCTCGATTTTTTATTACTAAAGTAGTAAAGAAGTGGAGGGCATCAAAGAATGTTTTTCCAAGGGCCCCAATTAAGTCGAGCCCTGATTAAAAAGTGATTTCTAATTTCGAAGTAGTGGCAAATTTATCTTAATCGAAGATAATTATAATTGAATGTGAACGTAATTCTGAAATCAGAAATGGCTCTGCTGAATTTATTTTATATCATTTTTAAACACACTGAAAAATTATAAATTTACTTTTTAATGCGAGTATATAGGCCCATTAAACTATCCTTTTCCATTACATAGATAATTGATAACTGGAATGACAACCAGAAATGAAAAGGAAGAACTAAAATCGAAAATGATAAAAGACATTCTAAAATGAGCTCAGGATTCGCATTAATTTTTTTTTCAGTGCTAGCAATAATAATGAGCTTCCTTTCAACTTTCCTTGCTTAAATGTATCAGAAATAATAATTTGCTGAGCCAAGGAGACTATCAAAGAAATTCAAACAGAACAGTCGCATTCTCTTATTAGGGGCAAAAAATATGTCGTTCCAAAATTTTTCTGCTTTTTAAAGTAAAAAGCCTTTTTTTTAAATTGAATGCTAGTTTTACTTTTTTGAAATCCATAATGACACGGTCGATAATGACGTCTGTATAAATAAATATTACAGATTGGATTTCAGAATATTCAAGTAAGTCTTAAGGATGGATTTCACCCTTCCTTGATGATCATGTCTTTTATTTGGGCCGCGGTGGCCTGGTGGTAAGGTCTCGGCTTTTGAACCACAGGGTTTCAGGTTTGAGACTCGATTCTACCGAAGAACCGTCGTGTGAGGGGCTCTCTTGCACGTTAAATCTGTCAGGCCAAACGTCTTCCCGCTAGTGTGGTGTGGAGAGGGGTTGCCAGTTCAGGTGCCGTCCTCGTCATCTGATCGAGGTTCAAAATGACGAGGTCCGTCCCAAAATAGCCCCCGGGTTGCTTTAAATGGGACGTTAATATAACTAAACTAAACTAAAACTAAATATGTCTTTTATTTTTAGATGAAGTAAAGTATTTTTCTATTGAAACATATCTTTTCTTGAATAAAAACCCCTGTAGAATTTTAGGCGTCCAAAAAGTATCAAATGTTAATGTCTAAGTTTTTCATTTTAAATGTTTTGTTGCCATGCCAGGAGAAAAATACTAGATCAGAATAAAAGTGGAAAGACAAAAAAATAATGGCAAGAATAAAACAGGCAAAATTGCCTGATTTACTTTTACGTATTGTTTGTGGAAGCAGAAAATTATCTACCTAACTTATTCAGAAGGTTATGAATGCGCTAGAAGAAAATATTTCATAGCGAAAAAAACGAACTGCCTTCGACAATCAATTGTTCATTTAGCATAATAATATAGATATTTAATGTTAATTCAAAACAGTATAGATATTTAATGTGAATGTAAATCTGAAATCAGAATGATGCTACTGAATTTATCTTACCTCATTTTTAAACACACTGAAAGATTAGAAATTCACTGGACGAATTTCATACTGTGTTTCCAGCTCAGTTGTTTGGACTGAAAAAGCCTATCATATCAGTTAGTAAAGAAAATGAGATGATTGAAATCTAGTTGAACTTTATGACCCTCATCAAGTTTCCTAGGTGTACTCATTTTAGGAGTACACTTTTAAGATGGATCAAAGACCATGCTTAGATGAATGGTGAGACAATATATAAAATACAAACAAACAAGTATCCTTTTTTACATATTAGATTTGTATATTCTTTTAGAATTGGAAAACTTGGTATTCTTTCAGAATGGCAACGAAAGAAACTACACTGATGGGAAAAAAAACAAAACCCAGAAAAAATTATTGTACAGTAATGAAATTTTAGGAATACATTTGTCTAGGTAACATATTTAATTGATTAAAGTTTCAAAATCACAGGTAGAGCCATTGGCAAGAAGAGCCATTTCAAATGTGAAATGTTGGTACATTAGTAACCGGTGTAACCGCCAGAATTTTGAATGCAAGCATGCAAACGTACATGCATTGTGTCGTACAGGTGTCGGATATCAGTTTGTGGGATGGAGTTCCATGCCTGTTGCACTTGGGCGGTCAATGCAGGGACGGTTAATGCTGGTTGTGGATGACGCTGGAGTTGTCGTCCAATGATGCCCATACGTGCTCGATTGGAGAAAGATCAGGGGATCTAGCAGGCCAAGGCAACATGTCGATACTCTGTACAGCATGTTGGGTTACAACAGCAGTATGAGGGCGAGCGTTATCCTGTTGGAAAACACCCCTTTGAATGATGTTCATGAATGGCAGCACAACAGGTTGTATCACTAGACTGACGCACAAATTTGCAGTCAGGGTGCGTGGGATAACCACGAGAGTGCTCCTGCTGTCATACGAAATTGCTCCCCAAACCATAACTCCAGGAGTAGGCCCTGTGTGTCTAGGCCGCAGAGAGGTCACTAGCAGGCGTTCGCCTGGCATCCTTCTAACCAACAAACGGCTATCACTGCGACCAGGGCAGAATCGGCTTTCATCAGAAAACACAGCAGATCTCCACTCCGTCCTCCAATGAGCTCTAGCTTGACACCACTCACGTCGCAAACGGCAGTGGTTTGGAGTCAGTGGAATGCACTGTACAGGGCGTCTGGCTCGGAGCTGTCATTGAAGTAACCGATTTGTAACAGTTCGTTGTATCACTGTGGCTCGAATTTCAGCTGCAGACGCAGTACGATTAGCCACAACCATACGCCGAATACGACGGTCTTCCCTCTCAGTAGTTCCACGTGGCCGCCCGGAACCTGGTCTTCTTGAGGCCATACCTTCCCTTGACCATTGCCGCCAATACTCATGCACAGTGGATACATTCCTGCCAAGTCTTTCAGCAATATCGCGGAAAGAAAACCCACCTTCTCGTAGCCCTACAACACGACCTCGTTCAAACTCAGTGAGCTGTTGATAATGGCTTCTTCGTCTTCTCAGAGGCATCTTTGACTAGCATTAACCCACTGCGTCAAATCTCAACTGTAAATAATGATCACGAACCTTACAACGCTTATTTAAAGTAAACCTCATTTGCATGTTCATAGTGTCGCTACTAGCGCCACACTTATGGATGTAGCTCGAAATTCGAATCGACGGCATCTTTCAGATGTATAAACACGCCTACCAAATTTCGTTTATCTAGCACAGCTCCTTCCTAGTGTTGGGATTTTTTTTTTCCATCAGTGTATTTATCGTATCTTTCGTTATTCGTTTAATATTCGTTCGGAATTCTCAAGTTTAATTTTAGATAATGCGATTAAAATATTTTCCTTTTAATTGATTAGACATAGAAAATATATTTATTCCCTAAAATCGTTAATATAAATAATTATCAAAGAAAATCTTTTGAAAATTAATTGATAATTT
>JAPMOQ010029745.1:77361-93798 GCA_026543055.1 Argiope trifasciata | reverse complement strand
ATATCTTTTAAATCTATTAATATCTTAAACAATTCAATAAAAGTGAGCATCTAGTCCCATTTTTTTTTCTGATTTATTATTCTCTTAAGAATAAAGTTGTTATAAAAGGATTTTTTCCTTTAAATTTTGATGTTTTTTAAAGAATTTCGAAGGAATAAAAAGGAAATATGTTCCACATCAAAACACTTCAACTTTCATAAATTGGTGGTGAATTTAAAATCATTAAAAATTGTACTCTTCGGTGGTACTTTTGTCATAATATTAGGAGTGGAAATTCATATTTTCTGAACTGTCAGATGTTTTTCAATGAGTGGAGTTATTTAAAAGCTCTTAACTGTATTAAATATCCTCTCGAATCTTTGATAAACACTTAAAATTGAATTGTTAATAAAGTTTTGATATTTTGAAGAGGTTATAACTCCTTTATTGCTGCTCTGTTAATTTTTTTGCTACAAAATTGTATTAAACTAAATGTTTAGTTAAGACTTCGTTGGTTAACCATTAGACCGGTTTGAAAGACGACGATGCTGACTAAGATATTAGAAAAATGTCTGTTTTCTAGAATTTCTAAAGAAAAAGTTACCTTATAGGCACATAAGGTAATTTATATATATATATAAGGTAGTAAGGTATCATATTTTTCTTTGCACTTAGTAATAGAATATAATGATGAATGAAATGAATCAAAATCTAAAACATTTTGAGATGTGAATAAGTTAAGTGTAAAAATATACTTATACATGCATTTTTTCCTAAATTACAACTTAATTTTTCTAAAAACATCTATAAATGAAAAAGTATTTCACCACCTATAAAACGTTTTGTTCATTTCATTGCCCATATTATTTTTCATGCTCCTATTATTACCCCCCTGACATTTTTATGTAAATACCTTCATTATTTTTTAGTTTTTGAGATACCTTATTGGTGGAGAAGTTTCATGAAAATTAAAGTTTTGAGAAAATTGACATATGAGACAAAAGACGTTTTTTGAGTTTAGTAGAAAAATATATTTTGCTTAAAACTCCCTTGAATGATAGGTCAGGTCTTCCGTTTCCTAGAAAAGATAAACAGTTTTGTAAAGAGGAATGTCTGAACTACAAGAAATAATAATTTTTAAAAAATCGCCAATGTGGTCAATAACCAGTGCTTTCAACATAGTAGGATACCTTAAGCATAAATTTTTTGACGATCATAATATAATATAAATAAATTCCTTTCCCCTATTTCCTGCGAGAAAACATTAACAATAATAAATCTACACTTAACATTTCGAAACCCTTAAAGTATCCGACGACGTTGAAAGGAAAATTTTTGAAAAATTGCATTCGTTAAAAACTATTTTAAACTAGAGTTTATAAATGTATTGTTAATCATAATACAAAATACTATAAATGCAATAAAATTATTTCAAAATAGAATATATTTTGAGAAATAGGAAAATTCGTAGTTAATTTTAATGAAATTTAACCAAAATGGTTAACACTTTGCACAAAATTGTAATGCAGCAATCCTATTTTTCTTTGTACACAAGTTATAGAATATAATGATGAATGAAATGAGCCAAAATGTAAGAAAATTATTGAGATGAAAAGACGTTATGGGTAAAAATATACATAGATATGAATTTTTCCCATTAATTTAAAACTTAATTTTTCTAAAAATACCCAAAAGTGAAAAAACATGTCACTAACAATAAAACTTTTGGTTCATTTCATTGCCCATATCATTTAAAACAAACTCTGAAATTTAAATGTAAATACATCTATTGGTTTTTGAAATATATTAACGGTTGAGAATTTTTATGAAAATTTAAAGTTTTGAGAAAATCGAAGACAAATTTTAGCTGAAAATTATGTTTTGCTTAAAATTCCCTTGGATGACAGGTCATGCCTTCCTTTTTCTAAAAAAATAATAAACCGTTTTAAAGAGGAAAGTATGAATTACAAAAAATAATAATTAAAAAAATCTCTAATATGTTTGATAATTAGTTTTTTCAACTTAGGTGGATACCTTAAAATTAAATTTTTTGGTGATTAGAATATAAATACATTCTTTTCCTCTTTTCCTGCGAGAAAGCAATAAACAATAACAAATCTACACTTAACATCTCGAAACTCTTCATATTCCAACACCTCCATATTCTGGATAACACATGATACCTACTTACATCGCTAATGAATAAAGGGACAGAGGAGAAAAAAATAAATCCAAGCAATCCTATAACGACATTACTTCATTATTCAAGAAATAATGGAAATAAAAAAAGTGACTGTTATATTTCCTCCGTCACCTAACCTTAAGCTTGAAGACAGAAAAAAAAAAGAAATACAATTCTCCAAGTTGAAAAGAAAAATCTTATACCCTAATGAAATAATCATGAAGGCCATTCACAGATCTTTCTTTCCTTCCAACTCACTGCTAGCTTTTTCCCACGTCTTTTAACAGTCCTCCACGCCCCTCTGCCCGAGACCCTCCCCCCCACAGAGAAAAGGTGGCGCTTTTGTAAATCGTCTGCTACCTTACTTCGCCGGCACAACACAGCCGGCCGCTCCAGAGGCGAGTGCCGTGTTATTGTTTATGGTCTGCCAGCACGTCGGCACAGTGGTTAGTCGTGCTCTGAGATTTGTGTGGGATGGCTGAGTCCGATCCAACAAGTGATCCATCCATGATGACTACGGATGAACCCTTCTCTTATCCGTATTATTTTCCTCCCTCCACACACGTGATTGTTGGATCTTATTTAGTGGTGATTGGTAAGTGAAATAATTAATCATTTGTTTTTTATGAAATAATATCCCTCAAAACGATATTATTTTGATGTGAGCAAGTTAAATGTATATGATTACAGTTTTAGTTAAATAAATTTTTAAAATAAATGTTTTACGAAATAATATTTTGCCAAACGATATTATATTTCAATGTAAGTTAACGAAAAACATATCTGTTTACATTTTTAACTAAAAAAGTTTTTAAATAAATGATTTTACGAAATAAAATATCTCCAAACGATATTACTTAGATGCAAATAAGTTAAAGTAAAATATATGCTGCTAAATATTTAATTAAAAACTTTTAAAATAAATGTTTTTAAGAAAGTTTGTTGAAAATTTGTTTTTACGAAATAATATATCGCCAAACGATATTGCTTCGATGCAAATAAGTTAAATATATTTTATTTAAAGTTAAATAAATGTTTTATGAAATGTTTATTTTTACTTAAATAAATGTTTTACAAAATAATGTATTGCCAAACGATATTATATTTCAATGTAAATTAAAGAAAAACATATATGGTTACATTTTTAGTTGAAAATTTTTTTAAATAAATATTTTTACGAAACAATATATCGCCAAACGATATCACTTAGATGTAAATAAGTTAAAGTAAAATATGTGTGGCTAAAATTTTAGTTGAAAACTTTTAAAATAGTTTTTTTAGAAAGTTTGTTGCCAATTTATTTTTTAGAAAAAATATATCTCCAAACGATATTACTTCAATGTAAATAAGTCAGAGTGAATTAAATGTGGCTAAATTTTTAGTTGAAAACTTTTAAAATAAATATTTTTAAGAAAGTTTGTTGCAAATTTGTTTTTACGAAATAATATATCGCCAAACGATATAACTTCGATGCAAGTAAGTAAAAGTAAAACATATGTGTTCAAATTTTTAGTTGAAAACTTTTCAAACAAATATTTGTTAGAAAATTTATTGCAAATTTGTTCTTACGAAAAATATATCTCCAAACGATATTATTTCGATATAAGTAAGTTAAAGAAAATTATGTGGTTAAATTTTTAGTTGAAAATCTTTTAAAATAAAGACCTTTAAGAAAATTTGCTTTTACGAAATAATATATCACCAAATGATATTACTTCTATGTAAGTAAGTTAAAAAAATTAATTATGGGGATAAATTTTTAATTGAGAAACTTTTAAAATAAATGTTTTTATGAAAATTTGTTTTCAGGAAATAACATTATCTCAAAACGATATTACTTCGATGTAAGTTAATGTAAAATATATGTTTTGAATTTTTTTTTTTCATTTGGGAAACTTTTAAAATAAATAAAAGTTCGATTTAATAACAAGTATATATTTTTCATATTATGTAAAAATTACTTTAATTACATAGTTTTAATTCATTTAAAAAAAACAATAAATAATTTCAGAAGAATTTATTTAAATGCTTTGATAAGAGAAAAACAATTCTTTGAATTATTTTACTTTTACGTTAACGATAATAAGGTTTTTAATAACTATCACTATATCTTTCACATAAGTTTAAAATGTGAACCATTTGTCTTTTTTCTTTTCGTTGTTACAAATGCCGAAGAAAAACATTACATTTTTGTTTGTCTAAAGATATGGTAATGCGTACAAGTGAAATTCAAATTATTTGAATATTGTTAACTATTCGAGTATTTTGCAAAAAATTTCATATCGAACTAATTGAACCGGGAAACAATCTGATTTAAATATGTCTAGTAGAATTTAGACGTTGAAATTAAGAATATGAAATGACCAGTGATTAAAAGTTTTGCCGAAAAAAAGTAAGTAACTAACGACGTTAACTAACTAACGTTCTTTTTATATATAAAACTGTAGAATTTTTTTTACAGATATTTTGTCTTGTAAATTTCTTATTATCTCAAAAATAGAATAAAATCGCAAAAAGGGGACCATTATTTTCCCCCCTTGAAGCTGTAAGCGAATTGTTTCGTTAAAAAAATCACATTTTTATAATATTTAAAGATGGGAAATATTTACTATCTTTATGGTAACTTACATTTTTATATTAACAAAGAATAGGGCTATATTATAAAAAAAACTTTCTGTTGCTTTTATAAATTTATAGAACAAAAAAAAAAACCCCAGCATGTTTAACTATAAGCAAAATACATCGAAACACATTTGTGATACAACTAGAGTGACTGAAATAATTGCACAAAATAAAATGTTTTTAACGGCAGCTATGAAGTTTTAAGTTCTCTATGAGTATATTTTCTTTAGACAAATAATAAAAATTGTTTAATTTTTGAATTTTACGAATAAATTGTTTCTGAATATTTAGACAGCGTTTTAAGTATTTTAAATTTAATACGTCTGCCATCAATTATTTTTAAAAAGTTTAAATTAAAAATGAATAAATGAATTTATAAAAAAAGCATGTTAAGCTCTTATTTGAATCGCAAACAGATTTATAAATATGTCTTCTGCGAATTTAATAATTATATTTTTATAAATACAATACAATTAAACTTTAATTAGTCATGTTATAATGAAAGTTTTCATAGTTAACAAGTTAAAGTCATTTATTATTCCTTAAAAACATTACATGAAATTTGTATACATGTCGAATGTATTATGGACATTTAATTAAATCAATATAACAAAGTTTTCTCGAACCAATTATAATTAGAAGAAAAGAACATTTTAAAAATAATATTTTGTCTCGTTTTCTTTAATATTTAATAAGATTGCACTTTCCTTTCTGGAACGTATTGTCTTATTGATTCATTTTATAAACTTTCGCCAAGTCTTAGTGAATACTTGACTATTAACTACTATTGAATACTGAATACTTGAATACTATGACACTATTGAATACTGAATACTTGAATACTATGACACTATTGAATACTGAATACTTGATTGATATTAGTGAATACTAGAATACTTGAGATGTTTACGGGAAATTTTTGATAAATCATATAATTCTTCAGCTGTTTAGAATTTTTGTACCCGATTACAGTGTTACTGAATAATAAAATTTTAGCTTAAATTTAAGGATCAATATTTCATTGTCCATTTGAAGCAATCGCTTGACCGCTAAGGAATTATCGCTGGTTCAGTTTTTTTTTTATTAAAATGTGTATATGATCAAGTATAATGACATCAAGTATCCTTTGTTACGATCACGTATAAGATATTCTTTACATATCTTTAAGATAAAGGATTTAAGTATACAATCATTCTATATAATCGGAAATGTTTTTGAAATAGAAAAAAAGCTACTATTGTATAAGCGAGACCTAATCTTTGAAAAACATTAAAATCATGTAAAGAAATTTTTTCGCTACTGTATTTAGTTTTACACATGGAATGAAAACATACTTTATCATTATAACATTCTTGTATAATTACATTAATGTCTGATCTGATAATAATTTCAAGCTATTATCTTCCCCTTTTGTACACATTTTTCTTTATTTTTTTAGTGAGTAATATGATTTTTGTTGACTTTAAAAAACATGGACTGTCATTAGCGTTCTTTTCCATAATAGTGGCAGGGAACGTATCCAAAAACAGTTTTTTCACTGCAAAATGGGAAAAAAAGGAATAAAGATGAAACTCTTTTCTAAACCAAACATCTACATGGTGATTTTAAGTTATTTCTTTTTGTTCTCTTTATGCACTTAACAATGAGCGTCTATATGGCGACACATGTTCTATGCAAGCTCTATAGGTTTCGATTTTCTGACGCTTGCCTCTTTTCTCCGAAATGATGTTTCCGTTTTAATCTTATTTTATTTTCTAGTCTATTTAAGTAGTCTTTTCAGTGTTTTTTCAAGACTTTCTCATTTTTTTTACTTAATTTTCTTTCATTGTATTTGCGTTCGTAACAATGTATATTTGTATGATAAAACATATCCATGTACTGTAATTTTTGAATTTTGGCATTGGTTAACTCTTTTATCTAGTTGTTGTTTTAGTTTTAGTAATGGTTAAGTCTTTAATAATAGTTATAATGGTTTTATGTCATTTCATTTCTTCTCCATTAACTTTTGAATTTAAAAAAACTTTATATTGCACTTTCTACTTTTTATTCCTTTTTTATAAATAACTAGCTGGTACCCTGCACGTTGCTGCCACACAAGAAATAATTTAGAAAATATCGTTTGAAATTTAAAACATCTCTCATGTTTAATTAGGAATAATATCATAAGTGGATACATTCATTGAAGTTCATATTCTATGCATGCTCTATAGGTTTCGATTTTCTTGCGCTTGCTTTTTTTCTTAGAACGGATGTTTCCGCTTTAAGCTTATTTGATTTTCTAGTCGTCTTAAATAGTCTTTTCAGTGTCTTTTCAAGGCTTTCTCATTTTTTTAAAACTAAGGATTTATGTGAGATTTTTTTTTTTACTTAATTTTCTTTCATCTTATTTGTGTTCGTAACAATGTATATTTCTATGATGAAACATAATTGATCCATGAACTTTAAATTTTAAATTTTTGACATTGGTTAACTCTTTTATTGAATTGCTGTTTTAATTTTAGTATTTTAATTTGGTTAAGTCTTTAATAATAGTTATAATTGTTTTATGTCTTTTCGGTTTTTCTCCATTAACTTTTGATTTTTTTAAAGAAACTAAAACTTTATGTTGCACTTTTTACTCTTTTTCTTTTTTTATAAAAATTTAATTATAATATTATAGTTAAATATAATAATTTTAATAAAAAAAATCATGGTAACCGGCGCGTTGCTGCCGCAGAAGAAATAACATTGGAAATATCGTTTGGAATTTAAAATAACTCTCTTGTTTAATAAGGAATAATATCGTAAATAAATACATTCATTGAAGTTGAATGGTATTTAAAAGATAAATGTAACTAATTTTTATTCTATTCTTTTTTATTTTATTATTCAAAAGTTTTAGGGTAGGCAATATTTTTTTTTTCCTCTTCAGAAGAAACAAATTAATTTCTTAACTGTCCGACTCGTAACATCCAGTATACAAATGGTTATATGAAAAAACTATTGTATCTCCTTTGCAAGTTAATATGACAATAATCATTGGTTAATATATGCGATAAATAGATCCAAAAATGTTTTTTTTATATATTAGATAATTTTACTTTAACATTAACTATCCCGCAAGTGAAAGTAATAAGTATTCAAAGTTTTATCACAATCCGATGAGCGGTAAGGCAACGCATAAGACACATACCGACAAATATTCGTTTTTATTTAGTTAGATAATGACTGTCTAAGTGATAGTATAAGTTTTAGGAAGATTGCATTTTTCAATGTTTTGGCATTTGTTACAGAATTTTAAATTGCTGATTCAATTTTATGTACAGTTTATTTTGTTATTTTGTTTTAAGTAATTCATTTTTTCGTCCTATTATTTAGTAAATGAAGGAATAGAACTTGGGTAATTGTTATAATATTCTTTTATTACTTCAAAACCCTTAAATTATAATAGTTTTAAATCCTTTTATAAATAGCTTTAAGCTATCTATTATGGGAACGTTAAAAAATTTCCACTTTACAACAAGTTACAGATTTAAAAAAAATTGCTACCCTTTTTTTGGAATTTTTTTTCACAATCATAAAGTTGATAAATAAGAAAAAAATTGATTCATGGATTAAAAATATTCATTGAAAACTTTTTTGACACTTTTTAAAAATCATTATTTTATTTCTGCAGTTACTTGAATTTTATAAAAGAAAATGTACTTATAAATGCTAGAATTCTGGAAGCAGATACCATAAGACTTTTTGGTATTCTAGGTTTATTTTGATATTGCACTTCACCTTCCTTATGTCATGGCCTAAATTTTAATAAAATTTCTTTAAATTATTAATTAATGTTTAATTTTACTTTAAGCAACTCTTCAATTTCCGTTTTATGATAATTAATTTAAAGATTGGTTTCTTTAAAACTTTCTCGCCCACTCACTTATAAAACTATTACCTCAGAGAAAAACTTGCATTGCATTTATCTATATCTATACTTATAATAAAGCTCAATGTGTGTGTGTGTTGGCGCTCTACAGGCCAGACCGCTAGACCTACAGCTACCAAATTTGGTACATGTATACCTTGTAGGTCGGAAATGTGCACCTCGGAGCCCTTTTTTTGAATTTTTAATTAGAATTTGAATTAATTAAAATTTAAGTGAAATTTCGACGTTTTTCCACTATAACTTCCGAAATTATTATCGGACAAACATGATTTTAACATCAATTTAAAGAAAAAATTTAGCTTTCTAATGGTATCACTGTTTGAATGTATAACTCAAGCTTCTATTTTTAACGAATTTTTAAAGAAATATTTTAACCATGTTTTCTTGAGCACATGACTGGATAAAATAAAATAAAACAATGCAGGAAGTTCAAATAAAAAAACAACAACTATCATCGCAAATCAAATCTAAAGAAATACAGCTTTCAGCACGTGACTGGATAAAATAATATAAATATAAAATGTGATATCTTCTGAAAAATTAAATGCAAGGCAAAGAATTCTAAGAAATCGTTTGCAATATTTATATCATTAATTCCATAAATTATCTTTATTTACAGTAAACCTGATTGAATTTAGACAGGATATGCATTGAAATCCCGACTTAATGGCATATTTCTATAATTGTTTGCAATATCTGTATCATTAATTCAATAATTTTTTCCCTTTTTCACTTTCTTTAAAAAACATTTTAACATTTTGGCAATATCACCGAAAAAAACATTTTTAATATTTTGGAAGCATAATTGATAAATTATTAGAGCATTAAACTCAAAAAGTTTTTCCGAATAAAGTTACCGACTCTTTAACTAGTAATAACTGAATCTTTTAACTTTAACTATTTCTTAAATTTTGGGTAATGAATATGTGATTTAATTGGAAATTTTAGAACGCATTACTCATGGCAAACTAGTTGGTCGCCAAAGGCGGCTAGTATACAATATTTACGAAATATTAACGTCTAGCTGGAACTTAGCATCTTTACTGAATCTGTTATGTCTCCTTGGTGAATTACTTGATTGTCAATCCAGGGCTTATAGATGTGGCATATAGATCTGAAAATATTTTTTATACTTTAGATCATTGTATTATGTTTATAACCTTCGTGTAAGTACAAGCAATATGCTGTCGAAGTTTTATCGCCATCACATGAGTGGTACGGATGCGCATAAGAGACATACAGACAAACATTCGTTTTTATTTATATAGATGTCGAAAATGAAGTATGAATCTGTGAAACTTTTTCTTTGATTGTTCAATGCATAAAAGTGCCCCAAAACTAATATAATTTTGGTAATAAGATCTCATATAAATTATCAACCATAGTCACGGTGCCATAATTTTTTCATTTATTTCATCTGTGGTGTTTATCATTGAGTTAATGCATTTGTGCATATTCATGTACAGAACGGCACAAGACGAGCCGCAAACAGATGTGGTGCAAAATTTGATATTGATCTTAAATTAAAAAGCTAAAACAATGTACCAAATTTGATTTATTCAGACTCTCAAGTTTTGTCGTAATCGTGGTAATATATTCTCAAACAAATTGACTAAGTTTTCGTGAAACAAATATTCTTTCAAAAATTTTCAGATGATCACAAATTTGGTTTAAACATTGCATACCGAATTTCAGCCATCTAATTCGAAGTGTTTCTGAATTATTCAATTTATACGCAGACTTAATCTCGAAAATGAGTTTTTTGGGATTCACAAGTGTCTGAAATGTCAAAACTTGGCAGAATTCCAGTATCGGAATTTCAATTGATGATTGCTCCACATTTTGCAATCATGAACTTTAAAAACAGTGAAAGGAAATGGTAGCAATCATATTATTTAGTATATTTAAATTTTATATATTATTTAAAAAATCTTGCGAAATTGAATTATTTTTATTATTATCAACTGTTGCTTTTGTCAGTTGTAAGTCATTTAAAGCTGCTTGTATATTCTGAAATTTTCAAACTTTAGTCAATTTGAATAGCCATATAGCATTTCATGTCAATTAGATCAATAAAGATTTTGCAAAGCATTTTGCAGTTGATTGTGTTATGTTTAAAATAAACATTGTATAGAATGGGTTATGATTGCAATTTTATTACATTCTGTAAACTATTATAAAATAAAACAAGCACATTTCTAAAAGAATAAATTCGAACAAGCAAATTTACAAATTCACAAAAAAAGACATAAATTTGGGGAAATTCATTTAATTTTTAGAAATTAAATGGAACTAACGGCTCAAAACTTGTTTGTATGCCAAAATATTCATTCCGTTTTAGTCATTATGTAAAACGTTTCTTTACGTAGTTTTTATCTGTATTTTATGGAACCAATCGCGACTTCAGTGTTACCTCCCATCTTGGTGGCAAAAATTCAGCAAATTTTTCTTCATGAATCGACTGATTCTTCAGATTATAAGTATTATGCCTGTGAAATGATATTGTGCTTGGTTTAACAATTTCTTTACATAGAAGCTCTAAATACTTATACTTCAGTTATGATCATGTTGGTTTAGTTGATATTCAGTTATTTATATAACAGTAAATAAATTAATAAAATAAAATAAGACTAGATTCGAACTTCTAGTCTGAAACATAGTGACATATTAATTATTTAGGTAATCATTCTGTATGTAAAACATAAAATTAAATCATAATCGATAATATAGTCCTAAATATATCAGTAAAATAAGGTTTCCGGCCTTTTTTCGTTTATTTTTATTTTATTTTCAAAATATTCTTTTGTATACATAAAAAAAGCATGTTTACTTCAGTTCAGGTATGTTAAATTTCGTTTTAAAGCAACACTAGGTCTATACTGGAGCAAACCTCGTAATTTGGAATCAAGGAAAAATGACGAACACGACAAATTGATCTGGCACCCCAACTCCAAACTTCCACACCACACCATCAAGGAAACGGTTTGGAAACCGCAAAATGTAACGTGCATTAGACCCGGTTACAATACGGTTCTTAGGTGGAATCAGGTATCGAATCTGAAGTCCTACGGTTAAAAGAGCACGTAAAATATGTAATTAGTATCACTGGGATCATCGTGAATATAAATGTAATGACTAAAACAAAAGTCTTAAAAGATACCATAAAATATTTTTAAAAATTGTTAAAACAAGATTAAGTATGCAAAAATGAAAGAAAAAAAGTCGTTCTAATTTTTTTTAATTAAAAAAAGTTTTTTCTGAGATGATTCCCGCTGGTGTGGTGTGATATGGAGAGAGGAGTTCAAGCTCAGGTGTCGTCCTCATCATCTGACCATGGCTCAAAATAATGAAGTTCGTCCCAAAATAACCCAAGTATTGCTTTACAATGGGACGTTAATATAACTAAACTAAACTAAACTTCTGAGGTAACTCGTCGTGATGATTTGAACTACAGCTTGAGTACTTCGCCCATCCTAATCATAAGACAAATGGATTAAATTTCGGACCACCACGATATCATAGAGGAAACTCATGCAGAGTCTTATAAACAATCACCGGTCATGGTGCGAACATTTCCATAGGGAACATGTCCTATCTTTGCGAGGGGTATTCTGATTTTGATTAGACGTATGCCGAAAGTGGCGTTACACTGGTGAAAAGCTCTTAATTAAAATTTAAAAAACTATCAAAAGACTCGCCATTCAAACATAAGTTTCCTATGCATATGTACGGGATGCAAAAGAAGCTAAAAGTAGCGCCAAAAAACATTGAAATAAAATAAAGAGTCTGCAGAAAATAAAAAAAGAGAAGGAGGTTTAAAGGGTTCAAGCGGAAGAATCTTCATGATATTCCATAGCTGAGCCTCAGCATTTCTGTACCCACCCGAGCAGCGAGAACCTTATACTAAGGCGGACGCATCTCACACACACATATGAGGTGACATCCAGCCAGTTTCGTTTAGTTATTTTAACGTCCCATTTTGAAGCAACACTAGGGCTAAACTTCCAGTCAGAGTATGATGTTAAAGTCATAACATTGACTCTCCCACCCAATTGTTGTTAGGTGAACAACCACCACTGTGCTCGCGATGTTATTGTCAAATGTCTGTACAGCATATTTTGTCAGAATGCCCAAACTTTCAATCCCAGCACTTATACTTTTTTTCAAAAGTCTTGCTCTACACTATCTTTTCTGCTGGATAAGATGCCTCATGTCCAACTCTTTGCTTTTTTAAGGTATCCGACGACGTAAAAAACACTGGCTGTCGACCACATTGGCGATTTAAAAAAAAAATATTTATTACTTCTTGCAGTTCAGACTTTTCTCTTCCCAAAACAGTTTAGCTTTTCCAAGACAAGGAAGGCATCACCTATCATTCAGGATCACATATTTTTTCAGCTAAAACCTGTCTTTAGCTTCCATTTTCTCAAAACTTTCGTTTTCATGAAAATTCTCCGCCGTTAACACGATGTCTCAAAAGATAACAGTGGTATTTACATTAAAACTTCAGTGCTTGTTTTAAATAATATAGAGAATGAAATAAACCAAAAGTTTTACTGTTGGTGAAATACTTTTTCATTTATAGGTTTATTTAGAAAAATTAAGTTGTGAATTTAGGAAAAAAAATGCATATATGCACATTCTTTTATCCAACACTTCTTTGCATCTCAAGAGTTTTCTGAGGTTTTGGTTCATTTCATCCATCATTGTATTCTAGAATTTGTGTACAAAGATAAATAAGATTGCTACTGTACAATTTTGTGTAGAGTGCAAGCCGTTTTGGTTGAATGTCATCAAAATTAACCACATATTTTCTTATTTCTCAAAATATATTGTATTTTCAAATACTTGTTTTTGTATTTATAGTGTTTATTATTGATAATACATCTATGAACCAGAAATACATCTATGAACCAGAATTTTTCAAAAAATTTCCATTGGACGTCATCGGATACCTTAAAGTCCATAAAGTTTTATCACTTTATTTGGATCGTGCTTACTTTTTAGCTTATCTACATATTCCCTTTGATGATTCTTTTAAAGTAATAAAATTTTACCCATTGTTTGGCGCAATATGGTCAATATCATGGCTCCTGCGCCATAAAAAAACCCCAAACAAACACAAACCCACCCACCTAGCTTGTACGCCGTTAAAAAACTGAATGATCGGACCGCAGCTACAGCAACACTGGTGGGAACTGTGGTTGAGTATTAAGGGTCATAACCGGACACGGTACAACCTTTCCCAAAGGAAGTACGCCCCATCAACAATGGGAGGAACCAGAACTTCATCTTTTTGTATACTTTCCAATGTGGCGAAAACTACCCACCATGCCGGAATCATCTCATCTCTATTCGATGTGCCCTCTTGTGGAATATGATGCCATTGATGAAAAACAGAATATTTTTGATGAAATTTTAATTAAAAATTGAAATAAAAAGCTTAAAATATACAATAGCATCTTAAAATATCTGACGAATAAGTAATTATGCATCAAATTTTATCCAAAAATTAATAGTGTGTTGACAGTGTTTGTTGTATTTTGCGTTATACTTCATGTCACGGGCAGCAATTTGGTTCTACGTCCCATGATAATATTTACAAATGATATAACAGTTAATACACGTTATCTTGCTACAAAGAATCGAAATGAATATGTATATTCTAACAGATGCAATATAATGAATATTTTACATTTGTTGACTGTGCCAAAATAATCCTTAACAGTGGAAACGAATAAAACTTGCACATAATAAATGAGATATTCAAGGTAAATGGATTAGTAAGTGAGGTAGGGAGTTGGAATGCATAAATATATTTATGGACTCATTAATTAATTAATTTATTTGATGTGTTGATTGTTAAAATGGCTGTTACCCGAGAAAAAAGGGTTTTGCCATCTTCAAAAGACATAAATTATAAATGATGCATATAATGCAGATGAATTTCATTCTTTATTCATCGTTTCTTGATCATTCAATATCCCAATATTTGGTTTAAGACGTGCACGCACGCACACACACACACACACACACACACACACACACACACACACACACACGCGCGCGCACACACACACACACACACACACACACACACACACACACACGCGCGCGCGCGCGCGCGCGCATTGAGCTTTATTATAAGTATAGATTTCTTTTATGTCAAATACATTACATTTTTTCATACTTACATTTCATATAATTAAAACTTGTATTTGCAAAAAATGCGTCGATGTATTAGTAGCAAGATGGTGCTCCATTCTGTTATCTGAAGCACATTTGACAGTCCTTTGCGATTTGTTACATTGGTACAATGATGGATAGCAACAATTGCTGTAAAATACTGTCTCAATATCCGCGGTATCTGTTATTGATCCTTACGGTTTTCCAAGAAACCGAAACACCTTTTGATATGTAATTAGAGGAAGTTAGAGAGTCATTCTCTTTTGCAAGGCTACAAAGTATAGGATGTCCATAATAAAAGGATTTCAATCTTTTTCTCTTATATTCATGAAATCAATATTGCCAGGAGAAGGAATTACAAATAAGAATCTTGTGTCTTTAAACGAGCAATTCTCTCTTAGTCTATATATAACACCATTATAACTCAGAATTAACTATTTGAATGATATATATAACGATTTTAATAATATTTATTTTTTTAGATTCGTCTCAACTCCGAATAGCACAATAAACAATAATATATTGTTAAAGTTCACGGGAAGAAATTAATCTTTATGTTAGAAGTATTTTTAATGGATTAAACCAGTGATGGGGAAACTACGGCCCGCGGGCCAAGTCCGGCCCGCTGAAAGGTTTAATCCGGCCCGTTTAAGAGTGCCGTCCTGAGAATGTTTGAACGCATTCTTACTTCGTAATGATACGACCCGCATAAAAACTACCTGCGGTGATATTCAAAACACAATAGTATTCTGGACAAATCCATCCGACCCATTTTCTTCTTGATAAGGACATTTATAATCAATTTGACGTCTTAGAAAACGAAACGTGGCTTTCTGATTAGACTTTTTTCACAGACCTCCTCGTACACATGAATCAACTTAATCTCAAATTGCAAAGGAAAAATCAGTATCTTCACGATATTTGGCAATACCTGAAGAATTTCAAATTAGTTATTATTATTTGCTAGTGAGATCTCTAAATCTGATTTTTCTCCTTTTCCAAGAATACAATCTTTAAAATTCACTATATCAAACAATAAGATTAAAAAATGCGAAATTAATTTGAGAAAACTATCTTCAGAATTTGAAAGGAGATTTCAGGACTTTAGAAAAATGGAACCAGAGTTTAGTATTTTTGCGACCCCATTCAATGTTAATTTCGAAGAAGTTGATGCAAAATTTCAACTTGAGTTAATAGAACTGAACTGTAATACTCTCCTGAAACAAACTTTTCATACAGTACCATTACTAGAATTTTATAAAAATTTAAGTCCAGATAATTTCCCAAATCTAATTACTCATGCAATGAAGATAATGACAATGTTCGGCTCATCTTATATATGCGAACAAATCTTTTCAACAATGAAGCTTAGGAAAACTTCTTTAAGAAACTGAATTACAGATGAGCACCTTTCATCAGTTTTAAGAATTTCTGCTTCGCAAATGGAACCGGACTATGATGAAATTTTGATAAAACAGTCTCAATTTCATTTTTCTCATGCACCATCAACCAGTAATGACACCAGAAAATAAAGTGATAATACTTCACATCAAGA
>JAPMOQ010029745.1:46057-66549 GCA_026543055.1 Argiope trifasciata | reverse complement strand
TATATATATATATATATATATATATATATATATATATAAGAGAAAAGCGAAAAATCGAAAGTCACGAAAAAGCTAAGTGATGGATTTAAGGTATTTTATTGCTCTGAGCAGTGTAAATTATGAACATTGTACAGCTTTTAATAAGAAGGTGAAATTAGTGTTTATTTATGTAAATATATATATTCTTATTTAAAATCTCTAATGTTTTTCGACAACTGAACATCCAAATTATAACCATATGAGTGAAACTGATATTTGGCTTTATAAATATTTTAATGGCTTTGAGAATGCTATGAAACAAACTGGCCATTTGTATTTAATAAATTATTGTTTGATATCCCAAATTTGTATCATTTACAGAAATTTTTTTCTAACTGATGTTAAATGTTATATGTTAAAGTGACGTACTCATGCCATCATTCCAGTCCAGTGATTCTAGGCAGCTTCCCAGTCTTCATAGTTGTGAGTCCTTTTGGCACACAACATATTCGTTGTCTAGCTAGACGCGTTCGCAGAAACGTAATAAAAGAATAGTCATCCTCAAAAGTTATTCTATAAAATATAATTCCTTCAATTAGTATTAGAATTATTATGAATATCGTAATGCTTTATTTCGCAACATATAAATAATTAGATGATACACTCCATGAAGCAGAATTTTATTAAATTAATTGGTACATTGATGACTATATTCTTAAGATATGAAAATAGAATATTGCCTCTGAAAACGCATAAAAAATAAAAATTCGAAACTTTAAAATTGTAAAGGAATTCAAACATCATAAATTCTATTTTCCTGAATTTAAAATTAGACAGTTAGATAAAAAAAATTACATTAAAATGTGTAACATTTTTTTATGCTCAAATGTGTAAAAAAAAAAGGATTTTTTTTTTCAAAACGTCGGCATTGAATTACTTTTTGCATATTCCGTATTTCAGAAGTTAAACGATACTGGTTTCAGCTCAGAAATAAAAGAGAAAACTTCACCCACTGAGTCCTATTCGATTTACATGTTGAGAACTATTAAAGAAAGTTTATTTCTCCCTAGTTCGCATTTTATCACGTAATAAACGGTCTGTCTCGCGAAGTAAACTGGTCTTCCTTACTTCCTCCAGAAACGGTCATTTCTCACGAAAAGCAAAATCTTCAAGTAATTTTATGCAAACGGCGACCATAAAATTAGGCACTTAAAGGGTGCTTTTAAATTTAATGCTCCTCCTCAAAAGCTGAGGTCTTGTTCCTTTTTAATTCCTTAGTTGTCGCCTTAAAATATGTGCAACATTCCGATCCATCGCTATATGCTCTCTATTTTTGGTGTTTTGATTTTAAAAGATTTGCATCATTTAGATCCATCGTTACATGCTATCTATAATTGCTGTTTTCATTTTAAAAGATTGCATCATGTTTCCGAAGTGTAATTAAAACATTAAAAAAAACCATTCTTAATTTTGAACATTCATTTCTTTATGTGTCCATTTTTTAATGTTTTAACCTATTGCAGTTTTATAAAGATATTTTCTTTCTTTTTACTTTATCCTAAGCATAGTACAAAGAAAGTTGGGAATAGTAAAAAAATTCGAACTAGAGATTCTTTAGTGTTAGTTTACTTACACTGAAGTGACAAAAGTCATGGGATGACTGTTAATATCGTGTCGGTCCTCCTTTTGCCCGGCGAAGTGCAACAACTCGACGTGTCATGGAGTACACAAGTCGTTGGAAGTCCTCTGCAGGAATATTGAGCCATGCTGTCTGGATGGTGCAGGAGTTTGGGCACGAACGGACCTTTCGATGATGTCCCATAAATGCACGATGGGATTCATATCAGGCGATCTAGGTGGCCAGATCATACGCTGGAATTGTCGAAATGTTCTTCAAACTAATCGCGAACAGTTCTGGCCTGGTGACATGGCGCATTGTTATCCATAAAAATACCATCGTTGTGTGGGTACATGAAGTCCATGAATGGCTGCAAGTGATCTGCAAGCAGCTGAACATAACCATTTCCTGTCAATGATCGGTTCAGTTGCACCAGAGGACCGAGTCCATGCCATGTAAAAACAGCCCACACCATTATGCAGCCACCACCAGCTTGAACAGTGCCTTGCTGACAGTTTGGGTCCATGGCTTCGTGGGATCTGCGCCACACTAGAACTCTATCATCAGCTCGTAACAACAGAAATTGTGACTCATCTGACCACGTCACGGTTTTCCACTGGTCTAGGGACCAGTCGATATGCTCACGAGCCCAGGAGAGTCGCTGCAGGCGATGTCGTGCTGTCAGTAAAGGCATTCGAGTCGGTCTTCTGCTGTTATAGCCCAAGGAATACAAATTTCGCCGCACAGTCCTATCGGACACGTCCCTCATACGTCCCACATTGATTCCTGCAGTTATTTGACGAAGTGTTGCGTGTCTATTAACATTGACCATTCTACACAGACGTCGGCGGTGTCGGCCGTTAAGTGCAGGTGGTCGCCCACTGCGCTGTCCATGATGGGATGTGATGCCTGAAATTTTATACTCTCGGCACATTCTTGATACTGTGGATCTCGGAATGTTGAATTCACTAACGATATCCGCAATGGAATGACCCATGCGTCTAGCTCCAACTAACATTCCACGTTCAAAGTCTGTTAATTCTCGTCGTGCCACCATAAATCACGAAAAATTTGTTCACATGAATAACTTGAACACAAATGAAAGCTCTGGAAAACGAACTGCGCATTTATACTTTTTTGCTTCGATACTACTGCCATCTATATATTTGCATATTACTATCCCATGACTTTTGTTACTTCAGTGTATATTAACGTACTTGAAGCAGCACTAGGGCTATTTTGGTATCGACCTTTTCAGTTTGAACTGCGGTTAGAAGACAAGGATGACACCTGAGCTGGTACCCACCCCTCCAAACCTCCACACCACACCAATGGGAGGACGTTTGGAAATGACATATTTAAAGTGCAATAAACCTTTTTACACGGCAGAGAGTCTGACAAATCTCCTCGTTTAAGACCACTGTGAGTTCAGAAAACACATTTTTGGAAAATTATCATCAATAATCATCTTTGGAAAATTATCATCAGTAATCACATTTGGAAAATAATCATAATCGTCTGTCCATGTCAAAGATAACTCAAACATGCTCTTATCTAGATAGATGAAATTGGTTATACTATTATTGTACCAAATTTGTAACATTTTGAGTAAAATCTCTTCGGAGAAAGTTCGTCTGTTTATGTGTTCGACTACAGTTCAACTAGATAGCTACAAAACGAAGAGAGCTAAATTTTTAAAATTGAATACGCAGAATTAATATCTGTTATTTACAAACTTCTCAAAATGTGTGCCATATACATGGAGGGATTACCATCAATTGGTTTATACTTTTAGAAACAGCATATGTATGCATATATATCAGACACAATGACTTTATTACATCATATTAGGTATGATATTTTTAGTTGGATATGTATCTGACGCAATAACTTAAATACATCATATTAGGTATGATATTTTGAGCTGGATATGTATCAGACACAATGACTTAAGTACATCATATTGCCGCATAAGGAAATTTTACCGCGAACTCAGTGGTTGAATGGTCAAAGCGCGCGATCCAAACCCAGAGTGTGAGGGTTCAATGCTCGCCATGACTGCTGTATCCAAAGTTAGTTTGTTTCGTTAGTTATTGTTTCATTATGCTCTCTACTATTCTAGACCTTCCTTTGTTATGGAAATTAGTTGTGTTTAGAATATTCTGTTCTTGTATAAAAGCTGATACCTACGTGTCGTGGGCCACTTCTCGACCTTGTAAAGCTGCAAGTCGCTACTTTCTTTCAATAAAATTGTTTGTTAGTTTAAAGCTGACAGTGTGTTTATTTGAATCTACGTGACAATATTAGGTATACTATTTTGAGAGCTGTAAGTATAGTTTTATGCTAAAATTTTGCTTTTATCTGCTGGGCAAACGCGTCTAAATTAAAATATCGATTATCTGATACTATTAACAGCATTCTAAAAACTACTCATCAAATCACAGTCTAACAATAACGATCCAGCAAAACTGCTAAATTCTATTACAAAGTTTCATATTTCATTACTATTATAGTCCAATGTCATGCAAGTAGTTATCTCGGATAACACATTTATTACAGCGTATGTTTGGAAGTTTTTGGATAGATTTCAGGATTTATTAAAAGTTTAAATTTCTCATACAAATATATTTTTGTCGACATTTTACTATTTTCAGAATTTAATTATCTATTAAAGTATCCGACCTAGTTCGAAGGAAAATTTTTGAAAAACTATTTAAAACTATGGTTTTTAGATGCATTTTCAATTATAATATAAAATATTATACTTGCAACAAAATTATGGAATTATTAATGAATTATGAACTTTTATTTGTTTGACGTTAAGTAAATTGGCATAATCAGATACTTGTAGCAGCGGTACGAACTCAAAATGACATATGAATCGGAAATCAGTATTAAATATTTAGTCAAGCCAAGCAAATCTGTTCTGATTTAAGATATTTGCATTGTTTTGCGCTTGCTATTAACCTTCCAGCGGACGCGGCCGTCATACCAACATGAGAGGTCGCGCGTTTCTCCCACAAACGCTATAGTAAAATGCAAATTTTCAAAAGTGTAACTAATAAAATTATATTGTAAATAGCTTAGGATTAATAACTACAATCACTTTAAACATTTTTTACTTAAAAAGAAGCAGAAAAAATATAAATATAGATTGCAATAACAGTATAAAATGATCACAGGTTAACTAAATTGATTTAAAAATAATATAAATTAAATTGTCGATGTTTTGACAGAACAATTTGCATATGAAATATAGAAGTGCAAAAATACAGAATTTATTTATAAAAAGTAAAAAAGTAATTGGAAGTTAGATATGAAAAGGAAGAAAATAGTTTCATTGTTATTTCATTGCAGCGTTGCAATTTAAGCATATGTGTTTAGTGTGCTCCAGACATATAAATTATTGACAAATCTGATATCCGAACCTCGCTATTCTAGTCCGCTTTTCTTTTTGGCAGATTTTTTTCCCCTGACGTCACATATTCCACTTCTTCAATACCTAGTTCGACTTTTGTCTTTAGAATCTTTAGTTTTACCTCATTTTTTGAAGATGTGGGTGTTTTTTTTCAACGGTTTCCTTCGTAAGTGCATTTGTGAGCTGTTGCCAGTCTAAAACAATACGGATTTATTTGTAAAATCATACAAAATCAGATGTGACAAAACTTACATGAACGGTAACACGTATCTCTATAATAATGAATAACTACAATCAATTTAAACCTTTTTTACTTAAAAAGAAGCGGAAACAATATAAACATAGATCGCCAATAACAATATAAAATGACCACGGGTCAACTGAATTGATTTAAAAATAATATGAATAAATTTGCCGATATTTTGGTGGAACAATTTGTATATAAATCATACAAGTGCAAAAAATAATACAGTATTTATTTAAGTATAAAAAATGAAAAAAGTAATTGACATTTAAATATGAATAGGAAGAAAATGGTTTCACGGTTATTTCATCGCAGCGTTGCAATTTGTGCAATTGTGTTTCGTGTGCTCCAAACTTATAAATTTCTGGAAAATCTCACAACCGGAACCTCGTGATTCTTGTTCGCTTTTCTTTTTGGCAGGATTTATACCTTTTTTTCCCTAATGTCACATCTTCCACTTCTTCAATACTTAGTTTAACTTTTTTCTTTAGTACCTTTCACTTTAGCTCACTTTGTAAAGACATGCTTTTTTTTTCAACATTTTCTTCCGTAAGTGCATTTGCCGGTCTAAAAATACTCAGATTTATTTGTAAAATCATACAAAATCAGTTGTAACAAAAACTTACCTGAAAGATCGCGCGTATCTCTAAAATACAAATATATGATCGGCAGAGATCTATTAACGCCACAAACTTTCAACAACTGAAAGTAGATCAAAAGGAGGGGGACAAATAGCCAAGGACAGGCGTTCCCAGTGCCACCAGATTTACAGGTATAGAACGAAATTCAACTCTGGTGAATCTCTCACATTCGCGCACCCGCTGGAAGTTTAAAATGCAATAAGTTGCTTTTGATACAAAATAGTAATGACAAATAAATTCAAATATGGAGAATGTAAGACTCCCGCTCCTCGATTCTCAACGAGGAAGGTTTCAAACCGATCAGGGCAAAGGTCACGTGCTGTCCAAGGGTTGGGATGCTTCTGAAAGGGACGAAGAGAGAACGACGAAGGCAGATAAGGATTAGAGAAGCTGTAGGCAGGTCGTGTCATTCACCCGGAACGAATGGACTTTATATATCCGAATTTTTTTTAAAAAATTTTATTCTGTAAATATATAACTAATACATTAATCAAGAATATGCTTGTATCTTGTATTCATTTGTATAAAACGCAAACTATGGGAACCGACGATGAACGAGATCGGAGTGGATTCAGAAATTGCCACTTAAGATAAACGGATTAAATGCGGCACCAGCCATCTTGAAAGTGAAGCTAGGAGTACACGCTACACGTGGTGAGAGGGGAGGAATTTTACTGAGAAAATCTTCCCACCGAAAAATGAATAGTTTTTGGAGAGGCATTTCCATCCGAATGGTAGAAACGGGGGTAACTTCACATCCCTGGGAGTGAAGCTTCGTCGTGCATTCCTTGGGGAGGGAGCGGGCCATTAATATGAAAGAAGCACAATTCATGGGACGAATAATTTGTTTCATGAGAACAAATGGGGGACTTTATTGCGCTTTTGTGCCTGGGTTATTATGTCCGTGGCTTTTTATTTCGGAGACGGAGGTTTGAAAAAAGAAAAAAAGCAGGAATTAAAGAAGTAAATGAATGGATAAACGAGTTTTTGTATATGTTAAAGAATTTTTTAAGGTATCCGACTACATTCGATAGAAAATTTTGGAAAAATTGGATTAAAAAAACATTTATGGTCAGTTGTAAACACTATAATACAAAAAGAATTATTTGAAAATGTAATATATTTTGTGAACTATTAAAATTTGTAGTAAATTCTAATGAAATTGAACCAAAATGGTTAACACTCTATACAAAATGGTAAGGCAGCAATCCTTTATTTCTTTGTACACAAGTTATAGAATACCATGACGAATGAAAGGAACCAAAATCTAAGAAAACTCTTGAGGAGTAAAAATGCTATGTGTAAATATATACGTATATATGCATTTTTTTTCTATAAATTCACTGCTAAATCTTTCTAAAACAACTATAGATGAAAAAGTATTTCACCCACAATGAAACTTTTGGTTCATTTCGTTGCCAATATTATTTAAAAACTACGCAGGAATGTTTATATGAATACCTCTATTAGTTTTTGAGATACCATGTTAACGATGAAGAATTTTTATGGAAATTAAAGTTTCGAGAAAATTGAAGTCAAAGACAAACTTTAGCTGGAAAAATATGCAACTCTGGATGATAGGTCTTTTTCCTAGAAAAGATACACTGTTTTGAAAACAGGAAAGTCTGAACTACAAGAAATAACAATAATAAAACAAATTCGCCAATGTGACCGATAATCAGTGTTTTTAACGTAGTTGGATACCTTAATACACGTTATCTTGCTACAAAGAATCGAAATGAATATGTATATTCTAACAGATGCAATATAATGAATATTTTACATTTGTTGACTGTATCAAAATAATGCTTAACAGCGGAAACTACTATGACTTGCACATAATAAAGGAAGCATTCAAGTTAATGGATTAATAAGTAAGGCAGGGAGTTGAAATGCATAAATATATTTATGGACTCATTAACTAATTAATTACTTTGATGTATTGATTGTTAAAAAAGTTGTTACCCGAAAAAAAGGCGTTTTGTCATCTTCAAAATACATAAACTATAAATAACGAATATAAGGTATTATAATTTCACTCTTTATTCATCGCTTCTAGTCGGATACCTTAAGTTATGTTTTTGTCGTAATTATAAAACGGCCTCACTGTGGTTGACAGTCTTGTTTGTGTTAAAATTTTAAAAGCCTTGAAGATATTTATATTGGATTAAATTGGATATCTACCATATTACATGTTAAGTAATAAAGAATTCCTATTGTGCATTATTAGATACATGTTTGTTTGTTTTCAAAAGCAAAACATTGTTGTATTATTTTAACTAACATAAATAAAAGCGTCATGTTTTCATAAATAATTGGCACGCCATGGTGAACGATTTTAATTCACCCTAAGTAATTAAATGATTCATTGCCGGGGGCCTGGCTTAGGAGTAGCGTGTCTTCCCCGTGATATGAGTTTTCTGGATTCAAGTACTGGTTAGGGCGTGGTTGCTCTTATGTGTTCTATCTGTGAGTTGTATGAGAGACCGCGGAAAAATTTATTATTTTCTAAAACTCCGTATTTTCAAAATTTGCTTTTGCACTAGTAATAAATCATGGTTTCCACCGCAATGCACTTACAAAACATTTTATCTCAAATATATTGCGATTTTCATTAACTAATATATTTTTATGAGCCTGCTGTAAAGAAGGATTCTGAAAATTCTATGTTATTCGATTTAAATTTTCAAGTTCGACAGAATCAATACCGATTGCAGAATAGTTTTAACAAAGTGAAACATCAATAATATTTTTTTTCTCTTTACTGATATTTGGTAACGAAAACTTCGGAAAAATTTAATAAACGAAAAATTTTCAAATCAAATGGCAAAACGGAAATCAATATCTAAAAATGATAACTGGTATGAACGAAAAGTTCTCGATTCCTTAAATTCAGTTTAAAATGTAGCTTTCTAGCTTATAGGCTGCAGGATACATTCATTTACTATCTTACTATGCATAAGTAATTTTCAAAGCAGAATATAAAATTCCAGCCAGTGAAAGTTGTGAACTTAAACTTTCGATTTAAGTCTTTAAAGGATCACAGGTGCCAGTATAGGAAAAATATATTTTAAGATTAATATCACAATTGTAAGATAATTTAAATTCTTTATATGATGTCAAAATCTTTCGAGACAAGCATTGAAAACAATCATTGTAGGAAATTATGTTGAAAACAAACAAACAAACAAAAAAAAAAAAAGGATCGTGTGTCTTATTCAGGACAAAATCGCTCTTAGTCCGTGAGAAAAATATTTTAACTTTTGCCGTTTAATTTCGTATTTATGTCATTTCATATTTTTCTCTGTATACCGTATCATTAATATGAATTTATGCACCAATTAACCTTTTAAGAAAGGTGTAATATATAAATGAAAAGGGTGGTAAATATAAATTTTGGAGATTACTTAAATAAATAACGGCAATTAAATATTGTAACTATTCATATATTATTGTCATTATGTATAAAAAGTGTCAATAAATTAATAATTGATATTTTCATTAGTAATTTTTAATGATAGAGCAAAGACTAATAATGTGACAAGTAATAAGGGTAATAAATTCTACAATATCATGACCAGTAACAATTTTCAGAGACAAATTTTAATTCTATGATCATTTCCAATATTAGAGCTTACTTTAACCCATTTATGCATATTGTTCCATTTTTGGAACACCCCTCACATAAAAGTTATTTTTATTACATTTTTTACCTAATATATAGAAATTTACTGCAAAAATTCCAATTTTTTAACCTTAGGCCTAAATGGGTTAAGATAGATTTTTAAAACAAATAATATGAACGGGTCTCATTGTTTTAAAGCTAAACACAAAGAAAGAGTCCTTTAAAATTCAAGATATAATTTTTTATCCTTGAATATACTTTGGATTGTTTCAGTATATAAATTTTTTGTAATTTTTGGAGACATATTTGCTATTATTTTCGAAAAATAAAGATGAACCACATGCGATTTATTTTCTATTTCAAAGCTTAAGGAATCTAAATTTACTAGCTTTTGGCACCACTTCTTTATTGTTAAAATAAAGAAAGCGAATAATATATATACATTAAAACGAAACTACCCAAAAGCAAAACAACGTATTTCCCCTTTGGAATAAATTCTCTCGCATACCGCAAAGTGGGAAATGAAAGCTACTCCACTATTCTACTCTCGTGGGATTGCAGTTTTTGCAGAAAATCTAAACTAATCAGAGAAGAGGAAGTTTTTGAATGAAGAAGAACACTCTGACTCAAAAGAAAATGAATCATTGAAACAGATAAAAGAATTAAATGTTTCTTTTCTACCCATTCTCCCCACAAGATGTTTTCAAACAAAGAAAGGGCCAAGAATGCTTTTTGTAATAAACATTCATTTTAAATTTTGCTTTTGTCTGTAATTTTGGTAATTCTGATAAAAATAATTATTTTCCGTTCAGAATATAATTTGATTTGGGAGAAAAATAAGGTAATTTGAAATGGAACATATGCAAATTGGGAAGCGCAGTTATAGTTTCGAGCAGAACAATATGGATAACTGAACCGGGTTTTTTTTTGTTTCAATTCGCACGCCACACTGAATGGGCACTGTTTTATTTTCCATGAAAGATTTAACTTTCATTAGACATGTACGAACATGTCTGGTGGAAGTGGTGGAAGCATATATAACACTAAGTGGACAAGGTTTTACTTTCCATGAAAGATTTAGTTTCCACTAGACATGTGTTAACATGTTTGATGGAAGTGGTGGAAGCATATATAACACCAAGAGGACAATGTTTTACTTTCCATGGAAGATTTAACTTTCATTAGACATGTACTAACATGTCTGGTGGAAGTGGTGGAAGCATATATAACTCTAAGTGGACAATGTTTTATTTTCCATGAACGATTTAACTTCCATCGGAATTGGGCTAACATGCAAGATATATCTTTAGTGAAATTAGATTTCGAACTGAAATTTCTTTGAATTTTCAGTTAATATCTAATTAGTAAGTTATTTGAAGACTGACAATGTCTGAAGAATCAAAATTGAATTTTAGTTATTCATTTTGAAGGATTCAAATATGTATCGAGACATATTGCGGCTGATTGTGGGATATATGGTCTAACCTGATTATTATCAGACGCAGCTTTCGGATATATACATAGCTGTTTCTTTACAATCAGGAACAATGAAATTAATTTAAATTATTATAAAAGATAGATCATGCTAATCTATCGATATGCAAACCATGTAGATTTCCAAATACATATGTGTTAATCAGTTGCCAAAATACAACAGAATGCTATTACTAGAAGAAGGCAACTTAAAGAGACTGAAGTTCAGAGAGAGAGAGCTACTATCAAGATTGAAAAATTTCTTTCCCAATCTTCATTATAAATATCCATTGCAGGCAGGGACGGCCATTTGGGGGGGGGGCTGCGGGTGCTATGTACCCGGAACCCGCTACTGAGGGGGGCCTACTGTGAAGAAGAATTAAAACAGTGATCAGAACAATAATAATATTTCCCATACTAAATGTCTGCAATCATGTTTCCTTGTGGTTGGCTGAGTATCAGATGACGTCTTTATTAGGCATAGATTGCAGTGATATCTATAAAAAGGCAGGAAAAGTTCATTTATGAATAAGGAAATCCCCGTCAGATATGTTAAAACAAAGCGGCGCCCAGAAGTCGAGGCTGAGGCTGGGTTCAAATGGAATTGCATATCATCAGTTATCTACTTTAGTTTATAGCTGATGTAATATTTTTTATAATCCTTTATATTTCCAGTTGCTAAATATAATAAATACTGAGCACTCTTTCAGCAAATTAAAATTATATACTCCCCGGTCAAGCATATGGATATAATGCTTAAACGCTTTTGCTATACTAAGTATCGAAAGCGAAATTAGAAAAATTGTAATTTTCCTAGAGCACTTAATAGAAAAAACAAAATTACACATTAACAAATAAATATGCAAATGTTTTTTTTTTTTTTTTTTTTTTTCTTTAAAAAAAAATTTAGGTTTCCAAATGGTTTCTTTCAACCGGGCCCTTTCATAGAGAAGGCCGGCTCTGCTTGCAGGAATCTGATGGAGTTGTCAACGTAACATACCAAATTAGACCTGTAGAACGACTGATGATGTAAACTCGTAGAATGGTCTGTGATGTAGATTTGCAAAATGTCTAGTAATGCAAGATCGTAAAATGATTGATGATGGAAACTAGCATAATTGCTGGTGATGCGAACTGACCTAACTGCTAGAGGTGTACACCGAAAGAAGGGTTGGTGATGTAGACTGACAGAGCAGATGGTAAATTGGCTGTCAATGGAAACTGATAGAATCTCCAGTGGTTGGAGACAAACAAAATAGATGGTGACATTCAAATTTGAATTACCTGTAGCAGAAAAATTATATCCCAGCAGCAAGTCAAGGGATATCTATATATCTTTATAATATATGCTTCGATTAATTAACTATAAAACTTGAAGATTTAATTATATCACTTAATAGCAGGTTTCTTTCGTTAATGAATTTCATCTGATGCCATCAGTGAAGGTATGATTTTACTCGCCCAAATTGCAAGCCATGCTCATGGTTTGGTATAGTACAGACATATCCTCACTGGATAGAGTTACTATTTAACATTAAATTGTCGAATGCATTCCATCAATCCTGTTTTTTGAATACTTGTATAAACTGCAAAAGACAAAGTACAGGATAGTAGGCAGTCTGATTGCACATAAATTTACTTTTATTATTGGATTTTTACTATCCACATTCTTTAAAATTTCTCAGTTTAAGAATTGTTAAATGGATATTCATATCTAAAAAAGTAAAAGAGTTGAAATCAGAAAATTATAAACTTTATTATAGACTTTCGGATGCACAAACGCTATATTTTAGAAATGCTCCCAATGAGAATGAAAATCCTGACGAAATGCTTTTACCTGTTGTCTTAGGTATGACAAAAATTTTATTAAATGGGTCACCAAGAGACCATTGTATTGTTAAAAAGAAATTCCGAAAAGGGTAATCTCGAAATGAAATCCTAATTATTAGATGGAAATAAATTTTTAACTCGTTGCGTGCTGGTAAATTTTGCAGCGGAATTGTATCGGGAGTGGGCATTTTGAGCGTAAATTTAGTAATTCAGTTCTATCTCAATAGATAAAAAAATTATTTCCTTTTTTAACCCACTTTTCGTATTTTATATAGAAATATATAAATAACAACCATAAGATTTTTGTAAACAAAAAATATTTTTTTATAGGATAAATTTATAATAGTATCGTAAATATAAAAAATCAAATAGAAACAGTAGTATATAAAGTTTTAATTTTTTTGAATTATGTTCCATATAAACATTTTTATATTGTAAAAAAAATGAAAAGAACAATCATAAAATTAATCATGTTTTACAGTTCAAAGCATTCTCCTCTATGAAGAGGTAAAATTAACTCATTTTTGCAAGGATCAATAAAAAGTTAATTTTAAATATAAATTTATTTTTTTAATCCACTTTCCCATTCTATGGTTCCGCATCGACACATATAAAAACTATTTTTTATTTGTCCCAATTTTTCCAGTTTCTATATAGTAGACAAGAACATTCAGCTCCGTTTTCCTGTCTATACCATCATTTTTGTATCCACCAACAAACCTTGTTACACTAACCCGTAAAAGTACGTGACCAGCGCTGAAGTATCAATCGTCAAAAAACGTACTAATACGTGCCTGCATACAATGTGTTAAAAAGTAATCTTTTTTAAGTTTTCAATATAATTCTGGTAAAAAAGTGCAATATTAATAAAACATCTAGTTCCTCATACCATTTTGTTAATTTTCAAGAACAGATAAAAGTAATTGTTGTACTTTAAGCTCATTTGTAATATTTAGCTCAGAACAATAGGAAACTTTTATTTTCTCGAAAAAGATACCATCCAAGTATCCTGCAAACAAATTCTAAATTTAAAACCTTTTATTGCACCTGAAGAACAGACTCCAAATCAGTTAATTCCATCCTCCAGATCTTCATTTCTGTGAAAAGCTTATTGTATTGTTTTCACCGAAGACGTTACAAGAGTTCCTTTTCATCGATATTAATTCCGGAAAGTAGGCTTGAAACTCATTTCGCGTAGTTGATTCTTGAGATGCTTTTGTGAAGCTGGTGTAAAGGACTTCCTGAAAGTATTTTCATTTCCTTTTCTTCTGGTTGAGAGATAGAGGTTTTTGGAATGGCAAATAGTGAGTCTTTGGATGGTCTCATAAAGTTAAAGCGTGCTTTATTTGTATTAGCAAATATGGTTTTGCTGTCTTTTAATACGTCGAATTTTGTGAAAAGCTAACATAATTATTGCTCTCGTTAGATTCATTTCAACTGGAAAATATAATGGTTCATTTAAAAGATGCTTTCTTGATACATATTTGGTAATCTTATGATGCCTCTAAAAATTCAATGTGCTGTTTAGGTACGGATTTTATTTACCTTGTTGCACTCAGAGAGTCGTTCTCACTCACTATTAAAGTTTAGTAATATTAAAATCCCGTTGTAAAGCAACACTTGGGCTATTTTGAAACACACCTCATCATTTTGAACCGTGGTCAGAAGACGAGGAGGACAACTGAGTTGGTATCCCTCTCTTCCCGTTTGGCCTTGCGGATTTAACGGGAAACAGTCTCTATTACATCATTTTGACATTTTATTCATTTAATTGTGATTGTTAAAAATATCTGTTGAATAGTAAAAAGATGCAAATTCATTGAACGGATGAATTCAACTTAAAAAACGAATTCAAATTTATTTTCAGAGCAATAAACAAGTTTTTGTAGTAATTGAACAGAAAAACTTTGAATTACTTTTTCGAGTAAAAAAGGGGTTAAATTTATAAATGCTTAAAAATTCATAGAAATCACATTTATTGCTTTTGGTGGTGACGGGAATTTCCGCAATTCTAAAAGAATTGAACGAAATCTTTTGTTGGAAAATAAATATTTAACGAATTCATTATGAATCATGTTTTGAATCTACGCTTAAGAAATTATGTTTTTAAAAAACGAAAATGATGTTCCTTGAAAATAACTCACAACTAAAAAGCATCTATGAATTCTTCTCATTATTATCTTGAAGTACCGATTATTTTACAAAGACTAATGTTTCATAAAATTTATTAACATCTATGTTTTTTCCCAACTAATATCACTATAGTTAAAGTGCAGATATTATTCTGCCAATATTTTTTCGCGTATTTTGTGTGTTATAATTCCTACTATCAGCTGCTTTAGGCATTTGTAAAATAATATTTGAATATTTGAAAAGAATGTTCGGGGGATAGAAATAGGATATTTGAAAAAAACTTTTCCCAGCTCTGGTGAAGTAACAAGTGTGAAGAAATAATTGCTTGTCATCGGTCGAATCTATTTTAATAAGTTGAAAAATGTGTGTGGGGGGGAATCAATATCCTCCACCTCTGGCTTTGTTTGGTTACTTCAAAGATATTCTTCAACATTTCTTGAAAGAGAAAAAAATGGATGCTAACTTCAATAAAATCTTAAGCATTACATCATATCAGGCGCCATATCATCAGAAGAGTACTATAGCGTAAGTAAGCATACTTAATTTTTACTCGAAGAAAATAGTAATGAATGATTTATGTTGTATTTGTTTTGGACAAAAAATGTTAGGAAAATGTATTTGTTAACAAGAATTACATTATGATTAATTATGTAATTAATTATGAATAAAGAATTACATTGATAAAGAAATTTATTAATTATATTTTTGGTGGAAATAAATAATCTAAGCGTCATTCATTAACGTTTATAGAATATCAATTAAGGTGACTGCCTACCTCTGGGACATATTTTTTCAAAAATGCTAAAATTTAAGCTTTAATTTCTATTTTTAGTTAAATAGTGTATAAAAGGAACAAATATCTATTAAAAAATTTATGCGACTGCTCAGTTATTTAAAATTGTTTGTGTTAAAAATAATCATTATTAAAATTCAAAAAATGTCAAAAAATTGTGTGTAAATTTTAGCAAAATTTAACCAAAAAGGTTAACACTCAACTCTACACAAAATTTTAATCCACCAATAAAAGTTTTCTTTACACATGTCATATATAACATCGTTATCTTCAAAATGAACTAAAATCTGAAAGATTAGTTAAAATTCAAAAATGTGATGAAGGTTTTTATGTTGCAATGTAGACATCATTGTGAAATTTGCAGCTATTTTCTAATACAAGGCTATAGGTAAAAAAGTATTTACTGCATATCAAAACTTTTAGTTCATTTTATAGACAAGGGTATTAAGAACATTATCTGAAAATTTCATTAAAAACTATTAATAAATAATGAAGATATCATGTTAATGGTTTTCAAATTATGTCGAAAAAATTATTTTGAGATAAATGAGTTTAAAGTTTACATTTAAGGCAAACAAGTATTTTTTTTTTCATAAACAGTCTAAAATTCCCCATATTTGTAAATTACACCTTCTTTTTCTTCATACATTGCATATTTTTTGTTTCTTTTTCTGAGCTCTGATTTTTTTTTCTGCGAGCATTTGCAGGTAGTAATGAATGCCACAATAACAACAATTTCTATTAGTAATAGATTTAACACCCATTTTATATCGCTGTCACCTTCATGGATTGCAGTATATTACCCGAATGACAAAATTTGGAGCTCACAGAAATGCTGCTTCGAGACTATATTTCAGAGTATTTTTGGAGGCCTGGTGGTTCCAACCCGATTCCACCAAAGACCTGTTTTGTAAGCGAATTTGGTGAGATTTTATCCAGGGCCAAATGTCCTCTCCCTGGTATAGTGTAGTGCGGTGAGGAGAAGGATGTAGGACGTTAGGTGCCACCCTCGCCATCTGACCAAAGTTCAAAATTAATGTGGAAAAAGTTAAATGGGGTTTACTTTAAAAATAAAATGTATAAAAAATATATTTCAGTGAAAAAGTCGCAAAGATATATAAGATGCGAAAAGAGAATTACAATGTAAATATATACTCGAGAAAGAGAGAATGTTGCCTAGATACCATCAATGAATTTAAAAAAAAGGATGTTTAGAAGCTGTAGCCGTGCACTATCAACATCATAATATTCTTGCTCGAGTTTTAAAAGGTAAAAAAAAATCACAAAAGTGGCATTTTACAACTTCATTTCGAAGACTGAGACTTCCGGTTAATTTTCAAGTACATTGTACTTTTTAAATTTGATATATATCCGCTTCTACATGACATAAAATGAAAAGAAAAACGGTTTTCGAAAGAAAAGTTTTCGAATTAAAATATTTTTGCAAAAAAGGTTGACCAACGTGGTCGAAAAATGCCATTTTTAACGTAGGCAGTCTCATTAAGAATATTCAAATTCTCTGTGAATTTGTACTCCAGACATTTATTCTTGAAGGATATTAAGAATTAATTCACTAGAAGAAAAATAATGTGTGATGTCTCTTAAAACAATTGCTTCTCTCGAATTTAATTTAATTAAGAGAGTAATTCGACTCGACATAACAAAATATTGACGGTTCTAAAACAATTAGTTGCTACTAAATGATGCGATGCAATAATTGATTTATGAGAATCGCAATGAAATACTCCTCTCCTTTGCGCCGAATTGTTTTATTTTAACAGAATTCTTTCACCAGAACACTGAAATGAGAACTTTGCCATTGCATTAGATTTAATGAGTTTTACGAAAACGAGCTTTCATTTAAAATAATTTACTGACACGATTTCTTTCCGAGATTCGATTATTTAGGTCGAGGTCGAAATATATGAAAGTGTAAAAGACAAAATAAATGTAAATTAAATCAAGAAACCAATTATTACAATAAAAAGAACTGAAGCAAATTTACGTAATCAATTCAACAGCATAATAACAGCTAAATGTTTTAGATTAATTATTAAATTAATTAGGATACATTATTAATTCATAAATTATTTATTGTGAAAATTTAAGAAATTCATTGTGTTTACTTTAGTTATACATTAAAGTCCCTTTGTAAAGCAACACTAAGACTTTGAGACGTACCCTTGTAATTTTGAATCATGGTTAAATGACGAGGACGACACCTGAGCTGGAACTCCCCTCTCCACACCACAACAGGGAGAGGACATTTGGCTTGACAGATTTAACCTGCAAAAGACCCCCTCGCACGACGGTTCTTTAGTGGAATCGAGTCTCAAACCTGAAACTCTCCGGTTTCGAAGCCGAGTCCTTACCAACAGGACACTGCGGTCCGAGAAAAAAAAAGCCATTTTATTCTAAACTTAATATCACTTTTCGGATACAGAAAGGTCTGAATAGCAAAAAAATCACAATTACAAGGATTACTTTTACGATTATTATATTTTTATTTGGTGTATTTCATACCTGAGAAAATAAAAATAAAAATCTTACTAAAAACGTTTCCAATGTTTTTATATTGAAAACATTTAATGCTTTTAAAAAGATAATTTTGCAATATAAATATTTTAAATTAAGCTAATTTTTTTAATGTTTTAATTTTTAAAATTAATTAATATAAAAAGGCAGGTAGTTAAAGATAATACATTAACCTCTGTTTAAATTCCATTTGATATTTTTACTTTCAATTTACTTTTATAAATGAAAAATAATTCTTAAAATATTTCTTGTAAACATTTCTATTCAACCTAATTAAGTATATGGTTATACTTCAATGTTTATAATGAGTTATATGGTTATAAGGAATTATTTGCAATGGATTATATGATTGTAATAAAATATATATTTAGTGAATTAAAAATCACTTATTTTTAACTTTTATTAGTTATTTTTATTCAGGCTAGTGAATTATATGATTATAGTTATTTATTTATTAGGAATTATCTGATTATAATGAAATATATATTTAGTAAATTAAAAATCTTTTATTTTTAATTTTTTATAATTATTTTTATTCAGGCTAATAAATTATGTGATTATAATTAATTATTTATAAGAATTATATGATTATAATAAACTATTTATAACGAATTATATAGTTATAATGAAATAGTTTTGATGTATGATATAGTTATAAAAAATTATGCATTTAGTGAATAAAAAAAATCTGTTCATTTAACTTTTCTTTTAATTGTTTGTAATCAGACTATAGATTATGGTGCCCGTAATACATCTAAACACTCTCAAGTACCATTTTATAATTCTAAAATTATAGTATGATTTTTTCAACAAATAATTCATTCTCCGATGTTTCTAGGTGTAAAAAGGCCACTATTTTACATGATTCACCAGGTAAATATTTTAAATATTGTATGAAATCTTTGAAATCTGCGTGCTTGGCACTAAACAGAGACCATTGAATGAAATACAAGTAACTGAATCACATTACATTTCCAGGGAAATTGAAATTTGCAAATACCAGAGATAACATCCGAGGAGTGTTTTCTCAACTCCCTCATTATTATCCAAACGATAAATATCGGTAACTCTGCCCTGATAATGAAGGATCGATTTCCACATGCCCGGATCCGGTTGGATTCCTAATGGGCAGCTCATACAATGGGTGCTTTGTGGTTCCTAATCCCATTCTGCAATTTTAATAGGATTCACTGGAACGAACATTTCGGTGGGAATGCACGCTACTATCTGTTTAGCTGTATCCGAAGTTTTGCTACTTTTATATGTTTCGAATAGAGATTCGAAAAGACTTGATGAATAATTGAAAAATACAACTTATCGAAGAAATTAACTTGTCTTTTTTATCTCAAGTTCAACCCCTGAAGTTTAACTCCTTAACGATCGTATAATTTTGAAGAAAATGGTCATAAAAGGGCCTATTTTTTATTCAAGAAGTGTATAGTGTATAGTTTATAAGTTATAGTTTATAGTTACCAAGTGTATAGTTTAAAACAAATTAGATATCTCTAAAACATTACAAATAGTCTAGGGCAACCATCTGGTGTATACATTGAGTATTAAACATGATTCTGCGCATAAAAAAATAGATTGTTTTCATATTTTTGGCGCATTACTTTTAAATACGCCAGCCCGGAAATATCACGTGCGAGAGAAATAGAGATAGAAATGTCACTCCGTCATTTCACGGGAGCGAGAACGAAGGGGCTAAGAGAAATATTTTAATATTCGAAAAATTCGAAGCCCAGTATGAAGAATTCTTTCATTTGAAATCTCCTTTTACAATATGTGTGGTAAATTAATTCCACTAGAGGGCGCTTAGCACTTCTTCCGATGTTAATCAGCAGTCAGAGTGGAGAGGTGCAGGGAGTTTCCTAGAGTAAGAGGTTACACGGACGTCCGCCGAGAAGGGTCTCTACCGGAAACCGTAGAGATCATAGAGCTGATATATAAATGGAGGGAGCTAGTAGCTTGTTTCCTATCTCAAAAAGTGTACCCAACAAGAGTCATGTGACTTTAGAAAAATCTGGGAATAAGAACACCTTTTTGGCGCCATATCGCAAATGTTGGCATACTCAAAAACTGCAGCGCAACATTTTGCTTCCCGGCAATGGGTCCAGTCGGTTTTCATTTCCGGTTAAACCGACCGGAAATCCTATAAAAATAAATCCTATTTCATTTCCTAAACAGTTTGTATTATATATAT
>JAPMOQ010029745.1:0-30696 GCA_026543055.1 Argiope trifasciata | reverse complement strand
GAAAATTTCTTTTCATTTTGACAAAAAAATACGAAATGACTTTCCGAACAACCCAATAAATAAAAAAATTAATCAAAAACAGTTTTTCAAAAAGCAGATCTTTATTCGTTTACTTATATATATAATTCAGTTATAAGATTATTAAGGAAATTAATGACTTTTTTTAATAAAATTCATTTTTATTCAATATGGAATAAGTATTTATTTAAATTAATAGATTAGATGGTAAATGTTAATATTAAAGTAATGGTGTTTTGATGGGATTCTTTTCATTAATTCCTAAGAAGTTTTAATTATTTTACCTGATCCACATGTGGATATCAAATATTTGACTCTGTTAATGGATTTACCATTCTATAGAATGCCCTAATCTTGCTTCAAAACGAGACGTTTGCATTGTTAAAGAAAATTTAACTATTACACGTGATCATAAAGAATTCAGCTATGCTGCTAAATAATACTGCACAGACTAAATAATATTACACCAACTATTAAAAAACTATCCCCATGTTTGAGACCGTAAATATCATAGTTCTCACAGAAACGGACTAAAATTTTGGTTCAAGGAAAGGATATATTCTTAAGAAACATATGAAAAACGTTCTAACCGTTTCAATTATAGAGACATAATTTCAAAATTTTCAAATAGCAATATTACCTTTTTATCTGTAGCACTAAAACCATTGGCATCAGACAAATTAGGAAGGAAAGAGAAAGCTGTTCCTTCCAGAGAGGTGAAATTGGACGGATTTCTTTCTGCGAACATGCTTTGGTACTAGGCACCATCTGCCGTGTGCAAAGTTTCCTCTTGTTTGAAATAGGTCAGTCATAAAGAAGTTGAAAGAAATGATGAAAAAATACATTTGCTAGTCTATCGTCTTCCGATTCAAAAGTAAAAACTCCACTTTGTGTATTAAAGCTGCCTAAGAAAAACACCCTTTTTTTCCGCTTTCTATATTAAAAAAGTAAAAACGATATCCCACCGTAAATGCATTTAGTTATTATATTCCATTTTAAGATTGATCTACATGTTGCCATCTACAAAACTATACAGCCATTGTCATTCTAAAAGTAAATAATAAAAATATTTATACAATTTCAACTATGAGAACATTTTTTGTTTATATCTCTATTATCTAAATATTGATTCCATTTTGCCTCATTTTGTTGCAGTTTCAAGTTCAGTGTTTCTTTCCAAATTGTTAAAGTCTCCTATAGTCTTTCTTCTTACTTTTACTGCATCTCATAACGGTTTATTCCCAATTACTATAGGGAAAACAAGGCAAAGTTAATAGGATTATTGTTTGAGTATTCAAATGGTTGATATCCGAGAAGAGTGAAATCTTCATTTCTCGAAAAATGTCAACAAACATGAAAACTATTTATTAGTGTTGCCACAAACGGTGTATCTGAAAGAAAAATTGGCAAATAATATTTTAAAACTCGTTTGATGTTAATAAAAGCATTATTTTTCACTTTTTGGTCACCATTTCACTACATAGCGGAATAAAACTCTTTATAATGGGCGTAATGATATGAAACATTTCGAAATATTATAGGAATAATTATATGAAATATTTCGAGCAATACTGGCAAAAAAAAATCTCATATGTCATGGATCAGACAAATCTCTATCTACTTTTCACGGAACGAATAAAAGGTAATTTTTACGTAATCTTATACTATAATACGAGGAATGGTTGCCAAGTCGAAAATCGCCCCAGAATTAATAAACTCCGGTAAACTCGGGGGTCTGGGGTTTTTGGCCACGAGGAATCGATTGGCGCCGGTTTTGAAGCGCTATGGTCGAGCAGTTCGGAGTTACACATAGGATATTTTCCAACTTTATTAGTTCGCCATAATGGCTACTTAAATTTTCAAGCGGTAACGTGCTGTCATCTATAGCCAATATGGCGAACTAATAAGGTTTTATGTTTATGCTGTTATAGGTTTATAATATGTTTCTTATGTATGTATATATGTTTGGTTTTTCTAAATAAATTTGTCAAAAATATTGAACTTCAACACACTTCAATCTTTACCTTTACTTTACCTTTGTATAGAATAGTTCCCTTTCCAAACTCTAACTTTGTTTAGAATAGTTTACAATGGTGCACTTTAACCGGTTATCTTTTCACCAATGGTTTCACAAATTTTCTTATGGCATGTATTGTTTTGATAAATCACAATTGAAAATTTAAATCTTCGAGTTAGCTTCGATACCTGTTTTCTCCGAGCGGAGCTCGATCACCCGCTGGTTTTTACATAATAAGAGGACTACAGCAAAACTATAAAAAATGATATCTAGGATCACAAATTTCAAATTATCATGTCGTGTGAGAACATTATTATTTGTAAGTCATTATTTCACTTAATTCATTTAAATCATTAACTGGTTTAAACTGGTTTGAAACAATCACGAAACTTCTCTATCTGCCTCCTCAACCAATTTTGAAATAGAAATAAAAATCCATCGTTTTCTTAAATATCGACACATTCTAATATGAGAATATTGTGATTGTTTCAAACCGTTTGAACTGGTTAATGACTTAAATGAATCAAGACAATTCGTAGGAATTCAGAGAATTTATAACTTTGAAATCAAGTGGTAACTTTAGTTGGTGATAAATCGCCAAACGTGACAACCTTCTGCATTATTTTCTAATAACTCAAAAAAACTTAAAAATAGATACATAAAGTCTATAAATTGCCAATTTGTTGCCTACGTATTTTGGGGCTTCAAAAAAATCTCGAACCATTTTCTCACATGATAATAATTTGCATCGCTGCGTAAATTTTGAATCTAATAATCAGCCATTATCTTTATGTACCAATAATTGCAAGGGGACGTAATATTTTTAATGAGTAATAAGTACTAAAATAGTTTTTATTGATAAATATTATATATCTCAGAATAAAATAAATTATCATTTTCTGTTTTAATTAGTTGTACTTCACTTTCCATTCTTCCATCTATACTTATAATAAAGCTCAATGCGTGTGTGTGTGTGTGTGCGTGTGCGTGTGTGTGTGTGTTGGCGCTCTACAGGTCAGACCGTTGGACCTACAGCTACCAAATTTGGTACATGTATACCTTGGAGGTCGGGAATGTGCACCTCGGAGCCCTTTTTTCGAATTATTAATTAGAATTTGAATTAATTAAAATTTAAGCGAAATTTCGACGTTTCTCCGCTATAACTTCGGAAAATATTATTGCACAAACATGATTTTTATATCAATTTAAAGATTAAAAAATTAGCTTTCTAACGATATCAGTGTTTTTAATTTATATTGTAAGCTTCTATTTTTAACGAATTTTTGAAGAAATACTTTAACCATGTTTTTATCACGTGACTGGATAAAATAAAAGAATGCCGGAAGTTCGAATTAAAAAAAAACTATCACCACTAAATAAATCTAAAGAAATGCAACTTTTAACACGTGACTGGATAAAATAAAAGAAATATAAAATGTTATATTTTCAAAAAAAATAAATAAATTCAAAGCAAAGGATTCTATGATCGTTTGCAATATCTAAATAATTAATTCAATAAATCTTCTTTACGGTAAACCTGATCTAATTTAGACAGGATATGCATTGGAATCCCGACTGGCATATTTCTATTATCGTTTGCAATATCTGTCTCCTTAATTCAATAATTTTTTCCCTTTTTCGTTTTCATTAAAAAAACATATTTAGTATTTTGGCAACATCATCGAAAAAGACATTTTTAATATTTTGGAAGCATAACCGATAGTTAAAATTTACTGATTTATAAAATTAAAGAATATTATTAGGAAAACTTGTACTTTTAGAGCTTTCCGTCCATCATCTTAAAGAAAATATTAATTTCAGGCCAATGAATGCACGGAATTACTTCATCGCTAATGAATATGTGATTTAATGGAAAATTTTAGATCGCATTACTCATGGCGAACCAGCTGGTCGCCAAAGGCGGCTAGTAATAAATTATTCATTGATGGAAGTTAAATGAGAATTATCAGTCAGTTTCATTTCAAAATTACCTGTGCTCGTGTCAGATTTCTTTCTTAATGTCAGAAGATGAAACCACAATTAACAATAGAATTTGCATAAAAATGCAAATGACAGAATGAAAAGGGGGAAAGAGTGTCCGTTGGAAGAAATAAAACTTACTAGAGTTTTTGCAAATTGCGTGGAAATTTCACCTTTTTCTCCTTCAGTTCTAAATTGTCCTCCTAATCACCCCCTAAAATACTCAGAACTGTAAATTTGAAGTAACTTGAGGGTGTCATTTTATTAACATATAAAAGTAATGAATGAACTTGAAATATTTAAAAAATGGTGTTTTGATTGCAGGAATTTAAAAAAGTTCCAAGAGTTATTTAAATATGTGGGAATGAATATGGAAACCAATTTGGTATTTTGTTAGAAGCATCTATTCTGCGAGTATTAATTTTTGGCATCTTTTAAATTAAGATGTAAACGAGTGTTCTTTTTGTCACTAATTCAGATGGCGAAAGGAAGATTTTACTTGGGTTAAATGGCATCAGTTTATTACTTTATATCAAATACACAAAACTAATACCGATTATGAATATCAAATATTCGTATTATTATATGGATTCAACTAAGTAACCTTCTCTTCGTTCGTTTATTCATTAACGTTTCTGCTATTTCGTTTTCTGCTGTGTAAAATCGGTTAATTACTAATTTTGAATCTATTTTTAATGAGACTTCTGAAACACCGAAAACTTGAAACCTTGAGTATAGTTCATGACATTGTAATAATAACCAGCTTTTTTGTCTGTCCATTTATTTGTATATGCAGGAAAAATTTTGCAATAAAAAATGATTTTTATTTCCGACAGATGGCACCATATGACATTCTGTGCTATTAATGAAGGCAGTTTAAAATCGATTGCAATTTTATAAAAACCGAAGACAATAGGCAGAAAATATTTATTTAACTTTAAAAAATGCATGTCATGTTTTTGAATTGATTCAAGACAAAGAAATAATTTATTTTTTGTCAAAAATAATTTCTTTCTTTCATAGTCTCCATACAAATTTACAAACTCATATAGAGTGTCTTGAAAATTTGTGATTATCAATCTTTGCCATTCGTTATCATGATTTCTAAGCCTATTTGGAGTTATAAATCTGTATATAATTAGGAGAAATTATTTTACACATTTCCATCCGTTTTAAAAATGTTGTATATTAAAATATTATTTTTTGTTAAATAATTATTTTGTGAAAATTATTACCAAGCTTTCGCAAGCTGCAGCTGAAGAATCTAATAAACAAACTTTGTTTCACTAATTTTAGCTATTTCTAATATGCATAAATATAAATTCATATTGGTCTGAATTTATTCATTCCTTTTGGTCTATTAAATATATTATTTTTGGCATGTGTTCAATTTTTGAAATAAAACGATAGCATAGAGGAAATTAGAGTCCTCTACATCTAAAATGAGCACCGGTCAGGAAAATATGCTTGTGGAATTGAGTATCTCTTTTCCTTGATCCTGCAATCTCAATTCCAAGATTCTACCATAAGTTTACCTTATCATTGGCCATTTAAGAAAACGGTAAAATCTAAAAGTACATTATGGAGTTTTATATGGGAATAAGGTTATAAAGTTTTAAGGATAGTAGGTATCAGAAAGTTTTATACAAGAGCTATTTTTTGAAATTTATTGTCTATCTTATAGGAATGTTTGGTCTATATTTTAAAAATTGTCGAATTATAAGCAATTATTTCTTATCTATATAGACACATGCAGTAAAATAAATGACTGTTGTCCCATTTCTACAGATAAGAAAATAAAAATGATCTCCGTTCCGTCAAGAGATAAATCTCTGTTTGGATCATTGGTTGGTTTAGTATGATTTATTGGCGGCACATCTGGCATACTGCGCCAACCATATGGTAATATCAGAAAAGGTTTAAAAAATGTCATTATTTAATGAAGAGCACATTCATGATAAAATAGCCCAAAATGTGATTCTAAAACCGCCTATTATTTTCAAATTTTAATAAAAGCAATTATGCTGCTACCAAATTTAAAACTCTAATGCAGAGTAGAAACAAAGTGGTTAAATGCGAAATGGTAAAAAAAAAATACTAAATACAGGAAGAAGTTAACAATACTTGGGTGGTATGTTTCACCCACCAAGGCTTGTAAAGTTAAGAAAGGCGAGCTGAAAAAAAAAAACCTAACACAATAAGAACTGGAGACAGGACAGTCTATTAAAATATGGTGAATAATAAAATTTATTTGGCATCTGTTTCATGTTGGTACATTTTCGCACAATGTGAGCCCGATAAGGAGACGAATCAATTTAATATCTATCTCTCGCATAGGGTGTACAAGCCAATCTCGGTTTGGAAGCAGGAGAAATTCAACAATAAGACCTTAAAGACTAACACATACAAATAATCTCGGTACCATTCTTGAAATGCCCATTAGTGAATACAATACATAAAGAATACTTCTAAATTTGGCTCTGCTTTTTCCGAAGATGCGAAGAATTGTCTTCCCGATAGAACTAGGCTAAGTTCTCGTGACCATCATTAACCATGGTGGTAGGTCTCCTGGAGGAAATGCGTCTGGTCATCGAAATGATGGTATCTCAAAACTAAGTCATTACTATCCTATAAAAGAAACAATCAAAAAAGCACCGGAATGGGTATAAATATTTTAATAGACTGTACTGTCTCCAATTTTTATTGCGTTCGGGTTTTTTATTTACCTCATCTTTCTTAACTTTACAAGTCTTGGTGGGTGAAACATACCACCCAAATATTTTTAACTTCTTTAGAGCGATTGGTTTTTATAACTGTATTTAGTATTCTTTTACTATTTCGCATTTAACCAATTGGTTTCTACTTTGCATTAAAGTTTTGAATCTGGTTGAAGCATAATTGCTGTTATCCCAATTTTTCTTATCCCACATCTGGTTGACTCATCGTCCAATATGAATAATTGGCTCTAAAATCGTTTTTGATTATAAGACACCCGTAAGATGTATAGAAGCATATGGTTCATAAGAAAAAATATGTTTTGGTGTATATATATTTTGAAAGGCTAATTAAAAATCCTGCTAAATATGATAAAAAGTCTATTAGTTAATATGGGTGAAAAAACTGTTGTACATTGAAACATTTTTAAACATTAAAAAATGAGAAATTTTTATTTTAAGATTTATGAAATCACTACATTATAAAAAGACGGAAATATTAGGATGTACCACGTGATGAAGGATGTCTTTTAAATTGATAAGAGAAGAAAAAAATTGAATTCGTTGAGAATTAAAATGCCGGAGTTCTATTAGAACAAACCGAATTGTCAATAGGCATTGACATATTTGCAAATCGAAGGGAGGGTAAACCCATTAACAAATGACAATAACAGATTAGAATGGCATTTTTAAATGGTAATAATTTTATTCAATTTATGGTCAGGAAATTCAGCCGAACGTTTGATGGAATATTTGATAGAATGGTGTTTGTTTGATTCTTTAGAGTCTCATTATGTTTGCCATTTTAAATCAAGAATAGTGTTTTTGATATCGTTAGAAGGGACAAGGTGGTTGCAGAATTCGCAGCTTAGACGGTCAATTCATGGAATTCCCATACTTAGAGTGAGCCCTCCAAATTTTGGCAGAAATTTTTCGAATGAAAAACACTAACAAACAATAACAACATAGCTCTTGGAATTGAATGAATCATCTACATATTCATTTAAAAATTTTATTATTATAACGGGCAGACTAAAATGATAAGCCTTAAGAAAACAATTAAAATTACACGTTATAACTTTTATAAAGTAGAAAAAATACAGATTTTTACTCATACAATTATAAAAACAACTTTTGAAAGAGAAAATTTCAGATGCTAGAAACCAGGATCAGAAAAATTCTGTCAAATGTTTTCTTAAAATAATGGCTTAAATACAATAAATAGATTTTTTTTAAAAATGTATCGAAAAATGTTTGATATCATGCCGAAATACAAACTATATTTCGCAATTTCTCAACTGTTATAAAATTGAAAAGAAAGTTGGATTCAATAATCTTTTCTTGCTATATTTCATTTAATTGCATTCTTTTTGATATCCATCACCATTTCTAATTTAGAATCATCATTAAAGAATCCAAATTTTATTCTCAATATCCAAAAAACTACATTTTAAAGAAACTGAATTCCTTCGCAGTTGGTAAAAGCCAGTCCAATAACGATACTTGATAAGATCGATTCGAAGAAATAAAAACCCCGATAATTCAGTTTCAAACAACGAAGTAAAAAAGGAAGATTCGGGAAACACAATTACAGAAAATCTAGTAAACCATTTCCAACCGAGGAGAAAAGACCGCGAGATAAATTGTCTTCGAAAAGCGAAAAAAAAGAAGAAGCGTTCCAAAAGTTGAGGACAAAGAATCACTGGAGACCAAATTTGGTTTTTAGTTCTTTCTTACTTTAAAAACAGTTTCTATCCATTTCATTTCAGTTTTTCCGGTTATAAAGTAATAAGAGCTCTTTTAAAGATTTTTGATGGCATTAGTAACCAAAAGTAGCAGAAATGGAATTCAATGGGAGAATCATTTCTTGAAAATGAGATTCGGGATTCTGTTGTCTGAGTGTTTTCTGAAAGGAAAAAATTTATTATTATATTTGAACATAAATTTTGTTGAAAAGGAAAATATTTGGATTTTTGGATTTTTTTGGGTTTTATTGGCACAAGAGAAAATATTTGGAAGTGTGTTGTAAGATGATTAGATATGAGCATATACGAGCAGAAAAAGATTTTCAACTCTAAACACATTTACCCATTTAAATTTCGTGTAGTTATCTTATTTGGTCTGTAGATGCAAATAAATCTTAATAATATATATATATTTTTTAGTATAGGATCTGAAAAGATAAACTGTTGCTTTAATAGTATATGAACATAAAAAGTTATAATATTGAATAAAAACACTTTCTGGTGGAAGAATAATAATGCAATAATCAATGCAACTTTAATGGAATTTCATTTTAAAATCCAACGAAAGAATTTTCAATGCATCATTAATGAAATTTCGTTCTAAAATTCGATTAAAAATTTGCAATGCATCATTAATGGAATTTTATTCTAAAATTCGATGAAAGAATTTGTAATGCATCATTAATGGAATTTCGTTCTAAAATTCGATTAAAAAATTTGCTTCTTTTTTATTTGTTTGAGATCCTAATTCATAAAGCAATAAAAATGATCTTTCAAAAATATTTCTAGTAAGAAAGTTATATTTGAACGAAATTGAAAAATAAATGTTTTAACTATACAATTTTACAAATTTTTGCTGCTCTAAATCGAAAACGCAGTAGCTCCAAGCTGGATGCTATTTTCAAAACACAAATGGATTTTAAAATATTCATTTAAAGCATTGTTTCTCCTCAAAATATTATGGAGAAGATGTTTATGCTATAGATTTCTAAAATGTTACGAATCTGAAATATTACTTCCCTGTAATGACAATTCCTTACTTTGTCCAAGTATTTTGTAAGCAACGATGAGAAGAAAATAAATAAATTATCAAAACTAAATTATTAATAATTAATATTGTTTTCTTGCAAGACTAGTTCCAACATTGTGCAATTTTTGTTAACAATAATGGGGATAAAATAAATAAATTGACATAAATATATAACAAATATGCAATATTATGTTCTTGCAATGCTAGTCTTCGATGTTGTCCAAGATTTTATTAGCAATGATGGAAAGAAAATAAATAAATTTGGATAATTATATTACCACCAGTGTTTCTGTAAAGGCTCTCCGGTCATTCAGTCTTGCGTGGTTAATCCGTGTGCCTTTGTGGCGGGTCGGAGGTCAGTGATATGATTTATTATAAATAAGTGCATTGCCACCATTTTGGTGTAGGGGGTAGAGCGATTTCTCCAGGTCCAAGGTTCTGCTTCATGCAGGGTTGTTCCTTACCCAGTATTCTCTCTGTGAGGTGTGTGAAAGAACCCTCCTGTAAAAGTTGTTACGCATGCTAGTGTGTGAGTGTCATCTTCATCGTCATGCGACCTCTTCTGGAAGTCGGACTTCTGCCTTCAGAGCCTTTATCCTCTGAAACAAACTTTACTGCACAAACTTGGATTAATATTTACCGAGATTGGGTTTTTCATTGACAACACTAAATGTGTTAGATCCATTCGACACATCTTTATTCGGTTAAACTAATTTATAAAAGTCTGGAGTGAAAAATAATTATGCTTGTAATCAATTTATTTCTCGTTGTAAGCCTTTTCGGTAATTATTTGATTGTTATCGGCGCAATTATTTGCTTTGTAATCCTTTCAAATGTAAAACTGATGAAATTATTTCCATTTTTAAAGAAGAACCTGCGCTTTACACTTGAGTCCGCCTGTGTCTGTTGGCTGTATATGTAAAAATATGTGGGAGCGGTCTCCTTAAAATTATCTCTCCTACCCTCTATTAAATTTATATGCCTAAAGGACGTCTTATATGACCATGGCGTTCAATAGATACGATATATTTACTTTTGTCATGAATATCGCAATTTTACAGAATCTATCGTGTCACTGTTGGTGAATTATTTGGCGAATAATACTTACCGTGCTTTAATAGTATCCAAGGCTGCGGTAGCCTGATGGTAAGGTCTTGGCTTCTGAACAGGAGGGATGCAGGTTCGAGACCCGACTCCACCGAAGAACAGCTGTATAAGCGGGTCTGGTGAACGTTAAATCCGTTTAGGCCAAACGGCCTCCCACTAGCTTGGTGTGGAAGCTTGAATAGAGGGGTGTCAGCTCAGGTGTCATCCTCCTCATCTGACCACGATTCAAAATGAGATGATTCAAAGATTCGTCCCAAATAGCCCTAGTGTTGCTTCAAAACAGGACGGTATTATAACTAAATAAAACTTAATAGTATCCGAAAGTGAATTTATGTTTTAAACAATTTTTTAAGCCTATTAAACCAAAAATTTGATACAAAACAGCAATTCTAGTCACCAAATACTATACAGAATCTGTTATATATAAGTCACTTTGTCTTCGAATTATTGTTTTTCCATGTTTTTGAAATTTCAAACCAATACAGTCAACCTGTCTATGTATTTGACTTAAGAGTTTATCGGCATCTACATTGCAGATGTGAAATCTGTGTATTGGATCTTATCTATCTAGATATCTTTGTTTTGTAATTATCGTGTTAATTTATACTCGAATAGGCGGTTAGACGAACTTTCTTTGAACAAATTTTACTCTAAATTTGTTAGAAATCTACAAATTTGGTGTGAGGACCTTACGGCAAAACTTCAATAATCTATCTTAAAGTATTCCAGAGTTCCTTTTCATAGACTGATAGACAGAGATTATCTAAATATGTAATTTTTGAACTAAAAGTGTTTTAAAACATAGAAATTCGTCAAATTCTCAAGTTTACATTTCCTGCCGATTTCTATACTTTATTCTCTACATACGAGAAAGTAAAAACCTGGATATTCAAAATGTCTTTAATATGTAATCAAACGGTTAGAATATACAATCAAACTTTGAATTTATCAAGCGAAAGCAAACCTATACAATTATTTCAAGCTAAAATAATCAGTAAAAAAGGACAGGATAATCTGATTAACGACTTACAATTTTGAAATTACAATTTCGAATTCGAATTTTGTCTTACAGTTTTAAAATTTAAGACAAAATAGGTCAAATAATTAAAGAATTGACAACAGTCTTGACATACAGAATTTGATACATGTATAAAAATGTATTATATAACTAAAAAAACAATACAATCTAAGTAAAAGACTTATATGAAAGTCTGAATTAAAAGTCTTATATTTTTAAATCTTTTTATATGAAGATTATGAAGTAAAAGTCTAAAATGAACCAAGAAATGAATATCGGCATCAGAAAAATGCGCGAGTAAAAATTTTGACGAAGTAATGAATTAATTTTAATAATTCGACAAGAAATGGATTGTGTAGAGAGACGAGATTCTTTGTAACTTCATTATGAGGTGGAGAAAAATAATAGAAGAGTTTCAAGATCAGTTATTTGATTAATTTCTGAATTCAGAATTTCACAAGATAAAACAAACACAAACACGAAAAGAAAACACACTCACTATAATAAGTCTAATAATGATCCAAAAGAAGGATCAAGGGCAATATTCCTTGCTGTTAATAAGGTAGAGCCATCTGTTGTAGCAAAAGAAGTTAGCAGAGTTATGAGACCACTACAAACTGATAAAAAAATATCAGGAACTTAATATCAAAAAGACTATGTTAAAAGGTTAAAAGATTTAAAACCCATCCCCCCTCTTATGCAGTTGTATAGAAATATTTCAATAAAAGAATTAATTCAATACGTTAAGAAGCTGGTTTATTAAATTTCGTTTGAATATCCTCGAAGAGTAGAAGAATCTCATAAGCTTAAAATGGTTGTAATAAATACTCGGAAAAAAACACCGATTATTTAAAGGCCGTGGTGGCTTGGTAATAAGGTCTCAGGTTTCAGGATTGAGACCTGATTCAAACTAAGAACCGTCTTGTGAGCGGGTCTATTGCAAGTTAAATCTGTCAGGCCAAACGTCCTAACGCTGGTGTGGTGTGGAGACGTGGGTACCCGCTCAAGTGTCGCTCCCGTCATCTGACCATGTTGAGGTTCCTCCCGAAATAGCCCTGGTGTTTCTTTACTACGGAACGTTAAAATAATTGAACTAAACTAAACTATACCCGATTATTTAAATCTTGTTCTTTAGTTAGTAAAAACCATTCGATCACTTTAAATTTTGAAAAAGATTATCTTTTGTGTACCGTTATCATTGAACTCCATTTCGTTGTCACAGAAACAAGTCTCTACCTTACATTTCTTTTTTGAAATTTTTTATGTAATAAATCAATTTAATTTTATTATCTTAAATAAAGTTTTTTTCTGTTAAGGACAACTGCATCCACAAATATTTTAATGAACTTGATTCACAGTTCGAGATTAGGAACCAGAGAAATATTTTGATGTTAATATGTTAGCGCCATCTGTCGTACCAAAAGCGAAGATAGTTGAGCTATGTAACTGCTACAAATTGATTAAAAAAGAATTCAAACGTTAAAAAGATTTAACCCATTTTACTCCTTGTAGAGTTGCGAAGAAACATTTCAATAAAGAATTAATCGTATATATTAGGAAGCAATTTTGTCGTATTTCGTTCAAATAATCTCCAAGAGGTGAAGAATCTTATGAGATAAAAATGGTTATTATATATTCTCGAAGAAAAGCGATTCTTTAAATCTTGTTCTTCAATCAGTAAAAATCATTCCAAGTTTAACCAAAAATTAATTTTTGTTTTTCATAATCAATGAGCATCACTCCGTTTTCACAGGAACTATTCTTTCATGTACATTTTTTTTGAAACCTGTTATGCAATAAACCAATATAAATTTACTATCTAAAATAATGCTTTTACGTACAGTTTCATCCAGAAATATTCAATTGAACTTGTTTCACAGCTCGGTAGAATACAAGATTAGGAATCAGAGGATTAAAGCTAAACACCAGTCTGCGAAGATGTTGAATCTGAGAGCTTCATTAGCATGCAAGAGACTCGATAACTGAGTTTCAGGAGTAGCTTTTAATCATGTTCAGTTTCTCTTCTGCCCATTACAAGTTTAAAAGCTGCACAATTTTCCCGATCCTTTATTTTAGCCATGTCATAATATATAGAAAAATCATATTTTATTACTGTATAAATATTTGCTTCGTTTTACTAATTAAAATGAGTGTAAGAACGGGATTTATCTCTCAACATAAAGAGGCACACGTGACTGTAAATTAAGGTGCTGTTTACATTATAATACATGGAGAGATTTTAATCCTTCCAGTTATCTGTAAATTGAGAGCTGTCAGCCAAATAATTTTTGAATAAAGTATCTTCGAGCACGACAAGAGGTTTGTATACACTCATTATCTTTAATCCACTTTCAACAGCAGATGCAAACAAGCAAAAGAAGTTCTTAATTTCCGGAATTAAGAAAGACAATATTTCAGTGATTGAAACAAACAAATTAATTACTATGAGAATGACGTAAAAAAATGAAAGATGAAGGTCTATGCCACTTAATCCATTCTTATTCTTAGACAACATACTAAGCATTTATTTTCTGTTGAAGAATTATAAGTATAAAGAGAGGATTAAAATTTATTTGAAATAAGTAATACATCTGGTCAATTATGTATGTTTGGAAATATCCTGGGGTGGTAAAGCATTGTTAAGTTCAGCAAATTATATATATATATATATGAATTTTAATCCAAACGATATCAGTTATGGTATAATAAAGTAAAAAAGGTACTGTTATAAACTCCAATTAAAAACTCTGTTTATTGCACATATCGGAATTTTTTTTTTTTAATTTTTATCTTGTAGTTCTTTTATCTTTGTTGTAGACTATCTTCTTTTCAAATTTATCTTTTATAGGAAAAGGAAAGCCTGAAATATTGTACAGGGAAATTTTAAAGAAATAATATTTTTCATTGCTGAAATTTGTCTTTAACTTCAATTTTCTCCAAATTTTAATTTTCATAATAATTATCAACCATTACCATGATATCTCAAAAACAAATAGAGGTATTTACATAAAAATAACTGCGTGTGTTTCAAATAACGTAGGCAATAAAACGATCCAAAAGTTTTGCTGTGGGTGAAATACTTGTTTTTATTTATAGGTGTTTTTAAAAAAATTAAGTTGCGAATTTATGGGAAAAATGTGTATATACAAATATTTTTCAATTAACGTTTTTGCATCTGAAATTTTTGTTTAGATTTTGGTTCATTTCTTTTATCATTATATTCTCTAACTTGTGTGCAATGAAATAATGCTTCATTACAATTGTGTGTAGAGTGTTCACCCTTTTGCTTAAATTTCCCTACATTTTACAATAAATTTTCCTATTTATCAAAATGTATAATATTTTGAAACATTTTTTTTTGTATTTATATCTTTTATAATTGAAGATATATCTAAAACCCAAAAATAGTTTTTAACAACTCCAATTTTCTTTCCTTTGAACGAAGTCGGATACCTTAAAATAATTTTTTCATACGTATATTGCATGAAATCTAAAGAAGATATAAATATGGAGATGTGTTTCGTTTTTCATGAAAGAGCATAAAAAGATTTTCATTGAAGGCGTACATTTGACATTTTTTCTCACCATATATAATTTTATTATGGCATCCCTTCATTATAAATATTTCTACCAATTCTGTTTATAATGGTGCAATAAAATAAATCCAATTTGACTTTTCCCTTAAGGGCTGATATACATATATTACCAACAGAAATTTTATTGTTGATTGTGGGCTGATATGGCTGCTTTACCAGTAACAAAATTAGATACTTGTATCTCTCTTAAACTAATCTATTTCTTCTCTTAAAGCTTTACCGATAATTTTACTTCCCAAACTTGTTCAGCTTCCCATATGAGAGGTATTTGTTGGCCAGTGTTTTGTCACCAAACAACAACAAGAAAAAGATCAATTTAAATTGCAATCAAAGAAAGCATTATTTTCTAAGATTATGGAAAGAGGATAGAAAACTTCCTTGATTCTTTGTCAAAAAATCTGTATCAGATGATATTTTATTTACAGATTTCCCATACAATAAAGTATAAAGTACTAAGTAATAAAGTATAAAGTAAGTAAAGTATAATAGACAAGAATTTCATCTCCTAGTGACAACAACCTTTTCCTGTTATTAAAAATCAGAGAAACAACATTTTTAAGTGTTAAAAACATTAAAAGCGTTTTAAAAACAGTCTGTGGTATTCGATTCTAGGAGTCATATTATATAAATTACACAGTGTATCCTAAAATTTCTTAAACACTTTGAAAACAACTATCTTACAAATCTGTTGTCAATTTCAGTAATTTTACTAGAAACTTTCGCAGTAACTTATTAGTCCATCAAGCTAATTCGAATAGAATATTGAAAAAAAAAACTATAATCAAATCAAAAGATCGCTTCCAATTATGTTTAAAGCCAATTTTTACTAAATGGATATTTAATTTTAAAGACACCAAGCTCATTTTTTCCTTAAGTAGGAAGCAATTTTTTAATAATTAAAATCTCTACTAACTTAGATCGATGTCAATCTTCTGAAATAAATTTTTAAAAGAAGTACAGCCTTTAATTATTAATTAAACTCTTTCGGTTAAGGCTTAATTAACTAGATGCGCCTGAGTTTTGATTAATTTAATTAGGAATAAACAACTTCATTGGTCAATTATTTAATATTTTAGAAATGAAATTTTAATAGTCGGAGCGATTTTAGAAAATAAACGGAACTGATCAAAATGCATGAATATATTTCAGACGATTCTTATAAATTAGCAAAATATGCCAAATAAAAAAATTGAAAACTATACAAAGTTTTCTTCAATTTAATCAGTTTTAATCTTAAATCGAACTTTAATAAAATCACTTAAAATTACTGACTGGATTTTTTTAATGAATTTGGACGAAAAGAATTAATTATCAGCTCTTGATTTATCATTAGTTAGAATAATCTGGAAGTTCGCTTTTTGACCTGATTTATAAAGTGTCACATGATTGCCTCATTTTTTTACCAGCCATAAAAGAACTCATAGTAATGCTTTGTTTAAAAAGAAAAAAAAATGATTCCAGATGTATTAAAAAATAGTATTTTTTTACCGAATTTTTTCAGAAATTTGAAATATTGTTGCATAGAATAGAATTTTTTAACTCAAATGTCTTAAGGGTAACAGTGGTTACGTGGTAAGGTCTCGACCAGTAAGCCATAGTGTTTTAAGTTTGAACCTCGATTCCACCTAAGAACTGTCGTATAATGGGGTCTGGTGCACTTTTGATTTACAAGTACATTGTTTTAAATGTACAAAACCATATTTAAGGAACATTCATAAAAACCAATTAAAAAAAATATTATTTTTAATTGCTTTTTTATTTAATTGAAAGAAAGTTTCTTTGAAGAAATGGAGAGGAATATTTCTTCAAAAAGAAAGAAAATAAAGTCTAGCAAAACAGGAATATTAATATTCATTATGAATGACTTGCCAAATTTACATCGTTTGCGAAATCGATATTTTAAATCATCATCGTTTAACAAAAATTCGTTTCAATTCCTGTCCATAGAATTGAAACAGGACTGGCTGTTTTTGATTCCAACGATATTGATTTTCATATTACGTTGAAACAATTAGTTTTTTTTCTCAGAAATGCAACAAATTCAAATTAATTTTTATCGTGTTTAATTACTTTAATGCAATTAACAAACTGTATGGAACATTAAATATTTTTTCCTATCGCTGGACAAATGTTCCGTGACTTTATACGTTGCTATAAAATGAATACTAAATTCACATATTGGTATTTACTGATAATTATATATTTAATTGCAATTTAAGTAAAAAATTTCGGGAACATTTTTTTATTTCTTTTATTTGAGTTCTTTGATAATAATTCATTGTTTGAAAAAATTCAATTTAGAACCCTTTTTTCATTTTTAGTTTTTGGCTAGATGAAGTGTAATGAGATAATAAAAATCTTTACAGTGCATACATGCCTTTCCAACTTTTTTTAATAATAATTTTTTAAACATTTTTTTGTAATTTCATTATAAATGCATTTTTATTCAATTTAAAATCATTGTGTTTCATTATTTTTAGTTTTGGCAACAATTCAACTTCGGTAATAAATAAAATAGCAACGAATGTACTTATATGTAATCATTTAACTATTTGATGATACCATTAAAAATTCCTTGTTGCCCAGAATTTTTTTATTATAAAAAATGGAGGAAACATTTATTTTGATTATTTAACAAAGTATTAGTCTCAATAAAGTGAAACTAATAACATTCAAATAAGTCTTCTTTTTCAAATATAACCCATCACTTCATAGTTTCAAAATGAGTAAAAAAAACTTCAAATAATTTATATTTTTCCTATAAAACAATTTAAACAATCATCATTATGCATCCAAATAAGTTTTTAAATTGCATTTTTGTGCGAAAAAACTTTAATGACCATGTTTACATGATCAGGTAACGTATGCTTGCCAATGGTTATTCTTTTTTCTAAGAGTTTAATTTAAATTTAGAAAACAATTCCGATTGTAAATGAATCTATTCGTAACAAATCCAAATACAAGAATCGGAAGAATAATCAGTTCTATTTAGCCCAGACGGAAGACTTTTTGGTTTCCAATATCGATTTAAATTTCCGATCTTCAAACGTCTTCAGTTTAAATTTTAGACAATTCATATACTATGTGTTAGAAGAAAGTTAAAGTCTGCAGATCTTGATTCCATTAGAAAGATATGAAATTTTTTTTAATACAAACTGCATTAGGACTTTAATTAATAATTCCAGTTAGCTTGCTTTAGTTCAGACAAACAGAACGGACAAATCAGAATTTTACAGAATAAATTGATACAAATTACGTGTTAAGATTATATAAAAATGTTCATAAGTTACAAGGTGATATAATCAAGATTAATTATTTATTACTTTGAATAAATTCATTAAAAATACTTTTAATGAATATGAAGATATTCAAATCTTCCGTATAATGGTCTATTATTATTATTCCAATTGAAAACAATCTCTAAATATAGGATTTTTAACTTTATGTTCATTTAAGCATTAAAAATATACATCCATTCAAGATTGAATCAATGGGAGTAGGTATTTCTAAACTTTTTCGTATACTCTAATAAACTAGTCATGCCCAAGAACTCCTTACATGGCATTTGCGAAATATTAACATTTGGCGTGAATTTAGCATCTTTTTATTGAATTTGTCTTCTTCGGCGAGTCGTTTGGTGATTATTCCTTAGCATGAATTAATATAATTCAAAAATCGAGTTCGTGCATTTGATTCATTTTTCTCAATCGATTAAAACAAAAATTTGACACAAACTTGCACCTGCCACAAAATCAAATTTCATATACTTAAGGCAATGCGTCTGTGAATTAATGAGTTTACATGACTCTGAATGGACAAGACAGACAGTCAACCCGAGTTGGATTTGGCTCAATCTTTGACAGATGTTACACTATAGATGTTATTATCTGTGTACAGAATCTTACGAAGCAAGTTCTCCCAATTTCCGCTTATGGTGGTGGTTCTAATGCCACTTGGTCATAGCAATCACGAATGAGCGGGACTCTTTCGAATGAAGGCAGAGGTTTACGCCTTCCGTTGTAAACGAGCACCGTCAAGAGGAAAGTACGACTTTGCTCGAACACGCACGACACAACCCTTTTTGGGAGGCGATCGAACTCATTCACACACTCATTCATTCATCCGCAAGTCAGAATTTAGATCCAAATCAGAGACCGACTCATCCCTGATTTAGTACCCCCAGAGGTATCGTTCTGTTATGGGCACTTGGAGGACTTTGCAGTCGCGACATATTTAACGTGCCCCAACTGCTTTTAGCCAACACGGAGGTCTTTGGCCGAGACGAGGACCGTTCGGTTACGAGACTGACGCTCTACCAACCAGGCTACCACGGCCTATTTCCGTTTATTAATCGTGTTAGTGTTTAATCGAACAGATAGACTTCCTCTGAACGAATTTTACTCAAAATTTGCCAAAAATTTGTAAATTTGGTGTTAAGACAGTATATCAACTGTCTAGTTCAATGTATTTTTGACTTATCTTTGACACAAGAAGACAGACAGATAAGCGTGGATATTTTCTAGTGATGTGTTTTGTAAAGTCTGGATTGTCTAAAACGAGAAGATTCGTCAAATTCAGGAGTTTGAATTTTTTGTCGATTATTAAATTTTCTCTACATTTCTTGCACTAGAAAGGGAAAAATTCTTTATGATTTTAAAACATGAATGATACTAATTTATTATAAAAATATCTTGCTGTTTTTAATTTTTTAAAATTTAAAGTTTAAACAATCGTTTTAAAATTTTTAATAATTTATTAATCCATTAACCTTTAAACATCTCATAATAGAAAGTCTCATTTACAGTATTGTAGTGAAACAGATTTCATTCGATAATTTATTTTTTCCTATATTTTATAATTCATTATGTATTCTATAACTTCTAAATAAGTTTTAATTAAGATTTAGCAAATTTTGAGATCAAAATAAATATGAATTTGTTTTCAAACTGAAAGAGGAAGAAAGTATTCATGCCATTTAAAAGACTTTTAAATATAAGATTTTACCTATACTGCATCGTTTTTTTAGTCAAATTTTTGCTTGATTTTCTTTTAAAAACTGAATATAAAGAGCATTTTTTTGGAAATAAAGTTTATTTTGCAAATATCTCAATCTCAATGTTCTAAATTTAATTGAAAAGAATTTCTTAAATTTGATAATTTAAATTTGTGCTTTGTTGAGTACCTATTGATAAATCCGATGTTATAATAAACAACGAGTTATCATAATTTAAGGTATCTAAGAATTTTTGGAAGTGAATGACATAATTTAGCTCCTTGAAAAATTAGCAAATACATAGAATCTTTTTGAATCTATCATGATCAAAAATGCCATTATTTTTTTCCCTAAACTACTTCCAAATTTTTTATCATGTATATGAGAACAATTTCATATAATTCGGATAATACTCACAAATTGACTGAATCTTCAGTAATATTATGATGATTTAAATGTGGCATTACAAGATAATATTAATTACATTCACACCTTTGAAAAATAATTAAAATTTGTCATCGAGTTTGGTTTTCAGGATCATATGATTGTAAAATTTGTTTAAAAAAATATTTATTTGACATATATTTAAATTTTGTCACAGTTTTGTAAATTTTATGCTTTAGAAAACTCTTCCTCAAGTTATACCTCGAGATATAACTTGAGGAAGAACTTTTATATTTTATAATTTAAATAAATTATAAAAATACTCGAGTTTTAGCTTATTTAAACAATTACAGTATTATTGAAACTATATGATAACATTATTAACGAACATATTAAAAAACATATGTCTGAAAATAAAAAAGAAAATTTTAGAGCATTCGTCTAATAATAAATTTGCTTGTAAAATTGCACGTTATGAATTTATAATTTATTTGAAACTTGAGTGATTATTTATAGGAATTGTTAATAAGAATAATTTAAGTATTTATCCTTTATGCCTATTTCTATACTACACCAATTTCTAATACAATACTTTGCTACAATAATTTGCTTACAAAATTACATGTTATCAATTTATCATTTATTTTTATTTACTACATGGTTACTTATTCATAAAATTTGTTAATGAGAACAATTTAATTATTTATTTTTTAAGCATATTCCTTTACTACGCAAATTTATACAATATAATAAATAAAAAATTTGAATAAAGAATGATTTCGGATATAAAATGAGTTGACTTCACACCCGGGCTTTTTATTTGGCCCCGCTTTGATTCTGAATGTTATCGAGACTAATAGAAACAATTTGTCAGCTGTTAAGTTTGATAGCTCAATAAAATGTCCGCAACCGTGATCGTACTCATTAACCACAGTACCGACTCTCTTGATCATAACTGTAACTAAATGCATCTATTCATAACTATTAAATGTAATTGATTTCATTAGACTCAAGTGCTTCAGTTAATGAAGCTCTAAATTAATCGTCTGGTGGCAGTGGGAATAGAATTGATGAAGGAATACTGAAAATGTAATGTAAAGAGATAAATATATTTGGCATTAATTATTCAATCGCGGATTTCGTTTATTCTTTCAAGAACCTTTTTGGTTACGAGTGTTATAGATACGGCACTATATTTAATTTTCATCTATGTACATATCTCCGAACATAATTCACATTCTATTGGCATAATTAATCAGTGATAATCTGATAAATAATTTCGCCGTAATTGTAAATTCTCTGTAAATATTTTTACTTCCTTAACTAAATACATTGCATTGCTTATGACGTATAATAAAAATTTAGAATTAACATAAAAAGATAAGAATTTGTCAACAGTTATACACCCACCCTTGAATCAAAGAGCTGTCAACTTTGAACCAGTACCCCCAGTGGCATTACTCTCGACATGGAGGACTTTGTGGCCCTGACAGATGTATAGCCCTCATCCACACACGAGGAGAGTCGTCAATTGGAGAGGTTCGAGCACACCACTCAAGAGATAAGAATCCAACACCCTACTAATCAGGTTTTCCAGGCACATAGTAATTCTAAAAATGAATGATAGCGATTATATTCTGAAGTTTTATTTATTCGGTTAAAATCTGAATGACCAAACCGTCACGAAAATATTGTCGGAAGCCGAAGTTTAGTCTTAAGGGCCATCACTGGCCAAGCACAGTCTCTCCCGTATCAGGCGCGTCCCATCATTAGTGGAGGGTAGTTGGCCCATGCTATTTTTATAACTCAGGTGGTGAGAAATAAATATGAATCGTCTCATCCTCTTATCTGAGGAGACCTGGGGCAATGGTGGCCTGGTGGTAAGGTCTCGGCTTCGGATAAGGAGGGTTTCAAATCCGAGACTCGATTCCACCAAAGATCCGTCATGTGAGGGGTCTTGCACTTTAGATCTGTCAGGCCAAACTTCCTTCCACTGATATGGTGAGGAGAGGGAGGGGGGCGTGCTGGGAGGGTTTGGCTCCAATAGATTTAACGTGCACCAGACCCGCTTAAGCGGTAGTTATTTGGTGGAATCGAGAATCGAGCTTGCAACTCTCCGGAGCCGAGACCTTACCACCAGGCTACCGCGGCCTCAATGTGACTTATCCGCCTGATTTCAATAATAATTTCACATACGTTTTAACCTTCCAGTGGGTGCAAAAATACTGAATTTATGTATAGAAAGCAAAAAGTAATTTAAAGTTAGGTATGAAAAGGAAGAAAATAGTTTCATTGTTATTTCTGTACAGCGTCACAATTTGAGCAAATGTGTTTAGTTTGCTCCAAACATATAAATTTCTGTCAAATCTCCCTACCGAACCTCGTGATTCTAGTCCGCTTTTCTTTTGGCAAGGTTTTCCCTGACGTCGCATCTTCCACTTCTTCAATACCTAGTTCGGCTTTTCTCTTCAGCACCTTAAATTTTAGCTCCCTTTTTAGAGATGTGGGAGCTTTTTTTCCATATTTTCTTTCATGAGTGCATTTGTCTGTCTAAAACAACACAGATTTATGTGTAAAATCATACAAAAACTGACATGAACGGTCGCGCGTATCTCTGAAATACAAATATATGATTGGCAGAGACCTATTGACGCCACAAACTTACGAGGACAACAGAAAGTAAGTCAAAGGGAGGTGGACCAATAGCCGAGGACAGGCGCTCCCAGTGCCACCAGATCTAAAATTGTAAAACGAAATTCATCTCTAGTGTATCTCTCACAAACGCCCGCCCGCTGGAAGGTTAGTGATTTTCCTCTCTTATAGAGGAAGAGCCATGGTGGCCTGGAGGTAAGATCTCAGCATTGGAGCATGAGTGTTTCAGGCTCGAGACCATAGTGTAAGCGGTTCTGGTGCATGTTAAATCCATTTGGGCAAAATGTCCTCCCTCTGGTGTGATGTGAAATTTCGGAGATTGGGTGCCAATTAAGGTGTCGTCTGCGTCCTCTGACCGTAGTTGAAAGTGACAAGGTACGTCTCTAGTGTTGCTTCACAACGAAACGTTAAAATAACTAAACCAAACTAACTAAACCTGAGGAGCCCCCTGAGGTATGAATTATGATGGAAAGACCAAGAAGCATAGTTGCTAATTATAATGTTTTATTTCAAATGAAAACCTCAAACATCGTAACCAAAACATTTATTTCAAAAATAAATTAACACTCTCAAGCAGCCGTTTATTACTAAGTAGCCGCAAAAGCTCAAAATTTCAGATAGAGAGCTCGCTGTCGGTCAACAATTCCGTTAGTGAATTTACATGGCTGATTCGATTTTGAATGCTTTCTCAAAAACTCCTTTGAAGAGTATCGAATTTTCTCGAAGATTATGAATCGCAAATTGATTGATAAAGTATGTTTACCTTCATTCACCAAATAATAAAATGATTGATTTTTCCTTCCTTCTTTGATTTTTGCCACTTTTTATTTTTCGTCATAAACATTTATCTTCTGTTGGTGGGTCTAATGCCACTTGGTCATACCAAGTCAGAATGAGCGGAACTCTTCCGAATGAAGGCAGAGGAGTGCGCTTTTCGTTGTGAACGAGCACCGTTCAGATGAAAGGACGACTTTGCTCGAACACACATGGCACAACCCTTTTTAGGGGCGGTCGAACTCATTCATCCATCCGCAAGTCAGAATTGAGATCGAAATGAGAGGCCGACTCATCCCTGATTCAGAGGTATCGTTTGTTATGCGAACTGGGAGGACTTTGCAGTCACTACCTATTGTTGAATGTGCCCCAACTGCCATGAGCCAACACGGCGGCATTTGGCCGAGACGAGGACAGAACTCGCTATCTTTCGGTTACGAGACTGACGCTCTACCAACCAGGCTACAGCGGTCTATTTCTCTTTCCAAACGTTCAGAAAAAAATTTTGGTTATAATAAAATTGAATTTGGAAAACTTCCCTTTTACTGTGTATATCGTTATTGAAAAATATTTTAAAGGAGAGATTGGCCAAAAGTAATAAATGCTATAAATTGTCACGGGTGCTCTATTTACTCTATAAGATATCGCAGTCAAAAAGTAAATATCATTTACACATAATCTATTTCCGATGTTGGGGAATTTGATATTTTGAAAAGGACTTCTTCTAAGTAATATTTATTTACTGATTCAAAGCAAATAGAGAATCGGAATAATATTACTGATTTTTATGTCAAATATATAGGCATGAATAATTATGTTCTGCAGTTCTTTCTATGCATTATGGTACCGTAATACCTTCTTTTAAACTATTTTGGGTACCTTAGATAAGAAGAAAAATGTTTATTTTTTTATTAACTATTTGCGGCACAGACATTCCACTGCAATGAATACCTAATTTCTCACATTTCTAAAATTCTTTCATTTAATTATAAATGAAAAAAAATGTGTTGAAGATTCACTTTTAATCTTTTTTTATACAGGTGGACAATTTAAATTAAGCTGATCCACACGTTTTAGCCGAAGAAAGTTATGCAAACACCTATTCAAGGAATTTCGTTAATATTTTTTCTAGTAAAAAATAAAAAAATAATAATTTGAATTTTACTCTGATGACTGTATCTAAAGCTAATTTTTTTACAATTTTTATAATGAAGAATAAATCAATATTATAATGAAAGGATACAATGAGGTATACCATCAGGTAGAACATTGTCTCGATTCTGTTAATCGAACAGTCGATATATCGGAAAGAGAACACCTGTGCCTTCATTTTCTGCTCTTTCTTTTTTGTGGAAAATGAAAGCAATAAAAAAAATAGCGTGTGAGAGGGTCAGAAGTCTTGTGAAACACACTCTCTCATTTTGTGTTCTTTTCTTTTTCATCAGTAGCGTTGGTCAAATTCATTCTTCAGAGGTGCACGGAGTTTACTACTTACATTTTGAGCTTATTTTTCAGAAGTGCTCGGAGTTTACTGCTTTTCATTTTGAGCCTATTATTCAGAGGTGCACGGAGGTTACTGCGTTTCATTTTAGGCTTATTCTTCAGAGGTGCACGGATTTTACTGCTTTTTATTTTGAGCTTAATCTTCAGAGATGCATGGAGTATACTGCTTTTTATTTTGAGCTTATTTTGTGTTTTAAGCATGATTGTAAATTTTATTGTAAATGAAGGTATCTTACTACGCTAAAGACACTGATTATCGACCACATTCGGGAATTTTCTTTTTATTGTTGTTTCTTGCTGTTCAGACTTCCCTCTTTACAAAACAGTTTATCTTTTCTAGTGGCTGGAAGGCATGACCTATCATCTAGGGTCACCTATTTTTCTGTTAAAATTTGTCTTTCTTCAATTTTTTCACAACTTTAATTTTCATAAAAATTCTCCACCGTTAACATGACACCTCAAAAACTAACAGAGGTATTCACATAAAACTTTCAACGTGTCTTTCAAATGATATGGACAATGAAATGAAACAAAAGTTTTATTGTTGGTGAAATACTTTTACATTTATAGGTGTTTTTTAGAAAAACTTAGTTGTGGAAAAAAAGCATAAATATGTATATTTTTATCCATGACTTCTTTGCATCTTAAGCCTTTTCTTAGGTTTTGGTTCATTTGATTCATCATTATATTCTATAACGTATGTACAAAGAAAAATAGATTTGCTGCATCACAATTTTGCGTATAATGTTAATCGTTTTGGTTCAATTTCGATACAATTTACTACAAATTATCCTATTTTATATTGTCAAATAATTTTATTACGTTTATAGTAGTTTGTACTATAATTGACAGCTAATCTAAAACCCACAGATTTAAATAGTTTTTTAAAAATCAAATCTTTAAATTTTTCCTTCGAACATATTCGGATATCTTAATTGCATTCAAAATGGCGTGGATAGATATACCAATTTTTTTCGAAACACCAAATGCTTCAAATATTGCCTTCTAATAGTGAATCTGAGCATGCCTACTTCTGGTGAATCTTCGATCCTGCCAAATTCGATTCACAGATATAAAGTAGTGCTTTTTTAATTCAGTTCTAGAGATTTTTCACATTTGTGCGCTTCATTGCAATACAAGGATTATCTGCATGAAATTTAACCTGTGTACTCCTTTAGGTCTAAATACATTATATATTGGGTTGGGGAATAAGTTCGTAGAGTTTTTATCAAAGACTTTTTTTTAATGAAAATCATTAATAATAACCCTAGATTAATCGATTATACATTCTCCGCTGTTGTTTACGACATTCTCCCACCTCTCGATCGATTTGTCGATGCCAAATATCACTGGGTCTGGTTTTTATGGCCTTCCTCATTGTCGAAGGTAACGCTTCTCGTGTAGTTCGGCAGGGAGCTGAAAAGATAGTAATCCGACGGCGCAAGATCTGGAGAATACCGGAGATGCTAAAAGACCTCCATTCAAGATCTTGGAGTGCGGCTTTGTGCAACATGGGGCCTGGCGTTGTCCTGAAGGATTATGGTTTGGCCTTGTCGATGGGGTCTTTTAGTCGCATAGCCTCTTTCATGGAAAGCAACTGAGCTGTGTATAGCCCCTTGGAGACCATTACATTCCTTTTGAGAATTTCCGAGTACACCATGCACTCCCAGTCCCACCCCCCTTCAAACGCAGATCATGGTCTTCTTTGGATGGAGGTCAGGCTTGACAATTTCTGTGCTGCAGACTTGCTTATGACAGCTTCTCTGTATTCGTTGCAAATGCCCCATTCTGCTTAAGCAACTTTTTGGCCTGGATGAAAAGCGAAGAGCAGGTTCGAAAATGGAGATTTTTACCTCCTGAATATTCCCTTTCTAAGCCATAAAAGTAATTAAAAACTTCAATGACTCAAAAAGGCTATTGGCACAGTTTTGTAGAGCAGAAAGTGCTCTATCGTATGAATACTATACGCTTTGTCAAATGGGAAAACAATCGTTGTAAAACAAAGTAAATATAAAAACGCTACGAACTTATTTCCCAATCCAATACAATTTGTTTCGTTTGAGTTTAAAATATAAAGGGTAGTGTGCTACAAAAGATAAATGCAGGTGAAATATAGCATTTTTAATGGATTATCTAATGTGAAAATAGACGAAACAATTCGCTTTAATTTTGGAATCAATTTTATATCTCTAGTAGCACACAAATATTGTACAATATTGCATCACAACGATCAATATTCGCAATATTGCTCAATATTGTGGAATATAGTTTAATGATCAATATTGTGTAACAGACTGTGTCTTATTTGGAAGCTATTAAATTAATTAAATAAATAGAAAATTTATTATTTTTTCTAAAATAATTATTTAATAATATTCTGTCTTAAGGTATCCGACGACGTTAAAAAGACTGATTTTCGATCACATTGGCGATTTTTTTAAAATTCTTATTATTTTTTGTAGTTCAGACATTTCTCTTCCCAAAAGAGCTTGTCTTTTCTAAGAAAAGGAATGCCTGACATATCCTCCAGGGGAGCATACTTTTCAGCTAAAATTTGTCTTTCACTTCAATTTTCTCAAAACTTTAATTTTCATGAAAATTCCCCAAAGCTAAACATGATATCTCAAAAACTAATACAGGTATTGACTTAACATTTCAGCATGTGTATTAAATAATATTGTTACGAACCTGTGGTTTTGCTTTCCCGCTCTAATACTGTCATCGTAAGGAAGACAGATTGACAGTAATGTGTATTGAATAGTAAATGGGTGTAACGTCAGAGGTCCCAAGTTTTGGAGACAAACTTAGCCACCATTTGGCAATTTGGCGACGAATTTGACGATTTTGGCGACAAAATGAAAAGTACCCGAAACATTGAGAATTTTCCCGATCCGTCCACTAGGAGCCGAGATACATCGAGAACGCTCCTGATTGGCCCAGAAGGTGTTAGTCCCGCCTACCGTCGGTATATATAAAGCAGGTGACTGCAGGCCCAGACTTAGAGACTTGTTCATTTTCACCTGTACTACAATAGACCAGGGTATGCTCGACTCCAGGCTTAAAACTGTCAGGATATTGGGAATAGCCCTGCTTCGCAGGGCGGGTACCCCGCCAACTCACCAACATTCAGTGAAGGGAGTCAGTCAAGTCGAAGCGGAGCAGCTGAGAAATAAGAAATAGGAACTGTAGAAGAATCAAGTGGAGTTAATCCGACATCGGCAGTGAAGATAAGCCGAAGCTGAACGATCTAGTGTTCAACGAAGACAAGTAACATGTCGTAGTTTATCGAGAAGACCTAGAGATATAGAGGTCTTGAACTTCGTTTACAGACGAAGCCCGTGTCGTAACCCGTTGTGCCGTCTTCGGGAACGGAGCTGTCCCGAACTAAGGAGTAGTCCCGCTGTGCGAAGTAATGAGTCGACAGCAAAGGCAAGAAAAGATAGAGGAATAGTTTCATCCTGTTCTGGAGAGACCCAGGTGGTGTAAAGTGAATCCCTTAAAGATTCCCTATCCGGCTGAATCCTATCTGGCCGCTCTGCAAGCTGTGGACATTGTCACTACAGAATTTCTACCTGTGGACTACTATTTGTAGTGTGCTGTCCTGTGTGTACGTCTCGGCTGTAAATAGCTATCTCCTGCACATATTTGTGTTTTGAATATTTGTCGTCATTGTGCTGTCCTGTACCCATCCTGTAAATAAACGTCTGTGTTGTGTTCGTCAACTAAAGGACTGATCATTTTGTGTGTCATCATCATCTAACACCATACACACCCACTATATACAAGGTAAAAAAACGAACCCGACAGATTTTAGGACATAAGAAATCCGTAACAATATAATCAATGAAATAAACCCAAAGTTTTATTGTTGGTGAATTAATTTTTCATATATAGGTGTTTTTAGAACAATTAACTTCGGATTCAATGGAAAAAAATGCATATATACATATACTTTTACCCATCACTTCTTTTCATCTGAAAATGTTGCTTAGATTTTGGTTCATTACATTCGTCATTCTATTTTCTAACTTGTGTACAAAGAGAAATAGTTACATTACAATTTTGTGTAGAGTATCAACCGTTTTGGATAAATTTCATTAAAATTCACAACAAAATTTCCCATTTCTCAAAATATATTTTCAAATAATTGTTCTTGCCTTTATTGTGTTTTTTAATTGACAATGCATTTAAAAAGCGTAACAACAAGCGTAACAAGCAATAACACACAATTTTTAAAAAAATCAGATCCTTAAAATTTTTTCCTATTAGTCGTAATCGTAGTAACGTAGTCGGATACTTTAAATAATTATAATTATTTAAGAAGAAAAAAAATGTAACAATTACAGAAAAAATATAAAAAAAAATTCTATTTATTTAGTTTTTTTTAATTGCTTCTAAATGCGACAAATCAAACAAAGGTATACTAAAGAGGATAGATAATAATAGCTGAGGTAACAGCTATTATTATTCTCAAAGTCAAATTTCATTAATTCTGTATAATCATAACTAAAGACCGTAACTAGACTTACACATCTGGATGACAGTGTCTATTTCTGGAGGTGAAAACTAAGCCCGCAGCCCCAAAAGGCATTTGCACAATTGGCCATGGGGGAGTTGGCATTTCTGTTGAGCAAACAGGAACATTTCTGGGAACTTCGGCAATCTTGAAAGTGGGGAAACAAGACATCAGTTTATCGCTTGCAGACCATTTCTGGCTCTTCTGCCTTTCCTTTACGATGCGTACAACGAGCTCAACAACGTTATCGTGTACAAGTGTAATGGTGCTAACCAAGTTTTTTTCTCCAAGAAAAAGCGCTCTACTGTAGCTTTTTATGCTTAGTTCAATTTCTATTTTCCCTAATTAAAACTTGTTACAAATTAGCCTGACTTCTATTTTACGGCTATATATTTACTTCTATTTATTCATAATATAATAAATAAATTATTTATTGCTATTATTATTAAATTTGTATTTATAATTATTTATTATTATTATATTTATAATTATAATTATTAATTATTATGATATTTGTATTTATAATTACTCTTTACTATTATATTTGTTTTTATATTTATTTATTATTATGTTATTTGTATTTATAAATATTTATCTTTATTACATTTATAATCATGATTATTTATTAGTAATTCAGAGAAATAATGTA
>JAPMOQ010029742.1:0-11029 GCA_026543055.1 Argiope trifasciata | reverse complement strand
AAAAAAATATTTTCCTTTAAAATTAATTACAGGTAGAAAATATATTTATACCGTAAAATTTTTAATAAAGCTGAAAGGATAATTTTCTGAAAAGTAAGATGGTGCAAAATTATTTGTTTTATAATATTTTTGTAAGTTACCGTAAAAAATGCAACAATTTTATTAGATGTTTAATTAAAATTTTAAAACCAATAAGTTTGGTTTCCCTTAAACGTTATCGTACATTCTCCAATAAAACTATTACTTCCGAGTAAGAGTTAGGTTGCATTTACGTACAATAGTTACGAAATATTAACGTCGCGAGAATTTAGCATCTTTATTGAATTGGTTGTGTCTCCTTGGAAAGTTATTTGGTGGTTAATACGTGTTAAAAGATACGGTAAATAGATCTAAAAATATTTTTTATCTTTTAGATGACTGTATTATGCCTATAACCTTCGCGTAAGACCAAGTAATATGTTGTTGAAATTTTATCGAAATCGGATGAGCGGTACCGTAGCACATAAGAGACATAAGACAAACATTAATTTAAATTTAATATAGATTTTATAGTTATTTTATTTTGCGATACTGACTAGTTATATATAAATTTTAATTTTTGTATTCATCAAGTCTGCAATGATTGTTGTTTTATTATGTTTGAGTTGAGTGTTTGATATTTCGAACTGCATATTATAAAGCTTATATCGGAATTCATTGAATCCATATATTTTTTGCACCATTTTGGAATGCCGTAACTTTACATATTTATAGAATAATTATGTTAAATATTTTATGAGTTAACTAATGCTCATATTTATAAAAATAATATTTCTTTTTAATATTCTCTATTAATATTTGGTCCCTGTGTATCCTTAGGGATCGTAGCATTAACCACTTAACTGTTATATTTTCTTAGATAAAATAAGAAAATTACCTTTCATTACATATTACCTTCTATTTTGGTAATCCATATATTTCTAATTTTGATTCAAATGAAAATCCATTGAGCATTTGACTTATCTATATATTCGAAGTAACTTTAATATTGAATTATAATCGTTATGAATGGTTTATTTTTTGCTTACAACTGTCAAAATCTGATAAATAGAGGCTTGTATACAGTTAAAAACAGTTATGCGGTTAAATATTAATTTTAATTATGTTTAAAATTAACATAAATCTTTATTTTTGGACTGTGTTTTTCTTCTAGATACAAGATTTATTTCTATTCTATCAAATTTCAATTTCTAGTCTTTCTCTCTTAAACTGAATGAAATAAAATTATACACATATCAGAAGATATATGGTTAGAAATTCTTGTTAATTAGGTTTACAATTAGCATAAATCTTAATTTTTGGACTGTGTTTTTTCCCTAGATACAAGATTTATTTCTATTCTATCAAATTTTAAATTCCAGTCTTTCCCTCTTAAACTGAATAATATAAAATCATGCACTTATCAGAAGATAGATAGGTAGAAAAAAGACACTTGTTAATAAAAACGCAAGTTTAACTCAATCATCTTTCCACTTGGCGAAAAAGTTATTTACCCACCCGTCAGATGGCTCTGCTTTGACAGGAATCGAAGCCAATTCGAAACAATCGAGTTGAGAAACGATCTCCGCAGGTGTATTAGGAGCAAAACAGAGCTTGTCATTTTGAAACATGAGCTCTGTCATTAGCGCGATGGAAATCAGAAATAAAGCACTTTCTTAGAGCACCTCTTCCGTTGATTTTTATCAGGAAACGCTGTTACGACAATGGAACCCAATTCTCCAAACAATGGCTGCTTCAGGAAGACAAAACAAAACATAAAAATTCGCAGCGGTCATTCATCTAATATTAGAATCTGATACCTTAACGACGTTTTACTACAAGACGCATTCGAAGAGGGAGGCCTGCACCATTTCATTCATAAAAGGAAAAGAAAAATGCAAGGGTGGATCTCAGCTCATTATGAAGAGATCATAACCATTGCTGTCAATCAATTTTTTGAGTCGATGTTTATCAAATGCAATGAACTTTCGTCTCTAAAAGAGCTATTCTAATTTTTCCAGATTATTGACGCGTTCTATTTTTGGAGGATTCACTCGACAAGTTTAGTGTTAATGATCCGAGATTCTGAGTTTAATTTCCATTCTATTTATCCTTTACAAAAAAAAAAAAAAGTGCAAAATGCAGTTTGAGTGGTGCAAACATTTTCTGCTCAAGGAATATGTCAGAAATTTATAGAATTTCATCATGTATTTAGTTTTGTTTAGTTATTTAAAAGTCCCGTTGTAAAGCAGCCTTAGGGCTATTTTGGGACGGACCTCGTCATTTTGAATCACTGTCAGATGACAAGGATGACACCCCCTCTCCACGCCACATCAGCGGGAGAACGTTTGGCCTGAGAGATTTAAAGTGCAAGAGACCCCCTCACACGACGTTTCTTCGATGGAATCGAGTCTCGAACTTAAAACCCACTGGTTCCGAAGTCGAGATCGTACTATCTGTCTTATTATATAAATGATAGACTTACATAAAAATGTGTTATGCCTTGTAGATATAACAGATTTTCTTACAATAGTAGTGTGGTGCAATATAATAGTTTAATATGTAGATTTGCTAGTAACTAGCAAAGATTATATTTAATCTATAAGCACTTTAACATAACTTATATACCATAATATAACTTATATATCATAACTTGTATATACTTATATATCATAAATTATATATCAGGTTTAATCTTCCTCTCATTCAACATATACTTCCTTGTAGGAAAATTGAAACAACCGAGGTCCTGGCATAGGGTTAGCGAGTTTTGGTTCGGAAATGGTTGTTCTTTACTCCATGTTCTATCTGTGAGGTGCGTGAAAGAGCCCCCTCCCCCTTGTAAAAAGGGGCTGTTCAAGCGAGTGCGTTATTGCTATCTTCATATGAGGTACTGGCAGATATCCGCCCTCGAGTGGTCAGAGGTATTTACTTTCTGAAGCTACTACATCACACTTTCCCCGTCACTTGGATTGGGTTCTAATTGGTGTTCAATCCAAGGGGAATAAGCTACAACAAAATAAATGGAGAATCACAATCCATTTTTTGTTCATTTCTTGATGGAATAGAGAATTGATTTTTTAAATATATATTTATATATTCTTGATGTCAATGCATCTTCAAATATTTTAGGAATTTAATTATGAGTGAAATGATTCATTTAATTCAAGTTTGTTTTCATATCCAGTAACTTCTTTTGAATGTAAATTTGACGAAAAATTGATCAGGTTTCCATAATATTTATGATAATGAATTAAAAATTAAATACAAAACTTTCAAAACTTTCAAAAACAAATTAAATACAAAACTTTTCTTCTAAGAACTCTAAAATAATGTTTGTAAACATTTTTTTAAAAATATTTATTTAAAATTTTGTAAATAAATGGAAAATGGAATCACATAAATTATAATTATATAATTTATATATTATAATCATATAAATGATGTGAATTTATATGATTCCTATAATCATATAAATTTGGAATCAAATATAGTTTGAGATAAAAAAAAAATTTTCTCACACAGTTATGACAGATATAAAAAAGGGTTTATTACTGTCAGCTGTCAGGTCTGCAGGTAGCGCATATTTTTCGTGATCTGGGAGTACCGAGTTCGAGTCCTATTTCGGACATAGTTGCTCCTTACCCTGTGGATCTCGGCAACCCGGTGGTACAATAATAGGTGAGTGCACTGACCCTTCCATCAATTACGGGACGTACTCCCAATGGGGAGGGTTGTACGGCGGCCGGTGATGACCATTAAGATTCAACTATAGTTCCCGATAGTGTTGCTGTAGCATCATTCCAATCATTCAATATTTCATGGGTAATCCGTGTGGCAGGTCGGAGGTCAGTTAGATGACTTACCCTCTGTTCTATCTATGAGATGCGGGAAAGAGCCCAATGTAAAAAGGGGTTGTGCAAGCAAATGTGTCATCTTCATATGAGGTAGACTTCTGCCTTCCGGTGATCAGGGGTCTTTACCCTCAGAAACTACTGCGTATTTGACGTAAATCGTTTACAGATCATCAGAGGGCTTCAAAAGTTCCATGAGTAACTGCAACAACAGAGTTCATGACTGGAAACTGTTGAAGATGGTCAGTTTAAAAGCATATAACGATTTGAATAATACGAATATCATACATTAAGCATCTTTGATTTAAATACTATTTTAAAAAGATAATTAAATCCAAATATTATTTCATGCTATCAAAAATTTGAGAATTAAATACATTTAAGCATCACTTACCTGATATTTTTTTGTATTGGTATATATTGAAATTCTCCATACCTTAGTACATAAATTAGAACCCATTAATATTACATTTTATTTAATAAGTCGAAGACACAACGTAGCTCAAGCTAAAGCATTATTTTCATATTTTTCTATCCTCTTATAAAGGAAATATTTAATATTCATGGTTAAGACAGCACGCTGTCACACTTTCTCCCGTGTGGTTTTTTAAATAGCTATTCCGATTCCTGTAGTGACAGATTTCTCTGTCATAAACATCATGACAGTCATGTCATTACTGCAATAAAAGGCGATGCTCAAGTAGTAAAAAACAGAAAGCGCTTTCAAATTACTTTCTAAAAAGATTTTATATTTCGAAAATAATTTTATAGCAATTTGCTGTGAAAAAAGTTTTATGCTTGAAGTTTCAGAATTAGTGGTATTAAAAACTTTTTTATTAATGTGTTTGTTTGGAATATTTCATATCCTTTGACCTTTTTTAATTTTTTATACTTACTTTGTTTTAACTTTTTGTATTAAAAGTACAAAAATAGCATCAGATTTGAATTTGTGATGTGTTATAGTTAAATTTGGAAAGATGATGAAAAGAATTTATCATGTGTAAATATGGCCCAGATTGTCCAAAATATTTGTTTGTCATAATATGTGCAAACATTTGAGGATCTGGATATGCCGACTTAGACTTTTATTAGAATTTTGCTACATATAAGATGCTATATAGAGTACATAATTTTACTACTTTGCATGCAAAGATCATCTGTTCTTTCACTTCTGAAAATATTATTGTAAATAAACAATAATATTTTTGTCCTCAAATGATATTAATCTCCTTTTTCTTCAACAAATATTAAAAAAAATTTAGTTTCTACTTATCTATGCATTATATAAAATGAAGTCTCCTGAAACAGACTGTAAGTTTGAAAAACAGAGATATACTTAACTGATATTAGAGATATTTGTACCATTTTGTAGGAAATTATTGGGAGAGGTTTTAGCTTATTGAAGTCATATAAAAATATACTAGGATTGAAAAAAGAATGTTTATAATTGCGGCTTTAATTATTTTCCTACTACGATTCAAGCATGCATAAAACAAAAGTAACTGTGCTTTACACTCATTCGCGCATGTGCGAAAACCTCAAACTGCGCATGCACAAATAACAAGAGCAGCGATATGCATATGCAATACATTTCTTTGTTTACGTTTGACTTTAAACAGTGATTCAAAAGTCAGTATGCCCCCCAAAAAGAAATTCAACCTTAAGGCAACACATTCTGAAGAAAAATCATGAAAATACGGAATTTTTTTTATTGTGTCATTTGATAAAGCCGAATTTCCTAAGTATGTCTATACAATACAGTTAAGAATAAATAAATGTACATTTTGTAGGAGTTTCAAGATGTGCTATGAATTTCATATCAAGTTATTGCAATTTGAAATCTTTAAATTCGTTTTTCTCCCTGATGTCAATTTGTTTACGTGCTGCTCTTCGAAAGCCTAAGGCGTTTTTAAAAATTGATGCAGAGATGTGAAATTTTTTGTGAATGTTCCTAAATACAAGTTTTATAAAACTTACTATGGAATTTGCTCAAAGAGGCACAGTTATTTTTTTAAGTGTTCAAACTCAAAATATGTGTTTTTTTCAGAATTTTTTATTTTTAACAATGAAAATATTTATAATTAAATAATTATTATCAGGAGGATAAATTCTATAGTAACTTTTATCTAATATATAACTAACTACCTGGAAAACATTTTGTTAAAAAAATTTAATATTTAAAAAAGTTTTAGGGTTTAAAAAAAACTCATTTTTTTTTAAAATTAAGTTTTTATAAACTGTTGAAATAATTCAATTTTTTTCTGGGCAGTTATAGAATGCTATTTAAGATAAGATACACTTAAAATATAATTTCAAATATTAAAATTAAAAAAAATATTTTTAGAGGGTACCGTGTCGCCTTAAGTTTAAAGTCAATTTCTCCTCTTGGATGTTATACTAAGATATACCCTGTGCGGACATTGTTAGTTTTTCATATAATTTTCCATGAAGTAATTTTGTTTGTTCTTTTATATAGCAAAGTTGAACATTAATTCCAAACGAAAACTTAAATTTAAAAACAAATCATTCCCTCTTTTGTGTGTGAATCTAAACATATATTGCTATTTTGATTCATAAGGTCTTCTCTTTTATCTGAATGATTTACAAAATCACTTGATTTGATTTGCAGATGTGGTGACTCATTTCAAAGTAATGCTAGTGTTACGGAGACTATAATTTTGACTTATATTTAAAACCAATTTCTAAACTTTATTATATTGAAATGAAACTTTAATAATTGTCTGCTTTTGCATCTAGTTACCATAAATGCTTCTTGTCTTTAAAATTTATTTTGTTCGCAAAGTTTCCGAAGATTTTTCATTTAAATTGAAAAGAAATTTCACATATAATAATAAAGTTTATCTGAATGATTGTACTACCATCTTTTGAGGAATTTCACGGTGGCTGTTGTTAAACAACAATCTTGATTTACAGATAAAAACGTCTTTCTGTAAAAATGTTCTTGGGTAACATGCTCGACTATTTGATACTTGCAGTATAATTCATTTTATTAAAAATATGTGACAACTTCTTCAACTTGTATTTTCCATTTTTGGAAAACAAATTTTTCACGAAAGGCCTTATCAATTTTTCAAACTTTTCTCATTTAAGTCATTTATGTGCTTATATATATGACAGAGAGCTGTTAGCAATACATATGAAATTCATATTTCGTTGCCAAATAATTTTGCAAAATAAATAACCTTTTTGTGCTACCAGCTGGTACTCAGGATGTTGCTGCCGATGAAAAAAAATATTGTGCAATCAATCAATTATTTGGTAATCTTTCATCGAAATAGGATGAACGGTACGACAGTATGTAAAATACGAAGAAAAAATTCATTTTTATGTATTAGATTTATGTATTCTTTTAGAATTGTAAAGCTGGTGTTCTTATAGAATGGTAATAAAAGAAACTATTTATTGCATCACTTGACTTGTTTAATTTCCGTTCGGAATTCTCAAGTTTAATTTTAGAAAATGTGATTAAAATAGTTTCTTTCAAAATTCATTAAACATAGAAAATATGTTTATAATATAAAATCATTAGCATAGTTGAAAAGATAATTTTTTGAAAATTAAGGTAGTGTAAAAATTTTTGTACTATAATATTTTTGGACGTTAGTGCAAAAAAGCTAACATTTAGACAAACATTTCTTTTTTAAAATATAGGTTAAGAAGCTATTTTTTTGATTGGGCAGCAAAAATTTTGGACATAGAATGGTTATGGGTGTAATGAATACTGAAAAAAATGAAAATTTAATGTCCTTTCGTATTCTTCTTTCTACTCAGAGAAAGTTAACAATTGTTTAATTGTTTGTTAACAATTGAAAGTTAACAAGTTTAAAAAGAAAACTTGTTCAAATCTCCATCTAAATGTTTGGTTATACAGTAGTATATAAGAATGCTAGTTGATTTCGCAATATTTTTTTCTTTCTAATAATATAATCATGTTAGTTGATTTCTCAATTTTAGGACTCGTTTATTAACGCAAATGTGATTATTTTTATTTGCATTTGAATGTAACATATCAAAAATTACCAATAACAATTATAAAAATTCATTTGAAAAAAATTCGTTGAATATCTTGAAGTTTGGTTATAATCTTTATAAAGTCCTAAAGCGCCAGCTATCGACGTTTTTTAAAAATTATTTTTTATTTGATAAATCTGGAGTATATAACTCAAGTGTCTATGGTTCCCATTTTATGTCATACTGGACCATCAGTACTTTATATTCTGTTCGAAGTTTGGAAAATTATTTATAATAATTTTGTATTTTGACAGAACACAAAAGAGATAATACAACTATTGATATTTTTTCGTCGCAAGGTTATGCGTTTATACCGAAAAGCTGGGTTGTTGAGTACAAATTCGACACAAACAAAAAAGCAAACCTTAACAATCCTTTTCGCAGAAAACTCTTTTGTTTTGACGGCTTGGTTGAACTTTAACATGCTTTTGGAAATTCACTGACCTGCAAATCAAAACACTCTACATGTGATCGCGCTGATATAAGGTTAAAGGTGAGTTTTTCATCTTTAGGAAACGCAATGTCTGTTTTCTTATTTTTTTATTTTTACGAGTTCACCTAACTTCGAGTTTAATTCAATCGTTAAATTCGACACAAATACATTGCGAACCAATGTATTTCAAATAATATTGTCATACAAATTATATTTTGGTGTGTTGTAATTTTTTTTATCGCTTAAGTAATGTTCGCAACGTATGTTTGTTTCTCTAGATTTTTTGTTTATTTCTTTAGGAAATTTTAAGATGTTTTCGAGATAAGTCTCAACGTTTCCAGTTTATTTAGAATTTCTGATGTGGATTCTATAATATTATAGAGTTGATAGCGTATATTCAGTAGAAAATTTCATTCAAAAATTTCTCTCTCTTTATTACAGAAATTATGTAGAATTATTATGAATCTCAATGTTTCCATTTATTTTGAATTTCCGATGTTAATTCTAAAATATCATAGAGTAGATAGTGTATATTCAGTAGGGAATTTCATTCACCAATTTAGCTCTCTTTACCAAAGAAATTATGTAGAAATATAATGAAGATTTCATGTGCTTGTTGTTTTACTTATTCACATTTATTTTACTTTTGTTTTCTTTCTATTGTACTCAGGTATTTAAATTCATTTATTTCTTTGGAAGAATTTCATAGAAACTGTTAATATTAGTTAAATATCGAAACAGAACTATACAATGGGCTACAAAACATAATGATGTCATAATGATATTTGAAGTAAACTGTTAGTAAATGTTAATTTGAAAAAGTGTCAGTCGTATAAACACTCTACGGGATAGTCTCTTGTTGAAAATATAGGACTTTTGACGCTTTTTTAAAAACTAAATTTGATTGCAATCCCTTCAAACTTGTGAGTGACCTAAAATAGCTTAATATTTAATTTATTAAATTCCTTTACCACGATAATGCAAGAATTAATGTAACCTTCATGTAGATGATGTATTGTAAAATGCCAAAATGTATTTCTGCCCTTTGTTTCAATATGACACTGCAAATTTTAAAACTTTACCGACTAATATATATAAAACATAACGACAAAATAGTATTCTAACCATTTTGTGGCATTTTGTCTTCACTTACAGTAAATATATCAGACAGCGAATAGATGTATCTATTGTGACATTAAAATTCTTTTAATGTCGAAATAACTTTGTTCGAAAAAAAAAACAATATGCAAGAATTATACTGAGTAAAATAATATAAAAATATTGTATAAAAAGTACATGTGTGCATTCGCATTTTAAATCAATAATACATTTTAAAATAATAAAAACTAAATCTCAAGCAATGCAATGATCGTATTCTGAAACTATTAACATATCCATATTTAAGAAAGTAACAGCCAGCAAACGCTATCTTGGCTCTTATTCCACCATTCAGGAAAATTCCCATCAAAATTTATGCACTCATTTAAACATTTCTTGTTTTTAAGTACATTTGTACACTGTATGTTTTTGATTGTTGTACATTGAGATGATTTTAACCATAGTTTAGCTCAGCATAATTAAAACCATCGCTCTTGCGCCAGAAAATTCCAAACATAATACAAAAATTATTCTTGACCATGAAGTGAGCTGTTTCAATACATATGATTACAAAATGAGTAAGACTTATTATAATTTCAATGTCTTTTTTGTTCATTTCTGCTTTAAACATACGAGATTCAGAAGTTGAAGTGATTTTCATTGATTAAAGGTTTCATTATTATTGTCTGAGTAAACTTTAATCGACATCGATTATAATTATTTCTTCAAACGTTTCATTTTCATCTTTATATGAAAGCGAGAATGGGTCCAGTGAAAAATATATGTAGTTATCAAACATCATCGATTTTCCGAAAGTTAAAATTCTGAACGACCTGAATTATTTGATTACATTACAGATTGGGATAATTTTTGTTATAAGTAAATAATGAGAGTATCGGTTATTTGTCTTTGCTTCCATTAAAGATCTCACAAAATTACTTTAACAATTATGTAATACATACTTAATTACAAGTAATAATTAGTGAGTAGTTATAATCATTTCTAATTGGCTAATGACTTAAGACATAATAACAAATGATGGCTTACGAATTTTGATTTTTACGATCTTGCCTTTAAGTTGTTAATTTGTTTCTTTGTAGTCTTTAGGAGCTGAAAAGATATCAAATGATGATCTGAGATTTGTAACTCCAGATTAATTACTTTCAAATTCTGTTAATTGTTTTATCAAACATAGTAACATTAGCAGAAATATTAAACAATTAGTTGTTCCATTGCTTTAATTAATGTTTTTTTATGATTGTATAATGGATTTTATTCACTAACCATCTTCCTTCAGTATATAATCAAATTTTTTGTTTGATATTTATAGTTTAATTAATTGAGGATATTTCATGTAATTTTTCACATTATGAAATCTTAATAGCATATATACAGTTGTATCACAAGAAAATTATCTTGGATTTTATAGGAGTTTCAGTTTGAAAAATTGATTGATAATTTTTCAGTAAGAATAAATGCAAACTCATCAATATTTACAATTTCACATAACATTGATTAAAAAATTTTATTGAACTCAAAATGTAGATTTTTTTTTGCAAAGTTTAAGAGAAAGGGAATAATTGTTGTGAAAAAT
>JAPMOQ010029730.1:26189-45126 GCA_026543055.1 Argiope trifasciata | reverse complement strand
GGGTGGAAACTTTATTTTTTAGTCCTTTTACCCAACAAATATGAGATTTTATTCACCGAGAATTTAGTTTAGTTTAGTTATATTAACGTCCCGTTTTAAAGCAACACGAGGGCTATTTTGGGACAGACCTCGTAATTTTGAACCACGTTCAGATGACGAGGGCGACACCTGAAGTGGCACCACCCCTCTCCACACCACACTACACCAGAGGGAGGACATTTGGCCTGAAAGATTTAACGTGCAAGAGACCCCTTCACACGACGGATCTTCGGTGGAATCGAGTCTCGAACCTGAAACCCTCCGGTTCCGAAGCCCAGACCTTACCACCAGGCCACCGCGTCTCCATTCACCGAGAATGTGCTAAGAAATAGTGAATTTATTTATTCAGAAATATAATGATAATAGAAAGGTACTGTGTACAGCAGTGGTCATTTTATAGCTTTATGAAAGAAAAAAAATCCATTTAAGTCTAGTCTCGTCTTGCTTTCAGTAATAAATATCAATTATTTATTTTATTTTTCGGTAATCCTCATTTCAATAAAATAATATTATTGAAATGTTTTTAGTAACATTTTGTTTCAATAATGACAAGAGATAGCGGAAGCTTTTTTTTAATTATTTGGCATTATTTGGATATTCTAAAAGTAAAAAGAAAAAAAGTAATAAAAACTGGTGAAAATTATATCCTTTTCTCATACGATAAAAGGATAAATCGCTAATTTGTTGCCTTCGCAATTTGAGGCTCCAATAATTTATTGCCTTCGCATTTTGAAGCTTCAACTATTTGTTGCCTTCACATTTTAAAGCTTCAACAATTTGTTGCCTTCACATTTCGAGCTTCAATTATTTATTGCCTTCAATTATTTAAAACCTAATAAAAACAGGATCCTCTTCTCACATGACAAGCATTATAAAGAACCAGTGGTAATGGTTTCCCCAAATCTTTCTTGCATGTTTTCTAACAATGGGGTGAGAGAGATATATATAGCTTTCTCAAATTCCCTATTTAGAATGTAAACACACTTTAAAATTGCGAAGTTGATCTCCATCCCCTTGGAAAACGTTAGGAGTGGAGATATTAACGGACAATTAATCTGAATTAAGTATTTTATTTCAAAGTTTAGATCTTCGTCACTGGTGTTCAAAATCTCTTCAACTTCTGAAGACAATAAAACTGTAGACTCTTGCACGTTTTCACCCTGTCTAGCCGTTATATACAAATTTTAACTATTAATTTATATTTTTATGATGAAATTCTAACTCTTCTATCGCGGGTTTTTATCACTGTTAAAATTAAGTTTAAATAAACGATTTAAATATTAATTCCGTAGTACGACTTTCACTTCCGCTTGTATTTCGTAATATAGACACTTTTTAATTTACACGTGGTATAATTAATTTCGATTTATTTAGTTGAACAGATGTTTTTAAGTTTAATCAAAGAAAAAAGACGATTTTTTTAAAAAATATATACATACACCACATTAATTTTTAACAGCCTAAAAAGTAATAATCTAGATAACAAATAATCTAGAAGAATAAATTGCTCGCAAAGATGGCTAGTTCCTCCTTATTTTAAGAAATTTGTTTTGTAAAGTTTAAGCATCAAAATTCATCTGTTAATATTATTTTACCTTAAATATATGAAAGAAGTGAAATGATAATGTTATCTGATTTTCGCTTAAAATTATCGTAGATAATAATTCATGATAAAACGTCATTTTCGGGACACTATTGAATAGTGGGTATGTGAGTACACTATTAATGATTATTCTATACTTTTTTATGTAAAAATTGATAGATAAGTGTTTAGTGTCCACTTACTAATGTTTCCATGAGGTAAACAACTTCTTTTTTATTTTTTTAAGGACACCATGAATTTTACATTCTTATTCGATTTTTCGATTTATTTCTGCTTTCTTGTAGTCTCATTTCAATGAAGACTTTCTTCGTTGCTTTGAATTTTGTTGAAAGAAATAGAAAAATTTACTGCTTCCACGGAACGTTCCAATCAATCGCCATTTTAGTAACGGGTTAATTCATCGTCACGCAAGGCTTGAAATTCGCTCCATTGATCAACACGTGTTAAAAAAAACACTTACGCATATATTCTCGAAAAAGAAGGGAAAAAACATTTTTTTGTTCTTTTTCTGGACGTATTCTCTCCTTAGTATTGATTGCATGAAAGAGAACCGTTTAAAGTTTTCGTGCAATTTATCTTCAGGGAACTTATAAATGGATTCTTTTCTTAAGATGAGATTGTTTTTCATGGAACGCGGGAATAATGCGCCATTTTTAGTTTTCAAGGGAAAATGAATGAAATTGTTTAGGAGCTATGGTACTAAAACAGTGATAATGAATTAAGACAGATAGCTGTCACTATGAAAAGAAAAAAAATCTGCTGAGGTGTGTAGAAAGAGTTTCAAAGACTTCTAGGAAACAAACATGTTTATTATTAAAAAGTAACTAACAAAATGGCTAATTCTACAAATAACTTGAGCTGTGATACGGAATTAATGATTATGTCGTAATTAGGGTTGCGTATATTTTGTTGCGACACCATTTATTGCTTTAGTAAATTAAATTTTATTTAAATTTATCTAAAGAAATTAAACAGTGGATCTTTACTTCGTGATTCACCGAAGCTGTGAGCGAGTGCTTTTACGTCACGCATAGCCAGAGCCTGTAGTTTACAGATATCTGAAACGATTTATGATAGGTATATATGATTTATAATAGATATAAATAATTTATGATAGGCATTCACTAAATTTATCACCTTGAGGTGATTTTAATTAATTTTTAAATGTATTTCTCTATTTGCCATTGCTCATCCTATTTCTATATAATTAAAATACAATAAAAGCTCCTTATTCGAGCTTCCTTCATTCATGGATTAAAAAAATGCGACCCCATTCCTATATTCGCGGCTAAAAATTTCTTTATTCGTGGATCTAATAAGTACATACATAATAATAAAAGGATTCCAATAGGTATCCTGCCCAATATCCTTTGTAAAGGCCGTCGAATGAACTAATAAAAAGCCGAAATCGCGAATGGAATAGGACTGGAGGGGTTAGATAGAATTAGAACAGATAGAAACAAGTGACATTCAGGAATTGCTTGAATCGCAAGATGATCTGACTGAAACCGACTTGGAGGAAATATTAAATTCACAGCCCATTGAGGAAGAGGTTTCAACAAGCACTGGAAACGTGATATTTAATTTGAAAAATCTTAGCGAAGGTTTAAGAATGGCAAATGATCTTTGCGATTTCTTTATGAGCATTGATCCGTCTGTGGAACGAAATCTTATTTTTAAGAGGCAAATTGCTAATGAGACTGCTTCGTATCAGTCTGAATGGAAGGAGCTTTTGAAAACTGCCGAGCAAGAGAAAATTAAACAATTCTTCAAACCATTGCCTAAGCCTTAAAATAATTAATCAAAATGTTCAAAAACTTATTAAATTGATTTTATATATAAATTTATTTATTTATTTTGTCATCTAGGAACGTATCTTCTATAATTCCATATAAATTACTATTCCGCATTCACGGTTTCTGGTTTCGCGGCATATTTATGGAACATGTGCCAGGAAATAAAGAGCTTTTAAAGTAATGAAAATCAACGAACCAGTTGCCTAACACCAACTATTGGTTGGATTTTTAAAATAAAATAGGAAGGCTTATGTCTTCCAAACATATCATTATGTATTCTTTGTCCTCCAACGTCTTGCAGTTTTCAGAAATATTTCAAAAATATATTATTTTACATTCTATATATGATAAAAATTACAAAAGAGATCCTTATGCGTTAACTTTGAACAAATCATTTGATATACTCCAAAGCTGACATTTTTTTTTTTTTAATATCTTATACACTCTTTTTAGTTTGGAAGAGAGAAAACATAATTTTAATTGATTTTTGGCTTTTAACAAATTGATTTCATAGGTGTTTTTTCAATTTAATTTACTCAAAAATTTAAAATCTGAGTATTCTTAAACATTTTTCAAAAAATTGATTCCGAATATATTGTCTTTAGTTTAATTATATTCAAATGATTAGAAGATTTCCTAGATACGCCAGTATAAATCTGCAGTTGCCATTTATGATACAAAAAAAGTCAAATATTTGATTATTCTTTAATATTTTGAAATAAGTTCCTGCTGAATTTAGTTTAACTAACTTCCAATGAAGATAAAATTCATTAGATACGCCGGTATAAATGTATATTTACCATTTACTAAAATAGTCAATCCAAATTGGAAATCGTTCTTTTCTGCCTTTTCAAAGTATAAGTTGGAATGCTTTAGATTATATGCCATCAAATCCGAAAGTTGTGCCATTAAATGCATCCCATTTCCTTATGACGCAAACGATTCTATGATTAAAATTACAGGAGTTGTATTAATCTCGTAATTCAGAGTAATTACTTAAGTTCTATTAATAGCAATTACACTTGGATGTACAATAATAGATCCATGTGATAGCTTCGTCTCAAATAAAGAGTGAATTACACAAATCCTGTCGATACTGCTACGTTCAATGGTGGCTGGGTGGTCGGCTGTATGTAAGAAGAAGAGTGAATTACAAGATATATGTCATAACTCTTAGACTTAAGGCAAAATGTTCAGTTTGCTCAAAAGATTTTTTTTTTAAGTTTATCATTTAGATTTAAAAAAAATATTAAAAAATTCTTCTTAATAAAGTTTAAAAATCTTATATAATGATATGATATATGAACAGAGTGTGTTCTTATGGTGATGAATATGTTTTCTATATAAAAAACATATTTGTTCTTTGTTGTTTCGAATAGAACTAGCAAATATTTGTTCCACTATAACTGCATAGGAAAGCACAGGTTAGTTATAATTAAAGTTCCCCTTTGAACTGATCATAAAACGAAAACTGCTGGATCAAATGTTATCAAACTTAGTAATAGTTTAAAGAAGGCCATAAAAATTTCTTTTTTGCCTAAAAAAATTTAAAAATAATGAAACATCCAACCAGGTGGGAAATGGTGAGATCTTACAAAGATATGATACACCGATACGTGCGTAACATTACTGCATATATGTTAGGAACTAATGTTGAGAATGCATTAATGCGATTCAACACTCCTTCTGAAAATGGTTGACGCCACAATGAACATGCTTTGTAACATGCGTCAGAAAAGATTAAACACATTTTAAACCGGTGTCTTCACGTCCTATTTTAAATTATCTAGACTCCGCATTGGTCACACACGTTTTACACATAAACATCTTTTATTCGGCAATCAAATGCCATTCTGCTTGAATTACCAAGTGATTGTAACGGTTCATCACCATTTGGTTGAATGTCCCGAGTTTAAACATCATCGTTTCAAATATTTTCATGTTTCAGCAACAGACATGCAAATGCTTGTAAGGGAACATCCCCACAAAAAACTTTTTAAATTTTTAAAAGCAATTGGGTTTTACCATCTTATTTAATACTTCCTTTTATTGTCATTTTTTACATCTTGTTTATAATGTTGAGAGACATTACAATGTAATTTTATCAAACATTTTCTACTTTTTCATAATTTGATAAAGACGAATATTTTATATTTTAACTATATGTCTGGCGCAGTATGGCCAGATATGGTTCTTGCGCCACTAAACCACACAATCCAATCCACGTCCTAGTTTGTTGAACAATACTGAATACATTAATTCCACCCCATAGTGTTGAGTTTTTGAGTATTTTTCACCAGGAAAGAAATTCAAACGACCTCCTTTAAATCATTACCAAGTTTGGTATCATTTGATCCAAAAGTTTTCTTTTTCTGATCATTTCAAAGTGAAACTTCAGTTATAATCATCCTACATTTTAGATAACTCAATTTTATTCAGATAAAATAACATAGAATTGAATTAAATGACGAAGAGACAATTCTAATTCCATAGAGTTGCAAAGTCTGGATGCATATAATTAAAGACGGCCAAACATAGAGGATGATTGGGCAAACACAGATTTTTCTTTCAATTTCCGCCGAATGTTTGTTTGCAAAGGGAAAACAAGCAAATCATAACACTTGATTGTGTATTCGAATTAGGGCGCATTAATTACAAAGTTTTCGATGAGACCAATTATATACATATATAATTTAAGAAGCTACTAAACGAAATATATCCATCGTTTTTTGTGTGGATTTTTCCAATGATTTAATTGAATTCGTCACCTTTTCTTAGAATGTGTAAGACAAGTTTACAAGTCTGAAGAAATTGTGAAATCTTTTCAAAAAATACTTGAAAAAAGAGTAAATGTACCATTACATGTATTTTCACTTCTAGTACAGGGGCCTCTAATTGTATGTACAGGAATTTTAATAATATAATTTTCACAAAAAATACTTAAAAGTGTTCAAAATGGTTATACTTTTGCACTTATTATTTTCTGATACAAATGTTTTGTAATCCTCAAAATATTCGAATTCGAGATTTTGTCAAATCTCCACATATTTGACCTCTTTTATTAATTATTCATTAATTTACTATGATACATGCATGTGATGCAGTCACGTTTGTACACAATTATATTTGAGTAGATGCCAGTTTTTTCAATAAATATTTTAATAACTCAAAGAAAGCAATTGAAATAGAAAAATATAATCTATACTTAAATTTTATAGTGCTAACGTTATCATAATATTTTATAATTCATTGAATAAATATTTAAAAAATATTTATTTGACAGTTAGAAAATTGATTGATTTGCATGAAACCATCTTCAAGTCTTAAATAGCTGCTTCAAGGTCGGAAATCTTCCACTGCTGACGCTCTAGAACTGGGATTGAATAAAGAATATTGTAGCCACAGCTTTTAGGAGTTCATTATTTGAGTGGTTTCTGAGTCAGGAGATGGCCTAACCTGACATATTTTATCATTAAAAGTTGTCTCAAAATGATCATTAATGATCTTACCTTTTATAAACAATACCACTACCATCTAATACATAATAAAAAAGACGAAACTAAGTTTTTTTTTAATGTCCTGATACTGTCTTCTAAACATTTTCACTTATTCTAATAAGAAATAAATATAGTGTTAGAGCAACAGTAGTAAAATCTTGAGCATAAATATGACTTTTTTTCCATCCCAATCTTCCTCTACGGAATAGTATGGTTAATAGAGCATGTTAAATAAGATTTCATGAAATAATTGCAGAATTGAAATTCCTATGCTTACAAAGTGTAAAGACATTTCAATTATCGCCTCTAGATGGAGCCACATGTATTTAAATTTATAAAGAAAAAAGGTAATTACTTTGAAAGGGGGATAACAATGGATATCTTTTATATTAAGATTTTTTTAATATTTATGTTTTCTTTAGATAGTATTGAATCTGTAAAGAGAAAAAAAATTCTGCACTCTATAATTATTAAAATGAGGATATTTGAATACTCAATCGTTGGATAGATATTATTTTCACCTATCCAACGCTTAAAATATTCTTTAAGGCAAAAAGTTAGTTTTGGTTGATTGTTTAATTTATTTATGAAGAAAGCAGAGAAATTGAAGCAATAGTCAGAAATTTCCTTTTTTTAAACATTGAAACATTATTAAAAACACAAAAATAAAATAATTTCTTCAATTGACAATATGTTTTAAAAATGAATTAGAAAAAGTAATTGTTATTTAGTAGACCATTTCCTAAATATATAATTTAGAATTTAAACAACTCTTTAAATATAATTATGATAAATATAACTTATCAAATTATTCGTAAAAATAAGATGGTTTTGTAAAAGAAACCAGAAATCTGATTTTTTTCCCTTACAAATAATACATATTTTATGCTTATAAAAAATCTTTTTTTCTATGGCTGTCAAATTACGTTCTTCTTCAATTAATTTTATTAATAGGATAGTTTTTACGTTAAAAAAGCATTTTTTGGGAGGTTGAGCCGCTGCTCATTCACTTTGGATAATTATGAAATTTTGAGTAGCATATTTTTTGCATTTGAACAATTTTTTTCTATTTGTAGTAATATTTGTTATGTTTTTCGTAAATGGAAGTAATTATCATAGAAGAATTTTTAAATAGAAAACAAAATATTCAAAATGTATCATCTTGAAAGAGGATAGGATAAATTAAAAGGCCTTTTTATTTGAGGCTGTCTTAAAATTCCTGCTGACAAATATTATGATAATTGTTTAAAAAAATATTATCTTAATTTCCATTTTAAATAAAACATATTCGTAAAAAAATCGAAATACATTTATTGAAAGATATTTATTTTTATCTCATTCCTTTTAATATTGTTTCATTCCTTCAAAATATATGAATTAACTTACGTTAGATTTAAGCAGTTATCGAACAACATGTACTTGCAAAGGGAGTTGAAGTTTCTCAGCATTTGATGGTTCCAAGGTGTTGCCTCAAAAGAGTTGCTAAAATAAACATATGGGACGCACTTGCTGACAGATGGAATCCTAAATCACAACATCCTTTCAAGACTCTGAACCATCTTCAGAGCTTTTTTCAAGGAAAGAAAAAAGAAAGAAATCCAAAAAGAGCCTGGTTTCTTGTGCTACGTGTTTTCTGTAAGAGAAAGTAACCAAACCTTGTTCTGCGTGGTCCGTTCTGCATCGGAGCTTTTAAAAGTTTAGAAAGCAAAGCTTGGAAATAGATTTTTGTTATTGCCTTCATCTCTTCTTAGTTTTGCAGTCAAACTATATGCAAAGCATTCTGTTTGGTGTTTTTCAAATAATTCAGTGTTTTGGATCTTTCAGAATTCCAGTTAATTGACTGTTTTTTTTTTTTTTTTTTTTTTTGTAAGAAAAAAGCGAACGATTCTGGTTTAATAATCCAATGTTCTGGTTCTTTTAGAATTCCAGTTAATTGACGATTTCTTGAAAGATAATAACGAATTTTTCGTTTTTTATTATTTTCAGAAAATATTGCATCATCTTTTTAAGGAAAGTCGAAATAAAGAATTGAATTGAAATTCGATTCTTTTGTAATTGTATTCCTTCTTATTAATTACAAACCCTTTTGTTTACATTTTTATCCCATTAAATTGATTCATTAAGGTTGAACAAAATTCTACTTTGATTTGAGAAAGAAATCTTCATGGCGTATATGGATAATTCATCTCATTTCATCCAATTCCATTTCTTTCAAAGATGTTTGGAAAATTGTTTTTACGTGCTCAAGTGATTAATAATATCCTAATTTTTCGATGAATGAAGTGAAATTCGAAATATCTTCAAGCAAGACATGTCAATGTGCTCAGAAGCATGGTGAATCCATCAACTTGCAATATCACCCTGGCTCTTTCCGTTACACCCATGTATAGACATGGCCAGTCAATGACTGTAAGTAAGATTTAATTTTGTTGGTTGAGTTTTAGAAAGTTCTGAATATGAATTATGATTCTTAAGATGCTGCATTGATTTCATGTGATGGAAATGATGATTGTATTGACTTCACATGATATATATATATATCTTTTATTTAACATTCAATACAAAATAACAAAAATGCTTGATAAAGTATCTGTAATTTTTTGAATTCCATTTAGTAAACAGCTTTGTTTTAATTATTCTGTATTTAATTATTCTATAAATAATAGTTTGGGTCAAAATTTTAAAATTCATTGTAATTATTTTTAATTTTCTAAAATAATTTAAATTGCTTTGAAAATTCACAAGAATCTTTTTTACAATTCATACTATTAGTTCACACTCTCCCTATATATATCTTGTTATATTTAAATATATTAAAATATATCTTGTTATATAAATATATCTTGTTAAAACTTTCAAGTAATCGTAAAACTTCAATCGTAAATAAAATACTTTTTATTTATTCACTCAAGTAGAATAACATTTTTTAAAAAACTTGTAGTGGATGACACTTGATGCCACTACAGTTTCTTTTTTTTCAAATATTAATTCATTAATTAGATTTGATTGATTTTAATAGAGTTTTAGCAGTTTGTAACGAATATTGCAATCAACAGGTTGTAGCTCAATCGGCAAAATGCTAGGATTTCATTATTTTTCTAGTGAAGATGAAGAATGAGAGTTCAATTCTTGTGAAAATCAAACATTTTTTGATATTTAATAATTTTTTCGATAATAATTCAATAAAAAGTAACTAAGATAAAAATTTACTTTGTTGACCTAAGTAGGAATGAAATAAAATTATTTTTTATCTTCATTGTTTCTGTTTAAAGCCTTTGAATTAACTTTTAATTTTCTGAAAAAAAAGTTTTAAAGATATAAATATATTCTTGACTTCTTTCTATTTTATTGAAATATATAAAGTGCTGATTTTATTAAAGATTTTTAGTCTTCAATTATAAAATGATTTAACATTTGTCTATACTAATCTATTTATTTCATTAGAAAATGTCTAAAATGAAAAGGAAGGTAATCAATGCAATGAACATTTTCTCTGTTATAATGTTAGAAAGAAAGACTTCAGATATTTTTTCATTTACCTTTCTTTCATTTCTTAGAGTTAATTTAGAATAAAAAATTGTGTTATGGTTTAAAATAATTCAGTTATTATAAATTACGATGATTTCATTATTAGTCAAATTTAAATAAAGCGGAATCAAATCGAAATAGATTAATCGTCCTAGAATTGATCGCTAAACATGTCACAGGTGAAAAAATGCATTAATAATAATTTAAATCCGTAGTATTTCGGAAAAAACATTGATAACCGTTGAAATGGCTGAAATTATTTCTTTTAAAAGTCGTCTTTGGAGGCAAGCTAACTTCATTAGAGATATTGGTTATAATGAATTTGAATTACATTGTTTAGTTATAATTTCATGCCCATGATTCTGCCAAATTTTCAGGCATTAGAGCCATGTAATTTTACTTGTATTAACATATGTTCTGATCATTGTATTACAGGAACCTTTTTAATAGATATTGGTCCTATGACATCAAGGTGATATCATAAACGTAAATGGGTAGTCATCTGCCTTCTAAATTCTGTAGTATTGTGATTTATATTTTAAAATTCGTCATTAAAGTGAATACTTTTTTTGTCGATCACATGTTAAAATATTTACTGAAATAATGAAAATGGCTTGAATTTTAAAGTAATAATATAATCATTATTAGAAATTGGGTGATTTTTTTTAATTAGCAAAATTCAGGAAAAATTTGTACTATAATAAAATTGGTATCATTAAAAAGATAATTTTTAAAGCTCCAAAAACATTTAGAATCTATTATCGAAAAAAAATATTTTGAAGAGTTAGACAAGAATTCCCAAAATTCTGTTTAATTTTTAATTAAATAAAATACTAATTAAAATAAAAAATATCTTCAAAGTACATATATCCACCATTTTATAATACTAAATTTGGTAGCTGTAAATCAAATCGATATGGCTTGTAAAATATCAACACACACAAGCACATCATCTTTACTCTTAGAGATAATATTGAAATTTACGCTGTTTTTTCCTACCATTCTTCCTAGAAATTTCTTATTATAAATATACTAAATTATTGTTAATATTCTGAGAACGGTTGAATAAATCTTTTTCCAAGAAAAACAAGCCAAAAATTCTATTCGCCAAATATTGATAAAAGCTTGGGAATTCGTTTGCTTATCTAATTATTTTATCGAGGCTGTAGAAATCGTTTGCTAAAATTAAACCTGAATTTGATTAATCAAGTCTTAGATTTCCATGGATTAAAAATATCTCTGTGAATATATATTTACTTTACTTGTTAACTTGGATTTAGCAGTAAGTGCTTAAGATAAATCAGGAACTTTTATTAATAGCTCAAATCCAATATGTGGGTTTTTCAAAGATAATTATTAAGAGAGATTTATAAGCACTTTTTAATTGGATGTTTTTTTTATTTGTAATATACATCAATTTTTAATGTAAATTTAAAGACATTTTTTAAAATATCCAATTATTAATTATAAAAATATCTCAATTTGATGAAGAATGACGGCAAACTGAATCACAGATTTAACACAGAAAACTTCATTAAACAGATAACAGCTGGAAAGGTAAATACATTGATATTATGCGGAAGTACGGTACAGTAAAAGCTCTTTATTCACGGGGTATACGTTCCATAAATATGCCGCGAATACAGAAACCGTGAATACGGAATGGTAATTTATATGGGATTATAGGGGATACGTTCCTAGGTGACAAAATAATATATAATATAAATTTAATTGAAGTTTTTGAATTCTCTAATTAATTATCTTAAGGATTAGTCAATAGTCTTGGTAGTTTTTAAAAGCTCCTTCAATTCAGACTGATACGCAGCAGTTACATTGGCAATTTCCCTCTTAAAAATAAGAATTCGTTCCATAGACGTTTATAATGAAACGCAAAGCTCATTCGCCAGTGTTAAACCTTCACTAAGATTTTTCCAATTAAATGTCACGTTTCCAGGGCTTGTTGAAGCCTCTTCTTCAATGGGCTGTGGATTTAACTTTTCCTCCAAATCGGTTTCAGTCGTTATCAAGCAATTCTTGAATGTCGATTCTATCTGTTCGAACACATCTCGTCCTATTCCATTCGCGATTTCGGGTATGTTTGCAGTTTGCATTTAACAACATACTTTAGACAATGCTTTAATAAGATCTATTTTACTTTTTTATTAGCCCATTTGACGACATTTACAAAGGATATTGGGTTGAATGCCTATTGGAATCTTTTTATTATTATGTATGTACTTATTAGATCCGCAAATAAAGAAATTTTTCGCCGCGAATATAGGAATTGCATAGCATTTGTTTTTAATCCGCGAATATAAGAATTGGGTCGCATTTTTTTAATCCGCGAATAGTGAAAACGCGAATGAAGGAAGCGCGAATAAGGAGCTTTTACTGTATTGTTTTGGTTTGATGATCGGTAGTATATACAACCATTGATAGACTTCTCCTCTCGAATTTTACATATTACACAATATAGCATCTTTTGTGAATAAATTTTATGGTAATGAAACGAAACCGGTTTTCGTCTTCATCCAAGTTTTTGTATAAGCCCAATAATCAAGTTTAATTTATATAGATTGCTACATTTTTACGTTCTCGTATACGAGGTAGAATAATCCTTAAAAAAATTTGAACTCGAGATTTTGACGAAGTTCTACGTTTTAAACCCCTTCCCCGAGTATGAAAAACGTAATTTTGGAAAATGTCCATCTGTCTGTCTGTGACAAAGATAATTCAAAAATGCTTCACGCTAGGCAGTTGAAATTCGGCAAACGGGTTTTGCACCAAATCTGTGATTCTGCCAAATTTTGTACAAAATTTGATCTGAAGAAATTCGAATGTTCGGTTGTTAGTAAAATTAATCAGACAACTAAAAATCGAAAACAGCTATATAAATACGATTCAATGCTCAGATTTTATATCTATAGTATAGACACTATAAATTTTGTAGCAAAAGGGGAACCCTCTATCGGTCAGTATTTTCAAAAACATGTATGCACGATAAATCAAAAACCCAATGACTTAAATATATCAAATTTTGTATGGGATTTTCTGATTGCAAGTGTCAAATCTATGTTTCAGTAGGTTGATAAAAACCTATTTAAAGCACACTTTCAATTTTTTGTTACTATTAACGGTATGTTAAGAACTAATCGCTAAAAAATTCTCCAAGGTTTACACGATATAATAAACATGCTAAATTCACACCAAATTTAATATTTCGTAACTTTTAAACGCCAAAGCCATGGAAGGCTTGATCTGGAATCTCAGCTGTATTAGAGAGTATACAAAGAAATTATGGTGTGACAATTTTCCTGCTAATTTGAATTATGATGTTCACACAGCTAAGTATTGACAGATAGGAATATGATCAAGCCGCTGGCTGAAATTATCCACAATTTGATATTAATATTATTCTGCTGATGAAATCATGTAATTAATTTCATCTTGGTGAATTTTTGATTTACTATATAAGGCAGGTTGATATACAGTGCAGGCTGTTTGTAGTGAATGGATCAAAGCTAAAATGATCACTTGATCCGATTGATCAGTACAGTAAAAGCTCTTTATTCGCGGGGTATATGTTCCATAAATATACCGCCAATACAGAAACCGTGAATACGGAATGGTCATTTGTATGGAGCTATAGGGGATACGTTCTTAGGTGACTAAATAAAATAAAAAAAAAGAAATACATATATAAAATTAATTTAATTGAAGATTTTGAACATTTTGATTAATTATCTTAAGGCTTAGGCAATAGTTTGAAGAATTTTGTCGTTTTCTCTTGCTTGGCAGTTTTTAAAAGCTCCTTCCATTCATACTGATACGCAGCAGTTGCATTAGCAATTTGCCTCTTAAAAATAAGACTTCGTTCCATAGACGTTCATAAAGAAATCGCAAAGCTCATTTGCTATTCTTAAACCTTCACTAAGATTTTTCAAATGAAATGTCACGTTTCCAGTGCTTGTTGAAGCCTCTTCTTCAATGGGCTGTGAATTAAACATTTCGTCTAAGTCGGTTTCAGTCAAATCTTCATCTTGCGATTCAAGCAATTCCTGAGTGTCTCTTGATTCCATTTTTTCGAGCCCATCTCGCCCTATTCCATTCGCGATTTCGGCTATGTTTGCAGTCAAACTTTGTATTTGCATAGATTCTTCGTCATTTTCCATAGTCGGAGTAGGCCACAGTTTTTTCCAGCATGACTTCAATGTGTTTGGTTTCAGTTCTTCCAATGATTCTTTTAGGTTTACTATGCATTTTGCTAGGTCGAATTTCTTCCAGCATTCCATAACATTCATATCAGGATTACATTCCATATGATTTTGAAGGTTCGTGTAATGTAATAGCGCTTAAAGGCCTGGATTATTCCTTGGTCTATAGGTTGAAGCAAAGCTGTCGTGTTGGGAGGTTAAAATGTCACTTTTATATTTTCATACACAGTTTCCAGTTCGCGAGAATGACCTCTTGCATTGTCCAAAATTAGAAGTGCTTTAAAGTCTAAATTCTGTTTTTTAAAAATAAGTTTTAACTTCAGAAACAAAACGATTCCGGAACCAGTCACAAAAAATAGTGCTTGTAACCCGCGCTTTCTTATTAGCACGCCAAAACACTGGCAGGTTGAATAAAGAAACCGCGAATAAAGAAATTTTTAGCCGCGAATATAGAAATTGGGTCTCAGTTTTTAAATCCGTGAATAGTGAAAACGCGAATGAAGGAAGCGCGAATAAGGAGCTTTTATTGTATATCCAAATCACTTTAACACTTTCAACACCACCGAGAATATATCTCGCCTTTCAGATGCTTCCATTGATATTCGATGTTTGTCTTGGAATTTTTATTTTATTCATCCTTAGTGATGAAGTTAAGTAAGTATAAGTAAGATTCAAAAAGTAATCTTTTTAATGGTACCAATTTAATTGGAAGACGAGATATCTCGTTGGTAGAGCTGAAAATTAAAAATAATACAATTCTATAAGAATATAAAGATATCCAAAAAAAAAGGAATAGAATTCATTACGTCATTTGCATTATTTGTTGACTTTAATTAGAAAAAGAAAGATCGATACAAACTATAACATTGAAAAATATTCAAGCATATTTAATTTTTTAAAACATTTTCTTAAAAAGCTGTCAACTCTATTGTTATAAAGCATTTGTTGAATAAGCATTCACATGAATATTGTTTAGAATAAGATTCAGTATGGTATTAGAATGATCTTCTAAGAGATGAAAGAGCTTACTGAGGTTTGTGAACTGATGGTGGTTTCTCTTCTGGTTCCAATTCGTACTCCTCATGTAATATGCAGTCACCTCTTCAATGCATCAAGAGATGACGACATGACAAATTTGCTTTTTCAGTAGTTTTTCTTGTCTGTCAATTTATGTCAACATTGAATCAGGTCTAACCTTCAAAAAGATATGCATACTCTTTAAAGATTTTGGATAATCTTTTTGATTCATTCACATAAAATTGATGGAAAAGATTGATCACCAGAACCGAAGCATATTCTATACATTTGGATATTAAAGAGCCGACGTCCTGGCATAGTTGTAGCGCGTCCTTCCCGTGATCTGGGCGTCCAGGGTTCGAATTTCGGATCTGCCGACGTGAAACTGACTCATCTTCGCATCGGTCATACTTGTTTTACTCACAAATATCTATTATTTGGTGATAGAGCACCTAAATATACATAATGCAATGTTGATTTTACTGTTGCGTATATCCTAGTTGAGTGCCCCAAGTTTTATTCTCATCGCATTACATATTTTAACTCAACTTCACTTAACATACGAGAATCAGTGGGAGAACCTATATTTTCAACTATTTAAAAGTTATTGGGTTTTATTATTTTATATAACTGTTCTTCAACAATAATCTTGTTTTACCTGACTAATCGCTCGTGTTTCGATAGCTGCTGTTTTACCGACTTGATGTTTAATGCAATTTAGATATTTTAACTTTTTACTTGGTGTCCTCTAAAACCATAAGATTGGCACAGTATAACCTACTTTTGGTTTTTGCGCCATTAAAATCAAATTAATTAACCAATAGAGTTCCAGTTCAGGGATAGTTATACTGTATTTTATCTATAAGGTGTGTGAATTTGTCCCCCTATAGAAAGGAGTTGTATCAGTGAATGTGATGTATGAAATAGCTAAATCGTATTCATGGTCCTATTTGGCGCTTTTGAAAAAACAAGAGCTCACTCTGCTTAAACCGTGGACAGATAACTGTCAGTAGATTTGTAAAGTGCCATAAGTCACAAGAACATACAGCACAAATGTATGAGAGATTCGTTCCACGCTGTTTTTATCAGTACAACCAAATGATCTTATAGTCGTGACAGCTACAAGCAGTGACTATAGTATTTCTCTTTTATGGATTGTGTTTATAATATCATTGAGACCAATTTAACAAAGTCTCAATTTTAAAATAGAGACAGCATATTTCCTGTATCTAATTCAGGCAAGTAGGCATAGTTCAATAAAACTAAATTTAGAAAAAACAGCCTTTTTTAAAGGTTTTTAAAAGTAAATACTCTTTTAAGGGATAAAAGAATATTTAAGAAAGTCATATTTATCATTTCTCAATGTCCTTAGTATTAATTTATTAAAGGATTAAAACCTCCTGTAAGTTTGAATTCATGAAAAGGAAATATTTTTCATGTTTATTTAATGGTTATAAATTTATAGATATAAGGTTTTTTTAAAAAAAAATTTCCTTTCAAATTGGTGGTCATCAGAAAATATATCACTACTAGAATTGAGAATAATATATTTCAGAAATGAAAATTGTTTTTTTGTGCTTTATACTTCATGTAAACTACTTCTTTAAAAAAATAAAGACGACAAATGTAGAACACTAAATCAATACTGTCAGAAGCTTCCTAATAAATCATTTAAAATATTAAATAAACTATTTTACGAATAATGAAAGATGTAGCATATTTAATCAAAATCCATAGAACATACATTCTTTTTCTTTATTTTTGTATATTTGGTTCATGAAATAATATTTATGGACTGCAGAATTGTAAAGTTTTGATCGAAAAATATGGCCCAAATGTGAATTTAGTGCACTACGCTTTCAATAAAAAAAATGAAAGATTCATAAAAAAAATAAAACATAATTCCATACATAAAAATTATAAAAAAAATAATTCCACCGTGTGAATAAGTTTATCAGGCATTATACACACAAGGGAAATTTTTAGAAAATGTTTTAACCAAAATTTTTTAATCCATCTCATATAAGTAAAAGGATAGGAAATTTTAAACCCAATAAAAGGTATAAAATAAATCTTGCATGGGAAAACACTGTATACTGAAAATCGATTTTGAATTTTCAATTATTTTGTTGGAACTAGTCAATCATTCAATGTAAACCCCGCCCTTTATGAATTATTTCTAAGTTACAGCGTAACAAAGAAGCATACATTTTCGGTAATACAATTCTGGTCATGTTGCTGTCGGAAAAATTTGATGAATTGATTTGAAAAACAATTTATACCCGTTTCAGTTGTATCCCCAGAGTGTTATAGTAATTTTTGTCTCGAATTACAAAAGAGATATGAAACTTGTCACGCAAGGATTACATTTTTTTCGTAATATTGCGTAGAGCATTTAATGTAAAGTAGTACTTTTAATGATCCTTTCATGTCCTTGAATTTTTTTCTTTTGTAATGAGACATTGATTACATTTTCTTTTTTCAGTAACTTTCCATGACAACCCAAGGAAAAAGTAATCAACATAATGTTTTTGTCTCTAATAGACTTCAATTTAGCTCATCAAGATAATCAAACTTCGAAAATAACATTTCAAAAATTAATCTTGTTTTCATTTTGAAGCAAACAGCATCAAAAGTAGATCGATATTTCAATCTGTTTTAAGAATATTACCTCAGATCGATCCATCTAGCTTTTATGAATTTTTCACCATTTGTTTCGCTTTGACTCCGAGCTTCATTACAAATTAATCTAAACCGAAAGACATTTTCGTTTTAATCTTATTTAGGATGTGACAAATTGAAAATAGCAAATTAATTTTTTTTTCTAGATACAGTTTCTATTCTAAATTGTTCTTTGTAAAAAGGAGAAAGTTTTTGGAGAAAATAATGTAATAAAATTCTTAAAAAATCATTTATTTAAATAAATAAAATTTATTTACTGCTGTTTTTATATAAGTGAATCAGAGACTCTGAATTTTGATTGTTTGATTTGGGTTGAGAAATATTTCAAATTTGTCCAATATTTAAATTAAATCTCAGGGATTCAATTTATAAACAATGCCACAAATTAAATTAAATTTTCAAGAAAAAATAATTAAAATAGCTTGAAGTAAAGGAGAATTTTTATCCCTATTTTTGCTGTACATATAATTTTAACTCACACACACAATGTAAATTTTGTGGTCGAATATTTAGTCATATTTTAGCAATTGTGTGGTCGAAGAATTAGTAACATTTTAGCAA
>JAPMOQ010029730.1:0-15399 GCA_026543055.1 Argiope trifasciata | reverse complement strand
TGTTATTTACAGGCTATCAGTATATGTGTATTAATTTTATACGCGATAGATATCTATAAGCAATATATACGAAATCAAAATGAGTCCAAATTAAATTTGAAAAAATAATTAAAATTCGAAAAATATCTGCACAGAAATTAAATTTATGTAATTAAGAAGCTAATCTGCTAAATTTTAAAATGATGTAAAAACAATTTTTGTTCCTTCAAGTACGATAAAATACGATATTTTGTATGAGACAAACGATATTTTGTTGCTGTTTTAGCAGTGATTTTATTGGCTGTTAAAAATTTTTAATGCCTCGGGTCTTACTCATTTTTTAACTGATTATTTATCAGCTTGATTTATTATTATTGGCTGATTATTTATCGCCATTTTTTAATTATTGACTGATTACTTATAGCCATTTTAATTAATTTTTTTTCGGGTAGATGGCACCACAACAGCTGAACGAAAGTTGCGTATTTACTTTTATTGTCCTAGATTACCAATGAAGCGATTGGCGATAGCTAGGTCCGAGCTCGCAATCTTTGAGTTCGTAGCCAGATAACATGACCACAAGACTAAAAGTGATCACTCAGTCTTGAGGATGTTATCTGGTTTATGAAGCTTTCACTACACTTTCTGTGACTTTCAATTTTATGTATAAATTTGTTCCAAAGTAATTATGAACTTTGAGTTAAGAACAAAAGATTTAATTGGTGTATAACTCAACCAGTATACTTGGCAAACTAGGTAAAAAAAAGGTAATGGTACTTGGTTGCAAATCCCTAGGTTGTGATCACTCAATCTTGAGGATATTATCTGGTTTATGAAGCTTCCGCTACACTTTCTATGTTTCAATTTGACACATAATTTTTTTCGAAGTAATTACGAACTTTAAGTAAGCACAAAAGATTTAATTGAAATATAACTCAACCAGTATACTTTGCAAACAGATAAAAAAAAGGTAAAGGTACTAGGTTGCAAAAGGTACTACTACTTAACACTACTCTGAAATATTTTCTAAACTAAGAGTTTTAAGTGGGAAAAAAACAATTAAAATTTGATTTCAGCATAATCAATTTATTCTTAACACGAAAAGGATCGGAAGAAAATGAGTTCTGAAGCAACGAGAAAGGAAAAAAAAAGCCTTTTTTTAAAGCTTTCTTTATGGACATGGCTGATCGCTTTCCTCTACAACAGACGCGGGCTTTATAAAGCTCGTGGCTCTGGCAGGCGATGGGAAGGAAAGGGCTGGCCCTGAAAAAGCAAACAGCCGATCGCCCCACGACAGAAAACGGAAATTCACTCGGCTGTTTATTTTGGAAAATATTCTTATCAGCTGGGAAGTCCGGCATGCAGCTCGTCAATTACAGAGCCTGAGAAGCGGGAAAAGACCACTTCCGGTCCAACACAAAGATCTTTTCTTCTCTTTTTTTTTTCACAGTCCTTCAAGATTTGGCACAAACTGATATCGATATCTTGAAACGATTATTTGACGAGTTTTGATGATTTTTCATATATGAATTTATAAAGAGAAAGATAAAATATAGTAATCTTCAATAAGTCAACTTCCAAATTTTGAATCAGTTCCTTAATGTTTATAATAATTTGATGTTTCCTTAACCACTTGGCTTGCAAATTTACTTAACTTCCTAATTAAATGACGAATTTAATAATTTCATAACTGGAATATTTACTATTATTTTAATTAATTTAATAATAATAAGTTTCAAGTAACTTTTTTCATTTTAAATTATTTAATACTTTTCCCTTAATTGCAGATTAAAAATTCAATAATGCGATGCCCGTCTCAGACACGTCATTGTATGCAAAGTCACAAAAGCCTATCGCTTCGTTTCCTTAATTCTTCTAAATTCTGTTTGAGGATTCGACTTTCTACATCTAGTTACTGTCATAGACCAAGCTTGATTACTCGGAATGCAGATTATAATTTTTTCATTAGCTATATATTCTGTTTGCTTTTAATTTTAAGTATTTCAGAATAAATCCGGAAGATCGATTAATTAACCACATTTGATTTTAAATACATCAAACACTAAAGGCCTTATCACACGGTGAAATTTCGTCAGCACTTTTCCTTTTCTACCCTCAAAAACCGATCAATCAAGTTTCATAATCGACAGCTTTTTCTAACCAGCTAGAAAATGCCGTCGGAAATATTGTCCGCAAACGAAATTCTACCAATCATGTGAAACTTTGAAGTGACTTTACTTTTTAAAGCCTGCGTTATGGACATGGCTGATCGATTTCCTGTACACTTGCTGACGGAAAGTGCCGACGATATTTTGCCGTGTGATAAGGCCTTAAAAAAGTAAACAGAAAGGTTTGAAGTAATCGGTTGAAATCCTACTAAGCCTAACTTCATTACTGTTGGTGGGATTATCTTTGGTGGGATTTGGCCTCAGATTTTTGGTGCGAAAGTTAGTTTTTAATTATTAAAAAATAACCACTCTATTAACTGGAATAAATATTTCTATAAATGGAATAAATAATAGCCTATGTTCTAATCCAGATTAAATCTATGAGATAAATTTCATCCAATTCTTTGGTAACAGTTTAACGACACCTAATACTTTCCGGACTTTTTACCTTTTATTAATCGATAGAATAATTGTTAAAGCGCTGATTATACATTTTTCATTTATATATTATTTCATTCACAGTTTAGATTCTTCATAACTGTTATATTGATAAAATACACCTTTTATATGACCCACCGGACGAAAATATTCTGGTACATATACCGCTTCGGTGTTGAAGAAAATTGGAATCATTTGAAAGTGGAGGGGTTCTCTTTCAAACAGTATGTTAGTTTCTTTGCCTTCAAAATTTTATATAATTGAAGATTTAGAAGAAAATAAATTATTTTGATGTTAATTTAAGCAATTCCATCTTTAACTTAGCTATAAAATTACCGTCCATTTGGAAGCGATACGATGCCCATTTGGAGATTAAGCTAAGACGAAGAAAAAAGTGGTATTACCTTCTTTTGAAGATGCAATGGACTCTACTTATTAAAAACTTCAAACCAATTTGTGTTGACAAAACACAGTGAAAAGGTTTTCAATATTAAAACACAACATGGTTTTCAATATTAAAAAGTAATGACTGTTTCCAGTACGAGTTGCATTTGCCGTCAAGTTCAAAATTAAAAGTCATGTAGATCATGTTCCATTTACTGTATGAGCATGAAATAAAATCCATTGTTAGTTGCTCTCTTTGAATACTCTTCCTATATTATAATTTCTATATTTAAGATAGTTACGGGAACCAAAAGGGGCAATCTTTAGTTTCAATTACTGATATAATTTTGCCATTTTTTGTTTCAAATGTAAGATCTTGATTTCTAGGTACGTCAGATATCGTCAGTACTGCAGCATCCTTTAATTTCGAAAGAAGCTTCAGAAATACTATTTTGGTATACTTTATCTACAAATAGAAATATAAGCAATTTTACTAGCCACAGTAACTGCAGATATCTCGCTATTATTTTATACTAGCCGCCTTTGGCGACCAGCTGGTTCGCCATGAGTAATGCGTTCTAAAATTTTCAATTAAATCCTCTATTCATTAGCCAAAATTTAAGAAATAGTTAAAGTTAAAAGATTCAGTTATTAGTAGTTAAAGAGTCGGTAACTTTATCCGAAAAAACTTTTTGAGTTTAATGCTCTAACAATTTATCGATTATGCTTCCAAAATATTAAAAAAAAATTTTTTCGGTGATGTTGCCAATATGTTAAATATGTTTTTTAAAGAAAGCGAAAACGGGGGAAAAATATTGAATTAATGATACAGATATTACAAACGATTATAGAAATATGCCATTAAGTCGGGATTTCAATGCATATCCTGTCTAAATTCAACCAGGTTTACTGTAAATAAAGATAATTTATGGAATTAATTATATATCTATTGTAACGATCATAGAATCCATTGCCTTGCATTTATTTTTTTAGAAGATATCTCATTTTATATTTATGTTATTTTATCCAGTCACATGCTGAAAGTTGTATTTCTTTAGATTTGATTTGCGATGATAGTTTTTTTTTATTTGAATTTCCGGTATTGTTTTATTTTATTTTATCCATTCACGTGCTAAGAAAAACATGGTTAAAATATTTCTTTAAAAATTCGTTAAAAATAGAAGCTTGAGTTATACATTAAAACACTGACATCACAAGTTCATCTCTTTTTAATTAAAAGCTAAATATTCTTCATTTTTTAAAGCATTTATAGACTCGTGCTACATACTATGCAGCTATTTAATTCATTTAGACTTTTTATAGGTGTATTTCTATTATTAAACAAAGCTGATTTATTTAATTAATAATATTGTAAAAGTCACAAAAAATTCTTTGCATTTTCTTTTTTTTAAAAAGAAAAAACATATTTCATATCATGCAAACTTGTGCTGAAAATTGCATTTTTAAATGTTTAATTTGCAATAATTATTTATTTTTTTAATTTGAGTTTTTATCTATCTGATGGCACAATCTATTGATAAAAGATAATTTTTCCCCTTCCACTCGTAACGTGCTCCTGCAGATTAAATTTTATTGTTTTGTTTTAAATATATTGTTGAAAAATATAGTTGAAATGCTTCTTTAAAAATTCATTACAAATAGAAGCTTAAGTTAAATTTAAAATACTGACACTATTAGAAAGCTAATTTTTTTATCATTAAATTGATGTTAAAATCATGTTTATCCGATAATATTTTCGGAAGTTATAGAGGAAAAACGTCGAAATTTCGCTTAAATTTTAATTAATTCAAATTCTAATTAAAAATTCGAAAAAAGGGCTCCGAGGTGCACATTCCCTACCTCCAAGGTATACATGTACCAAATTTGATAGCTGTAGGTCCAATGGTCTGGCCTGTAGAACGCCAACACACACACACACACACACAGCTTTACTAAAAGTATAGATATGGATGACATATAAAAACTCACAACCTTAAGAATCATCATTAGTAATCGCTTATCCCTACTATTACGTATAAAGTAGGGATAAGAGATTCGATATTTTCGAAGGATGTTGTAAAATAAATCGTTAGCAGAGCCCTCAATCTTAATAGTTAAACCAATTTTGTCGATTTTTAGATATTGCTAACTAATCAGAATGCTTTATGTTTATTATGCAACTTTTATTTAAAATAATGTATGCGAGATACAATTCATAAGAAAATTGTTAAATTAATGCCGTTAATATGGTTGGAAAGCTATTGGTTTTTAAAGATGCTTCTTAATGAAGGAAAGTGGATTAAATTTACTTACTTTACTTAAGTACTAAATTTTTAAACTTATACTTTGATTTCAATATATATATGAATGTCAGTAAATTGCAATACATTAACAAATTACACAATGTAAGGCAAAACGCACGTGCATAGTTAATATCCAAATATTAATTTATTTAGTCCAAATATTATTTTCTGGTATACAAATAAAAGTAAAGAAAATAATTATCTAAAGAACTTGCAAAAGGTTAACTTAACCACTTGACATACGAATTTACTTAACTTCTTAATTAAATTAAGAATTTAATAGCTTCCTAATTGGAATATTTACTATTATTTTAATTCCTTTAACAATAATACTTTCAAGTGACTTTTTTCATTTTAAATTATTTAATACTTTTCACTTAACTGCAGATTAAAAATTAAAAATTCAATAATTCGATGCGCGTCTCAGACACGTCATTGTATACGATGTGGCTAAATAAAAGCCTTTATTACTTTTTTATTGCTTGTGAACTAATAGCTCACCTCGTTTACATTTCCCGCTGTAGATGTAGAGTTGTTTTTCTAACTTCGCTTTAAAATATACATCGAGATAGAATAATAGCTTTTGGAGGCGAGTATAATCTTTCAAATAAATGCTGAAACCGAATTCAAGACTACTGCTCATGAATTCTGATTTTCCGACTTATTTATTTTAGATGAAAAATGGCAATAAATTACTCGGATAAAAGGTAAAGGTTGCCCATGTGGCGAAGTCTTCGCTTGCTGTAGAAAGCATATGCGCTTACCTTTTGTTTAAACGCGGAATTCCGTTGTGTATTTGGTTGGCAATGAATTTTTTTTTAGAATGATGGTGTACCATTGTTGTATTGTTTATACATGGGCGTTCGCCGTTTACCGTTTACTGTAAACAATCAACAAGATGATTTCGAAAGTAAATTTTACTATGCATAGCGTTTGCGTGAATTAATTGAAGTTATAAAATTTTGAAAAATGAATGAGTTGCCTCTATAAACTTTCAAATAAATTTAAAGCAAATTGTTAAGAGATTTGGAAGATTTAGAGAAAAGTTGGTGGTAAGAGCCAAAAGAATAGTAAATAAATTTTATAATTTTATCAGAATGATAGATACTGAATTTAAAATGTATAATAACTAAAATGAATGATAAATATTACGGCTTCGATTGGGGACTAACTTTTTAACCCTGCACAGGTCGCGCGGATTACAGTAAGACTTTAAGTGAGTTTGATGTTTGAAAATTAATTAAGAAGAAGTGCCTTGTTATGTTTAAAGTTGATTAAAGAATGTTGATTAATTATTTCGGAGTTTTATTTTGATTTGGAAATGGACTACAATTGTAATTCGCACGACCTTTTACGTGACTTTATGGAGCGCGACCAGTGCAGGGTTAAACTAAAATTCACACGGAATTTTCTTACTTTAATTTTAGTGTAAAAATTATTGTCAAACTGATTTTGATTTTTTGAATTTAGTATTTCTTATTTAAAATTTTGTTAAAAAATTAAGCCCAAGACTGATAAGCTTAACAGTTTGAATTAAATTCTAACTATACTTGTTTGTTGATGAATAACTGCTGAATGACTAGCCATGGCTATAGACAAAGTTTGTTGAAATATGTTTGGCATACTTTACTTTCTCACATAGGAAGTATAGAGACAGTATTATTATAGTCAAAAAATTCAAATTTGAGGTTTTGATGGATTTGAAAGTTTCAAATCTCCTTGAGATACAAAAACACATTTTTGATATTATGTTTGCTCATCTGTCTGCCTGCGAATATAACAAATGAAAATACTTCAAAATAGGCAAATATGATAGATTTAATATGTAAACATTGGAACAAATTTATAGAATTTATTAAATTTTGAAGAAAAAACCACTAAGGAGAAATCTGATTGTATATTTGTGTACAAGTGATGAATACAAAACGCAAATTATTAAACTCAGTGACACGACAGCTCATGTGGGTCAAGGTCTATAATGTCCATATCTGCTTTCTTGACCAAGGGCCTTGAAGTACAATGCATATGAACTAGTGAGGTGGCAAGTCCATATGCTTGGATTCAGCCTAACGCTGAATCCCAGTGTTTAGTTTCCAAGTACGCTTGGCTCTCAATTTATCACCTCATTGAAGGGATGAATTGGGAGAGTGAATTGCTGCCACCATGCCACCGGGCTTCACAAAATGTAAAGAGCTTCATAAATAATATTTCGCTTAGACCAGAAAACTACTAGCCAGGCGATAAAAGAAATAATACATATTTATTTAATTAACGATTAATTAACTTATATTCTCTTCTCATTGCAATATTTCGCCACATCCTCTTATCAAGTTAATGAAACGCAAATCTGCAACAGCACAACTTAGTTTCATGAATAATAACAAGATAAATCGTATACAGCATAAAGCTGGTAAATAGGATGCAGAATCGAAAACGAACTACTTGTATATCGAATGAGATGTTCAAAGTAACTGGAATCTCGAAATAATACTCACTTTTGTTGTTATTCAATATTATTATTTATATTTATATGGAATATTTTATCTTTTGTATCCTATACTTTTACAATATTCAATGAAAAATAGTTCCCTATGGGCTGTATCCTTTGCTTTTTAGACCACATAATTTGTAGAAAAAGAGTTTTGAATGATTTTTGCCCCATGAATTTAGAAACTCGTTGTATTTAGGAATCCTTTAAGCTACATGTTAAGCTGTTATACGAATATTATGACAATCTAAAGAAATGGAATGGATTATTGCCAGAAATTTGGTATACTAGTTGAATATCTAAAGTATAGATCCTCATAAATTTTGAATCTAATTTCTGAAAAGATTAACCATTTGTCGTGCTGTGATTTCTCATGCATTTAAACACAACAAAAATGACTTAAATAAATAAAATTTAGAATGTGATTTTATGACTATTTCTGTAGCTCTATGTCAAATTTTTGTTTTAGTCGGTAGGCAAAAAGCCACCCTAAATACATATTCGTTTTTCCGGTACTTGTGCATTTACTTATAGGGCATTTATTTATTACATTACTTATAGAATGCCAAATGGCGAATTATGCAAAGGATTATTTTAAAAAATCGTCGAGGATAGCACAATAGATTCAGTAAAAATACTAGTTTCATGCCAAAGATTTATATTTCGTAGTTACAGCGCCATGGAAAGAGCTGTGTGGATTAACCGAGAAATGCAAAAAGGTATTGGAAACCTTACCAAGTATACAAGAATGTTTTGGCGGACTTCTCTTCCTAGATTCCGAAGAAAAAATCGTGTTCCTCTTTGGCATGGTTGATATATGCCAAATAAGGACGTTGAACAAGTAAACTCTCTGAATATTTTAGTCTATATGATTGTAAAGGAGGAATTAATTCACGGAAATCAACCATTATGTGCACTGAAAACCATTTTTTATTCATACGCACCAAAGCTGTATCTTTTTTGTTCAGGAAGTCATTGTAAGAGGTAATCGTTCAGAAGGAATATACCATTCGTTTGTTCCTACTCCATTATGAAGATGTAAATCATCGTCCAATTGACCATAAATAATCGAAAAGAATATCTTTACGCGAATATTAAAAATGCTATTTAGATACAATCTGTATACAAAGTGTCTGTTCCCCGCCGTGGCCAATTTTATTAAAAAGTATTGCATCAATTACTGCTGTTTTTATCCATCGCATTATTCAAGACAAATCTGCGCAATAGAGTTCCCTATCTGCATATATTAGAATGCGTCATGCAGAAATTTTTTTTTATCTCCCCTTGAAGTTTCCAATGACATTTTTACACTTCCTTGGCCCGTGGTAACCCCATGTTTCTTATCCGTGCACGGCATTGCCTGTTAAACTTTTCGAAAAAAGATCCCCGCTTCGCTTGTTCTGCCTCTTCGGTCCAGGACAAAGAAGAAATAACTCTTCCTTGTAATCGACGCCGTTTTGAATTGCAAACAACATGTGTCGCTTTTCTGCGGTTAGGACAATATATTACAGTTTCACATGACCAAGAAATATGCTAACAATATCGAATCCGATATTTTGCTCAAGTGCATGCGCCATTTTTATTTTCGTTGATGGTATTTTATTCGTAGGACACGAATGCACGAATTCCAAGGTGAGGGATAATGTATTGTTTTCGTTATTCTTGCCTAGTTGAATAGAATGTGTACTGTGTGATGTGGTTTGGAAATTTTTTTTACAAAGATTGTTTTGATGTGGTGATGATGTTCTGCATGAGCATCATGTGTAACAAATGTAGGAATCAAAGGCGATAATTTTTATTAAGAATTGAACTTTGCTGCTTTACTGACATCAACCATTGATTTAAGAATTTTTTTTTGATCTAGTCAGTGTACATTTAAAGGTCTCTCTTCGAAAGAAATAAACAATCTAGTTTCGCATTGCAACACATTTTTGATGTGCTAAGGATTTACTTTAGATTAATATTTTTGATACTTTTTATGAATATTTATCATCTATTATGATGCCATCCAACCAGGAGGCACCTCAAACTTAGTGATAAGAAATTTCCTAAATGGTGGTAAGTTCTCATTCCCCTAGTTGATACAAAAGTGTGCTTGATTAATGATAATAAACATGCATTACTCACCTCGCCTGCGATTGCTCTTTTCGCTCCGAAATGAAATCATATCGAACGTATAAAATTGACCTTAATTCAAGTTGTTAGTAAAATTGATCATTCAGTCATCAACATACAAGAAAGCCAATCTGAAAAAAATACCAAGCATTTAATTAGTTGAAATTATTTACAGAATTATATACAGGAATCTTAGTATGCGATGGAGCTGAAGCACTCATCGCAAAGTTGCCCGAAAAAGTTCCTATTTCGTTTTTAGGAATCGCTGGAGTTTAGTTGTCTCAGTAGTAGTAGAAGTGCTTTCCGTGACAATAGCTACCACCTACTATTAACGAGACGTGCTTCTTACTGGAGGGGTTGTACTATCTCCGGTAATGCCTTTAGGGTTCAACACTAAGTCCCGTCAATGCGGTAGCTGTAGCCCAATCACCCAGTTTTTTTCCATGCGTCTTCGAAGCTGGTATTTTATGATTGCCTATTATTGCTCCAGATTATTCGATATCCGCGTTTGTGCTTACATTATTGAAGCAGATATTCGATTTTATCAATGTTATGATAACTATGTGAACGTACTAAAACATAAAGGAACTTGACCTGCAAAATATTGATATTTGATGGATTATCAACCGATTTGCATCATATAAAAATATTAAAAAAAGGCCCATATCGCGGAATTTTTTTAATTTCATACTTAGGTGTAAAATTACATAAAAGTAGAAAAAAAATCCTTTTTGAGCATTATTTGCTAGTAATTTTGTTCAGTGTGGTAATATTTGAAATGTGGGATGCACATAAGTATATAATATGAATATAGTATATATCATATTATATGCATAACATATAATATGATGCAGCGTATATATACGCCCCAGTGATAGTGACCAGGAAAATTGAGTATATATATATGCTAATGATGCAAATGGGTTAATATTATCCTAATATTTTATGATTATTTTAACTTGCGTTTTTTAGAAAATCATTTATTTGCCAATTAGTGAAATAAATATTTTAATGGACATATTTGAAACTGCACTCTCAGCCTAGCGGACCTATGCAACTGCGTAGTCTGCCTATGTTTTAAATAGGCCAGTGTTTAATGTAATGAAGTTTATTCATTTGATATGAAACACATGCTTAATGTAATTGCTTATACCATCTTATACCAAAAAGCGTAATCTTATGACAAACAGTTGATTGTTATCTAAAATATTTTCCTACAACATTAGACAATGAATGCATTCTATTACGAAATAAGATGTACATTTCAACATCCTTATATCCTTTCAGCATGGTGTCCATTTTAACCATTTAAGATTTAAAAAATATGTCGACAAAATGTATATATTTCATCTTCAAGATTTGCACTATGTGAAATTACATTTCCTTTTATTTACGAGGGATATTGAGTTTATATTATGTTTTAGATTTAGTTTGTAATAGACGGTATAAAGTTAAAGCATTATTGCTGTGAAATTTTTTATTAGATATCAGCGGTGATTAATTTATATATATATTGGTAACTGATTAAATATTTTAACTACATTTTTATACACGTTGTATAAGGGAAGCTGGAATACCTATAGCTAATTAATTTCGGCTTTAAAAATATTATCAACATTTTACAATCAAATATCAAGGAACAAAAACACAAAATTACGTGTTAACACTTGGCACGCGGGCAAACGTATTTTTACGTTTTTTTGCAGTCTGCCACTGGAGCGCTGGTCACGTAAAAATACGTATTTAGTAAAAAAAATGCCCGCTTCACACGTAAGTTGGCGGCGAAGTATACCCACATGTCAAGTGTTAAATATACGGAATATATTGGAATACGTATTAAATAAGACTCAAAATGCGCATGCGTTGCTTCCAAAGGAAAAAAAACAATAAAATTCTTTGCAGAAAAATTGAATTAATATAATTTATAAATTTTTCATTCATATTAATTAACAATAAAATTAGTGTTTAAGTAATCTGTCATTTTTAATTCTTTAATTTTCGATGTGAACCAGTTGGAAACAGACAACATGAATGCAAAGTCTTAGGATTATTTTTGTCTTTAGATCATAATAGATGTCGTGTGTATATACTAATGTTGAATTACATTAGAGTTTAAATGATGTTTCAAAACTTTAATTATTAGTTTTTTGTTGCAATCAAATTCTAAAGTATCATTGCTGCTTTCCATAAATTTATGTATATCAAAATGCAATTGTAAAAAAGCGGATTCTACTTAATCACTCAGCTAAGAAAACCAACATTATCACATTGAAATCTTTATGCAAAATTTCTCATTTTATAGGTCAATTGTTTGCTTTGGTTATATGTTTATACATTTGATGGTTAGCTGATAATTCGAATGCCTGATTATTTCAAAATGTATTAAACCAAACATTTTAATATAAAAATGATATGTTTTATTTTTTAATGTCTCACAAAAAATCTTCCCAAATATGCCGGTTTTTTTAATAAAAAAATATGAGTTTCGATAGAGTCACGTGTTATTTCAACTGAATCAAATGATGCAGTTATCAAAATTGCAATTAAAATTTTTCGTCTATAATGTTTCTGAATTCTTAAAATTTGCATAATGTAGATTTTTATTGATAGAACGATACGATTTCAAATAATATCTTTCTTGTATTGAATATGATTTTTTTTATTGGTAGATGAATTTTAAACTTATCAGTAGTTTTTACCTTATTATTTGACATGCATTTCCTTTAAATTCATAATAAGAAAACCTATAAACTAATGTGTAAATATGAACAAAAATTATTACATTATTAAATTTAACATTTCTTTAATAAGCAAAGATTACAACTAATATTAATTTATTTATCAGAAACGGCCAGTCAAATTCAGTTATTTCAAAAGATAATACACTGCGTGAAAAAAGTAGAAGGACAATAGATTATTTTAAATAAATGAATAATACAGCATTTTTTAAATAATTATTTTACATACAAAATTTGTACAAGCAGGTACCTGTATCTACATAAAACGAAATAGGACACATTTTTTTAAAAAAGTACACTTAATTTAAAAAATCGGTTTTAACGATGTCGAAATCTGTGAAAAAAGTAGAAGGACACTTCTAAAAAAATGGGTGTATTATAATAATTAATATGGTATTCTTCTTCCATTGGCTCGAATTACTTCGAAAATTCTGTTGGGCATTGAACTATATAAATATTGCATTTCTGTTTGGAAAAATTTGTCCCATACACATTCTAATGATTTCTGCAGTTCAGCTACAGATTCAAACTGTTTCCTCCCTCGCAAACGCGACGTACAATCATTGACCATAAGTTCTATACTATGTTGAGATCAGGACTTTTGGTAAGCCATTTTAAAATACAAACTTTGTTTGCTGCAAAACAATTTTTAACGCCATTTGCTGCCTGAATTGGTGCTCCATCTTGTTGGAAAATCCAGTCGCCTCCTCCTAACTCAGGGCCATATGGAAGAAGATTTGAGTTTAGAGTCTGGATGGTTCTGTCTACCATTTAGAAAAACTAAATTTGTTCTACCTTCATAACCAACTTCTAACCAAACCATTAGATCAGCTCCTCCCATTTGTCGAGTATATAGTCTCTTCTTCATTACCAAGACAGTGCCAATAATACTGAAAACCGTCTGGACTATCCAAATTGAACTTTTTCTCATCGGAAAATACAACTGAGGTCCATTCAGAGTTCCAGTACATGTAGTCTTTAGTCCACTGCAGTCGGTGCTTAATGTGTCCTTCATTCCACTTCAGGCGGTGTTTCCGTTTTTTGCAGATGAACTTTTTTGAGCTTTTTATATAGTTCTAGACAGTTCTTTCGGATACATATGTAATCCCTGGTAGGCATTGAGCCTTGTTGACACTTCCACCTGTATTTTTGAATTCACGAATGATTTTTCTTTGATCATGTTGTGTAAGTTTTTTTTGGCCTTCCCGTCTTCTTTTTTCTTCTGTCACTTTCAGGGTTTCTTTTGAAGTTCGAAACAGTATTAGGACTGATACGAAGCTGCGGTGCAATCTCTATTACACCTTTTCCTTCATTTTTATTGGCAACTATTTGGTCCTTCTGGAACTCACTTAAGGATTTTCCTCTGGGCATTCTAAAACTAATAAAAACTCTGAATTTCAAACTAAATTCGTTATTCTTGACAAAAAGTTATTAAAAGTAAAAGAGTACACCAACCTTTATGGTTTCCAACAGCTTCAAAATCAATTTTTCTTATGTGTCCTTCTACTTTTTTCACACATCAAAAGTTGTTAAGTATTGAATTCTCAACCTTAAATAGAGGTAGCAAAAAATTTCTCACCTAACTTAAATTAAAACATTAATAAAACAACCTCTTTAAAAAATTAGATAAAAAGCAGTAAGATTAAAGCAAAAGGTGCAAAAAAATGACTGTTCTTCTACTTTTTTCACGCAGTGTATAAACACAGTAGACTGCTTTACTATTTTTTTTTCATATTTACATATCATAAAAATGTTAATATTTTTCTTACAACATTTTTTTCTATTTCAGTTAACAAGACCAATTGTTTAAAAAAATCCATTTTATGAGCTGTGCTTCGTTTAGGTTTTCCGGTGTAATTATTCTAACGAAAAGCGCTTTTATTTAGAATTTTTGATGGTCAATTTTCCTGCATTTTTTCCTCATAAAATATTTTACAGTTTGAATAATCTTACAAATGAACAAAGACATTCATTGTGAATATAAGAGATTGAGCTATGCAGTTTCATTGTTTTAGTATTGTTTTTCATAGGCCCATATATATATATATATATATATATATACACACTGAAGTGACAAAAGTCATGATATAGCAACATGCAAATATACAGATGGCAGTAGTATCGCAGCAAAAAAGTATAAATGCGCAATTCGTTTTCCAGAGTTTTCATTTGTGTTCAAGTTATTCATGTGAACAGGTTTTTCGTGATTTATGGCGGCACGACGAGAATTAACACACTTTGAAAGTGGAATGTAAACTGGAGCTAGACACATGGGTCATTCCATTGCGGATATCGTTAGTGAATTCAACATTCGGAGATCCACAGTATCAAGAGTGTGCCGAGAGTATGAAATTTCAGTCATCCCATCCCATCATGGACAGAGCAGAGGCGACCACCTGCACGTAACGACCGAGACCGCCGACGTCTGTGTAGAATTGTCAATGTTAATAGACACGCAACACTTCGTCAAATAACTGCAGGAACCAATGTGGGACTTACGAGGGACGTGTCCGATAGGACTGTGTGGCGAAATTTGTCTTCTTTGGGCTATGACAGCAGAAGACCGTCTCGAGTGCCTTTACTGACAGCACGACATCGCCTGCAGCGACTCTCCTGGGCTCGTGAGCATATCGACTGGTCCCTAGACAAGTGGAAAACCGTGGCGTGGTCTGATGAGTCACGATTTCAGTTGTTACGAGCTGATGGTAGAGTTCGAATGTGGCGCAGACCCCACGAAGCCATGGACCCAAACTGTCAGCAAGGCACTGTTCAAGCTGGTGGTGGCT
>JAPMOQ010029729.1:0-12740 GCA_026543055.1 Argiope trifasciata | reverse complement strand
AATTTTGAATAGTGTGTATATTGTTCATCAATTTTCATTTTTCGTCAAAAAATAGGATTTTCAAGACATTAAATATCGACTGAACGGTAGTTAAGTCTTGTTCTTATTTAGTAAACAATAATGTCTAAAAGTGAAAAAACTCTTTCACTCGCTACTGGACTTGGTTTTATAGGTTTTCATTGCAAATAACAACAAATTTAAATTTTCTTTCTTTTATTCGTTGCCTTAAATAATGAAAATTCAGCTTTCAGTGCCTGGATTTGCAAGTATTTCTTCAGGGTCTTTAAGAAACTTATAATCAAAAATTCTTGGCTTCTTCTTTTTTAAAAAAAAGCATTTCTGGTAAATAGTTTCTTCGATTTTCTTTTCATCAGAATCGGTTTCCACATAAAGATTTGGAAATATTCTAGACAATGTCTTTCCAGATAATTTAATAATTTTGATCTTTGAAGCTAAAGAGAGTACGTTAGATTTTTTTGCTGAACTAGAAACTTTTTGTGGATTTTGCAAACACAGCAAAAGAGTCACTCATTTTACTTGTCTTCTCTTTTGAATTCGTTCTTCTTGGGCATATAATAATTCCAAACTTATATAAAGTATTCAAATTTTTAGTTCACGCAACAGAAATTCAAATATAACTTCACTCGTTAACAAATTCGCACTTCATCGCCCTAAGTTTTCAGCTGCCTATTTAATCATTCCCAAGATATTAAATTCAATTATTATTATTAAGAATTGGAGTATCCAGGCGTTCGGAAAAAACTTCCAAACCCTAATGATGCCATTGCGTTCTTGAGAAGCCCATTGTCATCAAGAACGACGTTGCCGCCATAAATTGGGCCAATCTATTTAAAAATTCGTGATGTCAAGTAAAACTCTTTAAGTACATATTAATTTGTAACTTAATAAATTAATGAATTATTTGTAATTACACAACATGCAAATGGAGATTGCACGATCTGCGCTCATCATTACAACCATTTGATGCACATTGTCTTTAAGAACATCGTTGTGAAGGTCCATCTAATATTGATACAAAATTTGGGGTAGCGAATAAAAACTTTTCACATCCAATTTAAACATTTAATTCTACGACTCAATCGAAATGTCAGTGAATGTTTGAACGTTTTATTCTACGACTCAAAATAAAAATTGCGCAATCTATGGCCATTTGATTGGTTGGTTGGTTGACTTGAATTTTTTGGCACAAGGGCCATCCCCGGCCATACTGCGCCATTCTTGTGGTAAATGGTAGAACATTGTTAATGCTTGATGCTTCGTATAAAATTATGTATTTTCATGTAAAAAAGCTAAGACAGACAAAGACAAAAAAAAAATGACACATTTGTTTAAAAAAGCAACAAAAAAAAGAAATTGTTCAAGTTAAATGTATGGTAAAAGGTGTATAGTAATTAAAAATTTAAAGATGTTTAGATGATAACTCCTTCACAGTAATTCTAGAAGAGTTACATTTGATTAGTGAAAGAAATGGTGGCGATGGGAGTCAAAGGCTGGCCATTCAATCAAAATATGTCTAACTGCCGATTCGAATGTGGCATGAAAAACACAACGGTGCCCGTTCTCCGAAAAGAAGATCCTTGAGTGTAATTCGAGTATGTTCAATACTTAGGCAAGATAATTTTACATCAGCCCCAAGTATTAGTAAAACCGGCCATGTGTCGATAAATGTTTAATAAAATGCAGTTTATTCTCTATCTGCAGATCCCATGTCTCTTGCCACAGAGAAAAATTCCCATTAGCAATAGGTCTCATCACTGTATGGTATTTTGTGATGCAAGAGAGAAGGTGCAAGTTTTTAGCATGATCTGGCTTCTCATTGCCAGCAATTCCCGTATGACTGGGAATACAACAAAATAAAATATTGAAATCTCTACTTCGAAGAGTTTTTAAATTTCCCAAGACTTCTACAACAACTGGATGAGTAACAGAATTAAATTTAGAGAGGATTTCCAAAGAACTCATGCTATCTATTAAATACAGAACTGTCTTCCGAGTGAGAGCAAGATATTTATCAGATTATAACAAATTGCCACTCATTTTTGTTGTCAAAACTGAAAAGCATGTATGTAAACGGTAACTGTCAATGTCTGAATCAAACACAGTTTCACAACCAGCATGCTCGGTTGAATTTGAGCCATCAATGAAGAAATATGGCCATTTGAAGCACACTGTCATCAAAAACATTATATTTTCCAATCCAATTAAAAATTCCTAATATCGAACCGAGAATTTTATTATGTATTTATATACAAATTAATAAATAAACAAAGAAAATAACATTTCAGATAAACCCTATCGTGGGATCATTCTATGATTGTGTGCTTCTGTATGCCTACTCTCTGAACAAGACCCTCTCCGAGGGTGGAAATCCAAAGAACGGCCGAGCATTGGCCAGGCAGATCTGGAATTCCACGTTCATTGGTGGTAATAAATTAAGTAAATAACTTAAACTCGCATGCACCTCTTGCTGCTTTCCGCACTCACTGCACCAGACTATGATTAATGAGCACGATAATATGAAAATTATTTGAAGAATATATTTTATTATTCTATAAAATAAGGTACAAGAAGAATAGCATTCAAGTCATAAGAAGAATTGCAGCTTCTTGTACCTAAACGTTTTTATTTAACTTCGCATATTTCATGTTCATTAAGAACATTTTGTGATCAATTTTTTACTCAATTCCTCATGTATTTAATACTCCAAAATTGTGCTCAATTACCAATACTAAAAAGTATTTTTTATTCTCTAAAATACGGTACAGGTAGAATAGCATTCGAGTCATTAGAACAAGAGCGGTTTCTTGTACCTAAACATTTTTATTTAACTTCGCATATTTTATGTTCATAAATAACATTTTGTAATCAATTTTTTATTTAATTCCTCATGTACTGAATGTTCCAAAATATTGTACAATTACTAATACTAGAAAGTATTTTTTATTCCATAAAATAAGGTACAAGAAGATAAACATTTGAGTCATAAGAACAAGAGCGGTTTCTTGTATCTAAACGTTTTTATTTAACTATTTTATTATAATTTTTGGGATGAGAAAGAAATTCTTCAATATTCATTGAATAATAAGTTGAATAATTGGATTAAGAATCAATTTATTTCCAGTAATTTTGATTGAGCATCGTACTCTTGTGATTTTTGTTTTACTTAAAGAATTTATCATCGTATTCTTTTCCTTCAGTTTTAATTATTTTTATATTTAAATATATTGATGACAACATTTTCTTAATATTTTTAAATACTTATTAATTTATGTCATTCAATAATTGTAAATTTTTTCATATAAAAACACTGATAAAATGATGCTAACAACTCCTTTTCAATTGGAGGAAACGAGACTATAACAAATATTTCTGTTTCTCAGTTGGCAACAGCTGTAAATAGCTAGTTATGTTTAGCTATTTACAGCTGTTAGAAACGAGAATTTTTACAGCTAGTAGCTAGTTAGAAACGAGAATTTTTAAAAGTTATTATTGGAATTTTAATTAATTAAAAATTAAACGAATTGGAGTCTATTTGTTATAACTTTCGGCAGTACTATTGTAAGAAACAGCATTTCGAAATTAAAAACAATGGAATGATTTTCAAATCAACACAGATGGTAATTTTGTTCGATTAAATTGATTTATTTAATCAAAATATTGGGTAATATTTGCTTGTTTGTACTGAATGAATTATAAATCTAAGTAATTCTTTTTAATTTGGCTTAGCTTTTACAAAAATATTCTACTGTATTGATTGCTCCAAATTATTACAGTGCATTATTTCCCGTTTCTTAGGGCTTACAGGTGATATAAGTATCAATGAAAACGGAGATAGAGAGGCAGATTACACGTTGAATGACATGGATCCTGAGACAGGCGTCATGACAGTAAGATTTCCTTGAATTATTAAAACATTATCATGTATTATGCTTACTTAATAATGTATACATATTAACATTATTAATCAATAGTTATATACATGATTAAAAATCGAGCACAATGCTTCAATGAAACTATCGTTGGATCCAAAACTACTACTGTACTGATTTGAAAGAAAAGACTTTTCAAAATTTGATATTTTTGAAAATTCTTTTAAGTATTTGAATTTTTGAATGAAAAGATTGTATGTCTTAAAAAATATTGTCTGTAAGAAAAGACTTTTCAAAATTTAATATTTTTAAAAATTATTTTTAATATTTGAATTTTTGAATGAAAAGAATGTATGTCTTGAAAAATATGATCTGTAAGAAAAAACTTTTCAAAATTTAATATTTTTTAAAATTATTTTAAATATTTGAATTTTTGAGTTGCAATATATATGGTAAAAATCGAATATTCTTAAAATATCTCTTCACTTTTACCAATTTGATCCCCAAGTTGATTCCACATCTTTAGTTCAATGATTTCACTCCATAAATCACCCACTTAATTCATTGCATTAATAATTTATCTTGCTTACATATGGGAATAAAATTCTAAAAATGAAATTTCAACGAAAGAGGTATAAAAGATCTCCAATAAAATCACAAAATTAAAATATTTTATAGGATAAAATATTTATTTTTTATTTTTATATGCGAGAATATACAGGTACAATATTGCCGCATTGAAACGAAACAATGCCGAGTCTGTATAGCTGAAGGGTTATGGCACTGAGCTCATAGTCAAAAGATCATGTGTTCGAGTCCCAAAGGACTTAAAATTTACGTATTTTCCCTTTATTTCGTGTTCCAGAGGATTCTGAACCTTTCTTTAAGTTGCCAGATAAGTGCTCTGGACTTTTCTTACTGTCTCCAGAAAGGTATTCTGGAACTTTCCCTACTTGTTTAAAAGCTGAAGACCTCTCAGTCACAGTGTTCTTAGTTCAGAGTTGAGTTAATTTAACTCTACTTCCTGTATCTTCTTGAGTTCTATCGACGTGATGATATGATTTTTATAGGATAAAATATTAAATGGAAAAATAAATCTGAATGACATTATGGATAATTAAAAAGAGTTTCAATATTTTTAAATGCTTTTTTTCAGCCCATAGCAACGTTTTTCGGCAGTAGACAGATCTATGAAAAGCTGGAAGATCGAGAGATCCACTGGCCAGGGAACGTAGGTCCACCTTTGGACATGCCTGTATGCGGTTTCACAGGAGATTCTCCAGATTGCATGCCTTTAGGTGATATTGTGCATTATATTACATACTTTTTGTTTTAAACGTTTTTCCATATATGAAAACAATCCTAAGTATTTAGATTGTTTATACATACATATATATTCGATATTAAAATTTGATATAATATATATATATATATATATTCCACATTTAATTTAAACTGAATTAATTTCCTAATTTTTAGCTCAATTTAGCCCATATGTACTTCATTCTAGAATGTTCTCTTATTTCCTGATCCCATTCCAATTTTTTTTATAATTAATTTAACAGAAGCTTTGTAAAATTGCTGAATCGGCTAAAAGTCTTACGTTCTCACACTCCGAGTGAAGCGGCAAAATACCGCTGATTTGACGAATACTTTTTAAAAAGATTCCTGTTTCCCTCGTCAATTTTGACGTGTACGTCAGAAATCCCTATCCGAATTTTTAATAGTATATTAGCACTGTAAACAAATATTTTCCCTATCAATATCTCGTATTATATAAGACCAGGGATTAAATGTTCATGGGCTTTTCCCTTATTCCTCTCTGTGTTGTGTGAGTGTATTATATCAAATTTTTAAACACTGGATTAAAAGTCTATAAAATATATATCTAAAGGACATATTAAGTCTTAATACAAAATGGTAATGAAATTTATGATTGCATTTTTAATAATTTTATAAAAAATTAATGTTTGATTTTTTTATCAGTACACAGAAAATTGTAATTGTACACATGCAAGTGCTGTCATTTGTAATCGTTTCCGAATTCAAATGTTAACTTTCAAGCTGTGCTTGCCTTTTGAGATAATTACATCAAACAGGTGTCAAAATTTAAGTCGGAATTACTAAATTGTTTATTCAAAACTGTATTCGTCATTGCTAACTTTAATTTATTGAAATAATTTCAAATCAATTTTTTTTTTCAACTTTTAGCACCAGCACTCACATTTTATATTAATTTCACAAATTGAAATAGCATGTATATAAATTGTAAATACAAATAATCAATTTATATTGAACGCTTTCAAAGCATCATTGATTTTAATTTTCATTCATAAAAAGAAATTTTAAAAAGGTTTTGAGGAACTGAAACTTTTTTTGTGTAAAAAAGTTTGTTTGAACTGAATTTTTATTTGTGTGTGTAAAATAATTTAGTAATGTTGCAAAACCCTTAAAAAAAATAACATTTTTATAACTACAATTTACGAACGTAATTTGCGAACATATATATTAATAAATTCTTGTAATATACATACACACACGTGAAATTTACACTGACAAAGATATCAGATTGCTTCTTGAAAACCAAGTTTCTTGTTTCTTTGTGTTTTATTTACATTTGGATTATTTTTTTATGTAGTTTCAGCAATGGTGTCAGCCCTGAATATCATATTGCCTATTCTGGTAGCAGTATCGATCGTGGGATCAATGGTTGGAATTTTTGCTTACAGGCAAGTTGTCTATATGAATAAAAATGAATGTTTGTCTGTATGTCTCTTATGCGCTGCCGTACCGCTCATCGGATTGCGATAAATCTTTGAATAATTATTACTTGCACTCTTTTGTTTCTGCTGAAATTGTAAAAGCAAAAAAAAAAATATTGCCACCCTAAAGTCTTGAATAATAAAGTTTAAAAAAAAACAGAATTAATATTGTTTACGCTTCACCTTTATGTATCCTTCAATTTCAATGATGGCATTCAGTTCCGACACGAAAATAAATTATTCTTTCTATCATTCCTAATAAAACAAGACAGTTATTTCAAATTTTAAACGATATTTCCAAAATTATTTCTTCTGCGGCAGCAACGTGCCGGCTACCAGCTAGTAAAAAATAAATTTCCAACACAATTTTCTGCAAAACTTTACAACAAATTCTTTAACCTGATATTTAATTAATGTAAACGAGAAATATTTTGATTATTTCCTTTTAAATATTAAAGTTAATTTCATGGTAAAAAAGGAAATTTTATAAATAACTCTAATGGAATGCAACTTCCCGACTTAACTATCCCCTAGCGTTGAGAATAATTTTGATAACTTAGAAATGAATTTGAAGACATTTGAGATAAAAATCAAATATCTTCATCAGGACTCGAGTTCCAGGGTTGAGTCTGGGACATTTAACGATCTGTCTCGAGAACTGTAAAAAGCGAAGGCGCAAGACGACAGAAGTGAATAGTTTGCTGATTCAGAGAGGGAATATCTTATTCGAGAAATAGCAGTTAAAAGAGTTTCACTTTAGGGTGTAAATAATCCTCAAAATAATACTTTGAGGTTAATTGATGAATTCTCTATAGAAGGCATTCAAAATGCTTATGTGTCTTAATAGCTAAAGAGAAATATTTTTATTTGTTTTGTGTAATTAAAAATTATTATATCATATAGATGATACATTTTAGCGTATTGATCTTTTTAACCGGATTTCCTATACATAAAACATAGATTTAATTTGTGAATTTCATTTTATATTTAAATACGAGACAATTTGTAATTTGTAATCTTGTGGTGGAATGTAGATTATTATTATCTGTGCAGGGAGCCACAGGACTTATGTTTCCAGAAGCATTTCTTTATTAACCACATTCACACACGGAACAAACACAAAGACTTCAGGCGCGCAGCTGAACAGTACTGTATCACATCTCATTCTCATTACACTCACAATGCATTATGGGATGACATATGGGATAGCCTATCAGACATTGCCATCTAGTATCCAAAAGAGAAGATAATAGTTATCTAAATGTTACAGTGTTAATTTTCAACGAGTTCTCTGTGAGTGTTTGGTGCCACCATGATTATTTATTAGCGATTTCCTTCTTGTGCGCAGATATTTATTTCAAGTATTGCTCATTTGTGAATTTAGTTTTTGTTTTGTTACCGTGTAATACTTTTCAGTAGAAAATAAAATATCATTACTAAGCCTGATAAATAATAACTGAAATGATGGCTTGAATATAATTTTTCATCCACTAGGCAAACTTTCATTAACACTGCGAAAATAAGATCCTAAAAAAGAACAAAAGAAAACTGATATTTTTTCCTTCTTTAATATAATTTTATTACTATTAACCGTAAATTTTTTAAATAATTTACGGTTATTTCTAAATTGAAAAATACCACATTTGCAAAGATTTAAAGTATCCGACTACGTTCGGAGGAAGATATTTGAAAAATTGAATTTTATGAAAACTATATAAAACTATGGTTCTTAGATGTTATTGTCAATTATAATACATAATACTATAAATACAAAAAAATATGAAAATACAATAAATTGTGAAAAATAGGAAAATCGGTTGTACATTTTAATGAAATTTAACCAAAGACGGTTAATACTCTACAAAAAAGTTTAATGAAGCAATCCCATTTTTCTTAGTACATAAGTTATAAAATATAATGATGAATGGAATGAACCAAATTTTAAGAAAAATGTTGAGATGCAAAGAAGTGATGGGTAGAAATATTCGTGAATTTGCATTTTTTCCATAAATTCACTAATTAATTTTTATAAAAACTCTTATAAATGAAAAAGCATTTCGCCAACAATAAAACTTGTGGTTCATTTCATTGTCCATATTATTTGAAACACACGTTGAACATTTTTATGTGATATCCTGTTAACGGTGGAAAATTTTTATGAATATTAAAGTTTTGAGAAAATTGGAGTGAAAGACAAATTTTAGCTGAAAAATATGTGTCCCTGGATGATAGGTTCGGGCTTTCCTTTTCCTAGAAAAAATAAACCATTTAGAAAAGAAGAAATTCTGAACTACAAGATATAAGATTAAAAATCATTCACCAATGTGGTCAATAATCAGTGTTTTTACCGTAGTCACATACCTTAAATGCATTTTTATCTTAATTCTGAATACCAAATATCCAAATGACTGTAACAGTATATATAGTCAGAATTTATTCCTTACTTTTGCTTAAAATCAATTGAAAGCATTCGTTTGTTGCAATTAGACGAATCATGCAGGAGGCCAAACTGGCTGATTATTGGTGGAAAATTGAATGGTCAGAGTTAGATTTCTTTGACGCAAGCCACATGGGCTCCTCACTGAGTTTCGCCAAAAGCCAAAGCAGATCGACACCAACCGTAAGTTTTATTTGAATAATTGTTCACAATTGCATGCTTTGCATTGAATCGTTTCTCAATTATTAGAGTGCGCCAGAGAAATATTACTTATTTTAAAGGTTAATAAAATCAAAAGTACTTCAGATATTGTTTTAATTCTTTTTTTTATTTCAGAATATAATATTCCAATTTTTTTCATACAGTCTTGAAAATAACATCTGTTAAATGACGACCCCAATTACGCATACACTGATTAAGTCAATTTTTGAAGTTCATGTGTACTCTTTGCAGCTTATCAATCGGTATGTTGGCAATGGCGTCTCGAATGTTGTTCTTGAGGTGAGCTATTGTCTGTGGTAGATTGACATTAACCAGGGATTTCAATGTGAGACTTTTCACTGAAAAAAACAACCGCATCTTCAGGCAGATTGTCAAGCAGCATTTCACATGCGTTTTGACGGGCAACAAAATCTCGTTCAGTTAATTCTTGCACAACAACCAATTTATAGGGATGAAATTGAAGATCTTGATGGAGAATTCGTTGAAGAGTGGTGTCAGAAATTCCCAGAGCAACTGCGTGTTTGCAATCCGAACGCAGAACTGACTGCTTCACTCTTTCGGCCTGTTCCGGAGTTCTGGTGGTCCGTTGATGTCCATTTCTGGGTTTAGTGACACTTTCGAAGTGAGTTAACTCATGACAGAATAGAATTACGGCCAGGAATGGGACTGTGAGGAGGAATTTCAAAGCGAACGCGTAAGGCACATTGCGTAGCAACAAGTGAGCGACCGTTAGAAAAGAAGCTCTCGACGGCGAAGGCCCGCTGTTCTCTAGAAAAGAGAATGATGGCAACTGACCAAAAGAAGAAACAAACGTGGGGACTTCCCCCTACAGTAGAGCTACCTATCACCCTTCCATCTACCCAACTCAGCGCTCGGGAGTTTTTTTCAAATAAGTAAATTCCTCTGGCGCTCCCTGTATTAGTTTATGATTGATTGGACATTCAACTCCTTAATCATGATTCAGGTTAGACATCAAAAATCTGCTACTAAGTTGAAAATTATATGATTTTGCCAATTAGAGAAACTACCACATTTTTTAAAGTATTCACGCATGTATCACTAATAAATTAATAAAAAATACTTTTCACTGGTAAGATTTTTTTCCAGAGACTAAGTACCTATCATATGTTGTAGTATATTCATTCACCAGTAAATGCATCGTTTGGATAGGTCGTGTACTAACCACGCTTCGTCAAAGCATGCTAAACAAATTTTGTATGAAAAACTGTAATCAAAACAACAATATTATGCTTTAACAATGTAAATGATAAATTGTTCGAAAACCAAATCTAAATAAATCTTTCAGAAATCTTTAGGTCTGCATCTACCCGATACTGGTTACTTAAATCAAAATAAGTTCAAAGGTTTTTCAGATACATAACATTTATTGACAATTGGACAACACAACACAGATGCACTTATTATAATCACACGCCTACACCGAGATCACAATAAGTTCTGAAGATATTACGCAGCTCGCTGGCTGGTGTCACAACATCACCGTCTGGAGGCACTTTCATTTCTCTTCACTTTACAATAATAAATTGATTTATTATAATAAATAGGATTCAACAATGATAGAATCACTTTACAACAACGAATATTCGTAATTTTTTAAGCACGTTTTGCTAATATATATAAAAAAAATACCAGACAAAAATTTTCATCTTAACCCATTACAGAAATCTTCATTCTTCAATATTTATTCTTCAGCATTTTAAGTTATTTTGGTATTAAGAAAAAAATAAAAAATATTCTTTTTGTGTGCCAAAATGTGCAATTATTATCCAGAATTATATTCCATTTATATTCTACTTGGTTTTTTTTTTTCTTTTTTTGCTGAAGAACATTTCTGGCAGAGGAAGTACAGCTCCTTTCGTAGCAAATGGTCTTATCGCACTGTACAAGGTATTGTTATTTTGTATCCAATTTTATACTATTATTTCGGGGGAAAAATAAGCATTCTAAACAAATTTTGAAAAAAGAATAAAATCAAAAGATAAACCTTTTTAAATACATATAGATTTAGAAAATTCAGAAAAAACTTTACAACTATTTTAAGAAAGAAAAAAAACTCCTACTTCTCGAAAAATATTTAAACTTTAGAATAAAATAATATAAAATAAAAGCTTTTTGTTTTTAAATACAGAATATATGCAAGACAAATATCAAATATGAATTTGTGGTGTATTTAATTTTTTCCCTTCTGCCGCATGCATGGAGTTTTAATTTAGATTTTTAAAATCCGCTTTTTAAATTGCAGTCGGTAAATTTAAAATCTGACAACTGCTTTCAGAAAAACAATTATATGTTTTAAATTATAAAATTGTATGAATTCCAGTACTGACATCAAAATTTCTCTCAGATGAATAATTAGACAGATTACAAAATAATAATTAACAATTTTTTTCCTCTTAGTTTTACGTTACCGAAAAAAGGGTATAAATTTATTAAGTTGATTTTAAAATACAAATACTTTAATTCTTATCAAATGTTAATACTTTAATATTTAATAAATACTAACATTCTCATCTTTAATCAAAGACAATACTTCAGTAATGTACACGTTAATGATTTAAGCGTTAATATTGATAATAAAAATTCTTATGATATATTTAGACATGAAAAATTATTTCCCTTACAACAAAAAAATTAAGAATATTTTATAGATTATAAATATTTTATAGATTAAGAATATTGTTATATTAAGAATATAGATTATTCAAAATATAGATCAAGAATATTTTATGCATCCACTTTTGCGCAATAGGAAATTCACGAGTGGGAAAAATTGCATCACGAGAGGGTAAAAATTGTTTGATATAATACAGAATACATTTTTAATTCTTCTAAAGTTTTCAATCAATTCCATTAATATTTTTTCAATTGAAAGTTAAATGGAAATCATGAGTACCAATGAATCCATTAATATATCATTTAATTTTGTTTCTTAATTTTATACAGGGTCAAAAGGTTTTTGTCAAGACTCTGGAGATGACGAAAATACAAATTTCCAGAGCTGTTTTAATGGAACTGAAAGTGGTAAGCTTTAAAAATCTTTGAAATCCTGGGTATTTTTTCTAGCAAATTGTTGGAGGAATTTTGTGAAAAGCATTCACAATTGTGCGTAAAAGTAATTCTCTAGCGTTTTCAAAATAAATTATACCTCTATAATGCGTGAACGTCTCGTTTTAATTGTATTTACACATAATTTAATACTTAATTGACAAAGTAAAATATTATTATGCGTAAATGACTATATCATTTACGCATAATAATCGTTATATTATTATACGTACGTAAAAATCAAAAAATGTCATTACTTAAAAATCTTGCATACAAAAATAATAAATAATTATACAAGGTCTCTTTAAATGAAAAAGTATGAAACGACACTGTGGGTATGAATGAAGACTATTCAAAGTATGT
>JAPMOQ010029727.1:0-12783 GCA_026543055.1 Argiope trifasciata | reverse complement strand
TATATTTTGATATATATATGTACACACACACACACACACACTCATATATATATATATATATATATATATATATATATATATATATATATATATATATAGGCGAGTGGTGAGTTTGGTGGGTAAAGGGGTGATAGGTACCACAACTGGAGAGAAAAGTCCCCAAGTTTGTTTCTTCCCCTAGTCAGTTACCATCATTTTCTGAACTAGACAACAGCGGGCCTTCACCATTGAGAGCTTATTTTCTAACGGTCGCTCACTTGCTGTTACGCAACGTGCCTTCCACGCTCGGTTTGAAAATTCTCCTCAGAGACTAGTTCCTTTCCTTAATTCGATTTTGCCGTGGGTTAACTCATTTTCGGAGTGCGGAAGTGCTGCTAAATCCAGAAATGGATGTCAATGGACCACCAAAACTCTGGAAAATGAGAGGCAGTCAGTTCTGCTTTCGGCCCGGAAACACGCAGCTGCTCTGGGAATTTCTGACACCACTGTTAGACGAATTCTTCTTCAAGACTTTCAATTTCATCCCTATAAATTGCCTTCTATGCAAGAATTAACTGAACGAAATTTTGTTGCCCGTCAAAATGCATATGAAATGCTGCTTGACAATTTGCTTCAAGAAGCGGTAGTTTTTTTAAGTGACGAGGCTCTCTTTGAAATCAGTGGTTTATGTCGATCGACCACGGACAATAGTTCACCTCAAGAACAACATACGCGACGTCAGTGCCAACATACTGACTGATATGCTGTAAAGAGTGGACAGGAACTTCAAAAATCGACTTAATAAGTGTATGCACAATGGGGGGATTGCCAGTTACCCGATGTCATTTTTAAAACTGTACAAAATAATAATTGAGCTATTGTATTTTCAAATAAAAAAGGATTAAATAAAACAATAACTGGAGTACTTCTGTTTTTATTGACCTTTCAAATTAGTAAGTTTCTCTGGCGCACTGGTACTGAACCCTGTACGCACCATATATATATATATATACACCAAAAATTTACCTGCACAACCTAGATATGCTTAAAAATACATTTTCTTAAACATATAAACAAATGTATTATGAATGAATAAATTTCATTTACACGAATTAAATTTATTTTTACCAGTTAAATCATGCATTTATTGGCAATTTATTCCGAAATTCTTAATAAGTATTCAAATAAAATTTTCAGTTCTGCCGCACAAAATTAAAAAACTATGAACAAGGTAGTGAACACAAATGTATGCTCAGATTTTCTAAGCCCCGCATATAAGTAGAATTTAATACAGAGAATGCTTTTAAAAGATCTTATTTTAATCATATTAAAATAACATTTTTAAAGAAGGTTTCGTACATCACTACGATATTCATTTTTAAACGATATGTTTAATAAAGTATCTGTCCAGTGAATATGTGAAATGCATTTCTTACTATGTATGTAGTCAAAGGAAAAAAACATGTAAATGTAAATTGTTTAGCTAGAACGAAAAATTATTTTCAATTGTGAAAATCAAAGAAAGTTATTTTATTTATTTTATATTAATGATTTTTTTTTACATTACTCAAAAAGGATTTCATCTTTTATGCTCCAGTACTTTCACAAAAAATAATAAAGTATGGGATACCTAAAGAAAAAAAAGAAATATACAATTTAGGTTTTCTGAAAGTACTTTTTCTGCTTTCCATCTAAAAGTTTTGGTTGCGTTATACTTAAATAAAGCTACTTTTGATAATAGTTCTTATATGGTTTATGGAGTTGAAAACATATACTTTCAAACTTGCTGGGGTGGTCTCTCCAAAAATTCTTGAGTATTCCTTAATAAAGATCTTATTTCCTTTCCTCCGCACAAAATTGGGAATAACACAAATGCTCAGAATTTTTTTAAAAAAAATTCAGAACTAAGAATATGCTTCGAGGATAGCTTTTTTTTTTTGATGGATTGAAAGAAAAATAGGGCATGCAGATACAATTGTAGTAAATGAACACTGACCGAATTTCATTTATGTATCTAAGCTGTTGCGCTTTTGAATTACTTCCTGTTATTAATTAATTTTCATATAAATTGCTGAATTGATCGAAAGTGAAAGAAAACCCACTCAACATTTGAGTAAAATCTACTCCTTAAATTCCAAAACTATAAACCAAATTTAGTTTATTTGGTTCGTGCGTTTTTCAGCTATCATAGTTTCATGCTTATAGAAAAAAAACAAAGAGGATCAAATTCCCCTTAGAATTTATTTAAAAATTTGAAACAAAAATTTATTTCTGAAACTGAATTATATACCAAATTTTATCCCTCTGTCCCTTTCTATTTTGCTATTATCATATTCTCATGTACACAGGCAACCCGATAGACAGATTTCAAGTTAGTGAACTTTGCCTAAAATTTAATAGAAATCTACAGATTTAGAATTGAGATTATCAACTAAATTTGCTCTCTCTGGCTCCTACATCTGAGTTATTTTGTTCACAAGCAAACAATTTGTTCACAAATACAAATAATAATAAAATGAGTTTTTCCCGAGATTAGAAAGTTCTGGAAGCTGAATATTATCTTAAATATCGAAATCAAATTTCGTTTTTTCATACTCTTATTCAATTAGATAGAAGGAAATAATGGCCAGCAAAATGCACATCACATAAACATGTAGTGCCATCTATCTTTGAATGACATATATAACTTGTGCAAATGCTTTTTGAAAATCCATATGCTTTTTGAAATTCATAATATTAAAATTATTATCTTTGCTGCGATTTCTTTTAATTTTTAATATTACTATTACAATTTAAATGAAAGAAATTATATAAAGCAATTAACTTTAGTTTCAAAAAAAATTAACTTGGACAAAATGCTTCAAGTTTTATGATTTATAATAATAATCTAAGCTAACATTGCATTTTTTAAAATAAAATTTAAATTAAAAAATCAGTTTAAAATTTTTTTTTTCTTAAACTAATTAAAATAGTACAGCTTGTTATAATTTTAATTATTATTATAAATTTATTTATTTTTATTGATTTAAGACAAATTATAGTGCATTTTTTTATATATGTAAAAATTCAGATATACCTAAATTCATTCAGTCATGACACAGCATAAATTAAAATACTATGCTGCCATCTGTGCATAAAAATAATAATTTTTAACCTTGTTCTTAGAAGGGAAACGTCTTTTTTCCTACAAATTTAAAGAATCTATTTAGTTTTTTCTTTATATCTTACTTTTTATAACCTTTATAATTTACTTTTTTTTATTTCTTAGATTCACATGTAGATTAAAAATCAGTAAAGCAATTCTTTTAAAAAACTTTAAACATATTAAAGAAACTTTTTTTTTCTGTTATAACAAAACGTAAATGACAAATTAACTATTTTCTGAACTTGAGCACCTTAAATGAAATTTCAAAAAAAAAGAAAGAATTTTTAGCTCATTTCTTCAGCTCATTGGAAATCATCATGTTTTCTTTGATTAACAAAAACATAAGATGGAATATTTAGGAATGTATTATGCATTTAGGAATTCTCTGCAAACAAACAGTGCTGCCATCTATGAAGAATAAAATTCCTAAATTTAACAATAAAAATTAAAAAAATTCCTTACTTGCATAAGTACTTTTAATAACTATTGTTGAGTGGTTTTCTATCTAAATGCTTTAAAAGAAAAAAAATGATGTTTTAATCATGTTTATCTCAACAATTTTGATATAAATACAGTTTGTAAATGCTTGAAACCACAAAGTGCATTCGTACAATTAGCATTACATAATATTCACAGAATTTCTTTCATCATGAATGACTGTAATTTAAATAATTTAAATAGAATTGAGAACTTTATTAGTTATAACTTCTTATGTTTGTTTTCATGTTATTTAATTCATAAGTTTTCATCCTTAAACCCAATACCTTTCGACTGCTTGCAATGTTCATTATAGGTTTCGTAAAATTTTTACTAATTGCAGGACAAATATTCATCCAATGATCGGCAGATTATTTCATTTTATTTTAATGAATTGATATAAATGAATTGTATGTAAATGAATTGGTATAAAAGTATAACAGAAGTCATGTTTTGCTAATGCATCCATCTGCGTATGTTTTACCATAATTCAGATTTTTTTAAGTCCGTGGCTCGCAGTCATCATAAGAGCTTGATTAGTATTTACAGGTAATTGACTAAATGATAATTGGCCCAAGATTTTTTGCTATTCCTATTGAAACTCAACATTACAAATTAAGGAATATTTTGTATTCAATAGTGTTTAATGAAGGATCGAGAAGACTTTCCTTGATAAAGCGATCTCACAACAGTATGAAATGCTCAGATCTACCTTACTTGATGCTAAAATTTTACAAAAAACAAAGGAGTGAACATTATTGTCTCTCAAATTTGCAACTTCTTTCACTGAAGTGGTAAGCAGTTTTCAATTATATTATATTCATTCAATTCACTACATTATTTCAGTTATATAATATTTATTCATTTTTATTATTTGTGCATTATATTATATATTTACATTCCTTCATTTCATTTATATTAATTTTCAAAATCTTTCCATATATACTTTTACATTGAAAAATTATAAATGGTCATGGTTTATGGTCAATGACTATATGGGAAGTAAAATAGTAGAGGTTCTAGAAATTAAATTCTGTCAAAAAAGTAAGGAAAAGGGAAACTATTATTGGGAAAGCACTTCTGTTGCATAATAAAATATAACGCATAGCCTATTTTTGAACACAGTTGCCATCATTGTTGATGCATTCATCTTAAAAGGACACAAGCTTAATCCTTGTAACAAGAGCCCATGTCATAAAAAGTTGTGACCTGCGATGATGAAGAAATGAGAGGGATATATGAGCGAAGTGCATTGACAGTAAGGTTATCGTGAAGGTGAATCTTTAATTATCTGTTAAACTTCTGTAAAGAAATCCTTATCAAGCAAAATAAACCCTCCGAACTTTTTCTTCATCATGAATATTTTCACTACTTTTGTTGAAACTTTTCCTCCACCTCCTTAACATAGAAGCGCGCATCGCTTTTTGCTTGTTATCTTCACAAAATTGTCTGTGAATCTCAGTTGCTTTTTTTACTCGTAGTATTAAAAACGCGGATGGCAGAACGTAACATGGAAGATATAAGTTGAATGCGGTTGGATATTCAATATTTTTCAAATACGCATCTTGCAGCCAATGCAATATTGTGGAGTTTAAAAATGATCTCTACAATTTGCCAGTCAGCAATTTTGGTGGCATGATAGAATGATAATGTCGTAAAAAGGGTGCCTAACATAAGAGTTTCATACAGGAATTAAAAATATATATATATATTTATATTTAACCTCTTTAATATATATATTTAACCGGGTAATAGTGCAAATCATATCAGGACATAGAATATTTCCTGATTATTTTCCTGAATTCTACAAATTAAGAAGGATGCCAGATGACACATGTGTGTGTGGAGTAATAGGTTTGGCTCGGCATTAAATGAAAGAATGAGTCAAACTCAACTAAATTAGAGGAAGACTCGCTGCGGATAGTGATAATTTGGACACAATACCCAAAAAATTTAAAAATATTTTTTTTTAAAATATGAAAAGATTTCTATTTTTTTATCAACAATTTGAAGATCATTTGAACTTTTGTTGGTCATTGCCCTCTTATGAAAAATTTAGATAGTTAATGTACACATCTATTCACAATTATCATCATTTATACTGTCTTCCCTTGGCTTAGTTCTGTGCTAACGGAATAATTAGATGTCCTTAAAATTTTTTAAAAAAATTGGCAAATTATAAGCGCATGTGCATAGTTATGAACACAACACTTCCAGCGGGCAAAAATTGAAATTGAAACATAGTTACGCAATATCTTTTGTTTTTCATACTTTAAGTTGGTAAATGAGCGTAAATCATTTCAAATAAACATCTGCATAAAACATTTTATTAATTTTTATACCATTTCGTTTTATTATTTTTATACATTTTATACTTTACGATATATTTTTAATCCTCCTTTTTAATATGCATACATATTTACGCATTTATGTATTGATTTCTTTGCTTTTAAAAGCTAGGAAAATTTCATGTTGTGAATTCGTTTTTACCATTCAATTTCACTAAAATATGCTATTCATTTTATTATTTTAATAGATTTTCTATTTTACAATAGACTTAACATATACATTTTCAGTATGCATGTATATTTACATTTGATATACAGATTTTTGTGCTTTTTAACGACAGGAAAAATTCTTTGTGTATTCAATTATCATGTTTATCCTTCAATTTCATCAAAATTTTCTTGAAATTTTTATTAATATAAAGAAATTTTCAAAATATTAAAAATTATTATTATGCTTTTTTATTTAGGTATCTATCATTTTTTTATTAGATTAAAAAGATTTATTTTAAAAGCCTACTTATTTAAATCTCTTTTTTAAGCTTAAAAATATCGGCAATATAGAATATTAATCGCAACACAGATCCAATATTTATTTCATAGCTCGATGATCGTTATGTAATACCGTTAATTTTTTTCTTCCATGCCATCATCCCTCAACAAAACAAACAAAGTACAACTTTTGTTTTATCAGTAAGAGATGCCTTTGATTGAACTTTGAACACCAACGTAAGTCGCTGTACTTTAAAAAAAATTCACATAGAAAATAAACATATTACAGACCAAAATACGCACTTTAGAACGGTTGAAACTTATATAAAAGATAAATCTAACAAAAAGATTTTAATTAATATTTTACATATTATATCAAGATATTGGTTAAATAAAATATAAACTTTTTAAGCAGAACTTTACTTTGAAGGTATGGATAAGGTGAATTGTTTTGTAATAAAGCTAAATATCCAAACAATGAATGCAGTCCATGTTAAAGAATAAAAAGTAAAGCTAGATCATTGATGGATATTGGAATTGAATTTTTGCTGAATCTGCTTTCATTTTTATCAAGTTTACGAACTCTCCTTTGAGTATAGTTTAGATAAATTCCATAATTTATTTGTTTAAATGATCCAGACAGACATTAAATGTTTTCTCTTTTTTCAGAAAACTAAAAAGAAATTAAAATAAATTTAAACATTTTTTGGAGTTTGCTACGTTTCAATGAAAATATAGATTTTTATCTCATTTATGAAAATATAAGTTCTATCTCATTTATTTTTTAAAGTATATGATAAGCAGTAGTTTACGTAATATTCCCTAAATAAAATTATCCATAAAACTAATAAAGCTCATTAAAAACAGGGATTTTTACTTAATAATGTGAATAAATTAAAAGATTTAATTATAAACTAAAACATTTACATTTAACCTCTTTAGAAAATACATTATATAACTATTATTGTTTTCTATTGTAAACATTTTTGAAAATATTTAGATAGAGCTGTAATTTAACACTCAAATAAAATCAGCATGGGGAAAAATCCTTTTAATTCACATCTTTAAATGAAATTTAAAACGTTTAAAAAAATCTCATTTTAAAATTTCTCTATATTTTTAATAAAAGATTTTTGCTTCACATTGCATTTATAGATTCCCTTTAATAAATTACTCAAATTATGCATGTATTTGAAAAAATATATAATATTAAAATCAAGTTAGCATTTTTGCTAAGTTTTTGCATTTTGAAAAATCAATATTTCACACTTCCTCAATTCATGCCTTATACATAGAAAACTTCTGTAAGGTGGCTATATGCCCAGTTTTCACATAATCCTAGTAATAAACAATGTAAATTAATTGAAATATATAATTTAACCAGTAAAACAGCCTTAAAATCTTTAGAACGGAATTATAAAACATTATGCAAAAAATGCCTTTGATGTTATCATCTGGGCATTTATTTCATTTTTATCACAAATAAAAATCTGAATAACTTCTGAAATATTAAAGGTAAAATCTTAAAATTTATATGCAATTAGTAGAAAGGTAAGAACAATAAAATAAGATTCTATATTTTGAACAACTTTTGAGTTCTGTATTCCTTTAACAGGACGGGAATCTTGTGATAAAACAGACTATCTTTAAAAATGGTTCTATAAAATATAATATCTATAAAATAACATTAAAAATGTAATCTAAAAAATATTTCTTTTACTGTTAACTACTTCTAAAAAGTACTTCACAGAATCGTTTGGTAAATAGGATCAAGTATCAGAAATAGATTAAGGAAAATAGAATCGATCAGAGCATAATAATTAGTCTGGTTCCGCCACATAAAAAAATCAAAAAATACTTGGAAATCGTTTGCAAGTAAGTAAGCACATTGATTAAGACTTAAACACTATTTCCTGCAAATAATAACCAAGAACCTTGTAGAACAAGTCCTGGATGAAGTCTTCGGCTTCCTTTTGTCTCATTCCGTATGCATAAGCTGAGGTTTTCTTGTTAAAATTAAGATAACTCTTCAAGGACTTATCATTTTTATTCTCAATAAAAACAGCTCTCATCAAGATTTATATAATCACGAGCCTCGCCTTTTTCATGAAAATAAATAGTATTCCATTTTTTCAGCAAGTAAGACATGCAGCAAATTACGAGACACAATCGGTATGTATAGAAATTTTGAAAATGTGCATTCTCAGTATGCGTACAATTCAATCCATAACCTTAATTTTTTATAATCAAATTAAACTTTCCAATTTATAGTAAATACCAGTATTATTAATTCAGTACTGTCAAACACATTAATGAATCGTTTTTCAAAATATTTGTATTTAACTACTTAATGCATTCAGGTAAAATTGGGTTGCATTACGTAATTTTATTCACCTTTCAAACGTAAGCCTATCCTAAAGATACATTCTATTAAAATATATATTTATTTTGTTTTCCTTTACTATCATTGGTTACATATGCTAGTTTAATAATATTCGTTCAATTATTTTCAAAATTATACGATTATTCCCTGCTCTCTTTCTTTCTTCTAAACTATGTTAATCTTCAATTTACGAATTTGTAATCCTATTTTCCTTTCCTTTTTGTTAGTACCATTATTGAGAAGAGCCATTTACAGGTATAAATAATGGAGATTAAATGGATGCCAGTCAATTGCCTTGATCCTGACGACTGATTGATGGTTTTGTAAAGAACTGTCCCTATAAGAAGCGAGATCGGAAGATCCTTTTAGAAAACTCCATATTATTTATAAAAGGCAAAGTGCTCGTCGTAGAAACGATTCCTCCTTTGGAACTTTCATCGCAGAACGAGTTCTTCGGTTGTTTTAAGCTGACTGCTGTTATACTATGCTGATATTAGTAAGTGGCTGTCAGCTAATTTGTTTTTTGGTTTGTGTAAATAATGGTAAGTGTAGGAATGAGGTTTTTTTTCATCTTAATTGTATTTTGTTAATTGTGTTGTTATTCCCGGAATAGTCATAAAATAAAGTGCCATCTTCCGTTCTTCAGCGTATTATTCTACTTTTACCATTATAACCACCAAATTTTGCATTGATATCATAAAAGAATTTTCAATATAATCATAATCTACAAAAAAATTTAATATTACATAACTAAATTTCTAAAACCGTTGCTAAGCATGGAAATAAATAAAAAAAGAAACGTTAATTTTAATAGGCTGAAATCACTTTTTAAATTAATATGTTAATAACATCGAAAAAATCTATTAAATTGCTAACACACTTATTAACATTATCGCCTAACACATATAATTAAAAATATTTAATGCAGCATCGAATGCCTAAAGTTAAGTTCTTTTTCAAATTGTGAATAATTCAAAACCAGGTTCAGTTGGAAAACATTTAAAACATTTTAATTTTACTTTCTTTTAAAATGTGAAATACATCTCATTATGCTGTGTAAAATATGAACTATTTTACTTTTCCCAAATTCATCAAATGCAAGAATTCCGAAAAATGAATCGATAAGAAGAACTGGATAAGTTTAAATTCCGTTTTTCTTTGCCTCTTTCTTCATTCCATGGGTCTATCAAATAAATACAGATCTAAGTGTTGAGTGTAAAAGCACTAATTTTCAAGTACTGCTATTATATAATAGTATTACTCATATTAATATTAAGTGTAAGAGAGTCCTGTCGATACTGCTACGTTCAGGGGTGGCGGGGTGGTCTGCTATATGCAGAAGAAATATTAAGTGTAAGAGTAGTAATATTATATTAGCTAACCTTTTTTATTTAAAGTAATTTAAATTAATACTGAGCATTATCAGCATAAACGGGATTATTTCGATTTTTAAATTTCTTACGTAATTTTTTTACGTTCTTTTCCTCAGTGACTCAATTTAAACATAAAAAAGGTATTTTACAAAAAGATCAAAAACTTATAAAACATAAAATATCACCTAATTAATAAATTAACCGGTATTTTGAATACAAAAAAATTTAGTACAGAATATTTTTCTTTCATACAACATGGTACAGTAAAAATATTTGCAGTATTTTCGAAGAGAATATAGTATGGAAGAAAGCAATATTAAACTGGAGTTCTTTTTTAAAAAAAGTAATTATAACCTTTTTGAAAAAAGCGATTAAATTCCAAACAAATCTAAATAACATAATTTAAAAATATATTGCACATATTCGCAAATATTATTAAAAAAAACAGAAATTGTTGTTATTTATGGCACTTTACAAGCAGCCCCCGCTGTCAGAAAGCATGAGCGTTCTGACAGCGGGGGCTTGTAAAGTGCCTCCGCTGTCAGAGCGCTCTTGTTTGTTCAGTGACACCAATTACGACCAAAACTACGACTTGACAACTTCATGCTTCACATTCGTTTGCACAACCCCTTTTTACAGAGAGGTGGGCACATCCATACAACTCACAGACAGAATGCAGAATAACAACCATGCCCGAACTAGAACTTGAACCCGGGACGCCCAGATTATAGGGAAAACACGATAACAACATGCCAGTACGCCGGCTTAAAAGAAGTTAGAACATAAATTAAAACATGATTAACTCGAATTCAAAAGTTCATATTTATCAAAATATAAAGCACATTACCTATAAATAAATAAGATGTAAAATTCAACATTATGAGCAAAATGTGGTCACATTAACCTTAAAAACAGTCGGTGATTGTGTATCATCATTATTTTTTTAATTATAACTTTTTTAAATTGTTAGTCATAAATTTCTATATTCATCTAACAAAATATGCCTTATTTTAATCAAACAGTAACCAGATCATTTTATATGGATATCAGAGTTGATTTGGTGTAAAATTCTAGTGCATTAATTATTAAATTATAATCATGAAAAATGCTTCGACTTCTAAATTCAAAATATTTTACTTTTTTTCCTCTGAAGTGCAAGCAATAAAATTTCTGAAAAACGCGAATAGAATATTTAAACATGCAGAACATAAGAAGTAGTAAACAATCTCCAAAAGATGTATTTCAAGTCTAGGTGAACTAAGTTCATGATCGAATTTTAAAGGCTGATGAATCCTTGACAAAAATTTTCCTTTGTTTTGAATTGGGTCATTATCATTTCGACCAAAAAGGATGTCATTTATTGATACTGAAAGAGAAACTAAATGATGAAATTGGCAAATATTGCATAAATTTGGCCTTGAATTCCCATTTCTGTTCTCTGTTCTCCATCTCTTACTTAATAGTTACGAGATTCTGGTTATGGAGGTTATATAGTGCACAAATATATCACAAATTAAAGAATTTACTTCAGTTTTACTGTGATATAAAAGCAGGTTAGTCACTATTTTTACTTAAGATTTTTCTCATCCTATATCTCTTTTCAGAATTTTGCAGTTTTTAAATCATAAAATTAATTAATTCTTATTTTCAGTATAATTATTGTAACTGTGATGCTTGTAACTACAATTTAAACGTGTGATCTTTGCAAAAAAGTCTTAAAACAGTTTTCTTGTGTGTGTGCATGCATTTTAGTGGCTGAAATTAAGAGCAAATTTTAAGAATAATGTGGAAAAGACAAATCAATCCTTAAAAAAATTTTACGACAATATTTCAAACTAACGATCCGAATCTCCTCTTTTTGCATTAAGATATATTCAATAGAAATTTATCAATAAAAATATTAGTCATTTCTTTCACACTTTAAAGCAGAGTTTGGAATGATGCAGTGCTTTGTAATAAAAAGAATTCATTATAAAAAGCTAGACTTTTCTTTCATTACCAAGCTCTCTGCTTTTATCGAAATTAAATAAAATGAATCTTTTTAACTTTTTTTGTCAAAATTTGTATTTAAGATCTTTTACCCATTGTCAGTATTTATAAGCTCATTAAATTCAAAAAAATTCTCTATAGAAACTTTAAGCTTGAAGAAAATTTTATAAATTATTTGGATTCATAAGAAAAAATTCCATTATTTTTATATGTTTGCATACAGAAAAAGTGCTTGCTCGCTCCTGTGTATATATGTATACGCACAATAATCAAGTTCAACGGAATTTATGAAACTGAAATATCTCAAAGATTTGCTATTTGATGATGCATTGAAAGTTATACTATCTATTTCAGTCTTAGTAGCGAACTATGAAACACATAGGCATTCTTAGATAATTGTTTTCTATTTACAGGGATCACGTGCTTGCTCATCTAAGGAAATTAATATCCATACCATAATGGCATAATAACGTGTTAATTTTCATGCATAAATTGTGTTTGCTCATCTAATAGATTAATGTCTATACTACAATGGCTTAAAGATGCGTTAAAGCTAATACCATGTCGAATAACAGTTTACTCATCTAAAGAGTATAATGTCCATACCATTGTGACAGAATGATGTGTTAATGTTAAAACCATGTAAATAAGTATCTGCTC
>JAPMOQ010029724.1:0-10883 GCA_026543055.1 Argiope trifasciata | reverse complement strand
CAAGACGCAGCCTGGAGTTGGGGTTACCAAGATCAACTGTCGGTAAGGTACTTCATAAAAGACTACGTTTAACTGCTTACAAGATTCAACTTGTACACCACATCAAACCAGCAGACAAGGTTAAGAGATACGACTTTGCTGTTTCAATGCTAGATAAAATTGATCTTGTGTGTGCAGAGAAAATTCGTGATATTCAACATCTCAGGGAACGAATAGTCAATTGTGTGGCAACCGTCCCCCCCAGACATGCTCGCCAGGATGGAGGTAGAATACCGTTTAGACGTCTGCCGTGCCACTAAGGGGCTCATATAGAATTTTACTAAGTGTTAAAAAAACTTGAAAATGTAAGCTTTTCAGTCATGTTTAAAACATGTATGTATGTTTTTTATTTCATTAAAATATTTTGCCTCAAAACCCCGGAGTTCTTTTATAGACACCCTGTATATCATCTGAATTGAAACGTAGTCGAAGTCGTAGACAAGTAACGAGTTTTCGAGAGTATAGTGAAGCAACGGTGGAGTGCCAGCATTGTGTGGCGCTGAAGCTATAGCTGAACCGTGCTGTTTGCAGAGTAGTGTTGTCCGTTGTGTCAGCTGTGGTAGTGATACAGCTTAAGTTAGGGTCAGTGAGAAGTTTAGCCGTTTGGAGAAACCATATAGCGAAGCCCCGAGGACCCCCTCGCCTACTAGATTCTATCTTCGTGTGCTGTGGTCGATTACTTTTACTGTAGTGTGCTGCCGGGTTACTGGTTGCTGTACCCACTGTTCCACACTTCTTTATCAACACTACATAATCTAATATGAAAATATATAATCTATATCATCTGAATTGAAACGTAGTCGTAGACAAAAAACGAATTTTCGAGAGTATAGTGAAGCAAAGGTAGAGTACCAGCGTTGAATGGTGCTGAAGTTCTAGCTGACCCGAGCTGCTTGCCGAGTACTGTTGTCTGTTGTTGTAGCAGGAACAAGTTGTGTATGGAATAGCCAGTTGTGTGGTAGTGATACAGCTAAAGTTAGGGTCAGTGAGAAGTTTAGCCGTCTGGAGAAACCATATAGCGAAGCCCCGAGGAACCCCTCGCCTGATAGATTCTGTCTTCGTGTACTGTGGTCGATTACTTTTACTGTAGTGTGCTACTGGTTTACTGTTTGCTGTAGTGTACGGTCCTGTGTTTGTATCGGCTGCGCGCATTTACCATCTGTGTCTTCGCGTTTAAATAAACGCCGTCGTTGTTTTCAACTGAAGCCTGTTGATTATGTTCTCACTCCATACATTTACTACTAGCGAACCCGGCGGAGTCTGTAAAGTTTCTAAGATTTAATGGAACATATTGGATATTTTTACACTTAAAAATCTTCCTCAAGACTAATGTTGTAAAAAGAAATTTAGCCTCAATTAACGGTTAATATGCTTTACTTTTCATTTGTAATCATCCATAGACATTAAAATTATTATTCTTTATTTCAACTTACATGAATTATTTATAAAATTAATAAATTAAAAATAACATAAATACTAAGTTTTATAATTATTAAATTATTCATTGTATATTCATTTCAAAATAATGTAACGATGAAAATTCTTGATGTAGAAATTACAAACAAATATTTATCCATATGTTTAATTTCATAAATCAAATTCCTATTCCTTATCGCTAAATAAATAATCTTCCTATCAATGATAGTATTATAAAAGATAGTAATGGATAGACTAAAATATTTTTTATTTCAAATTCATTTCACGAAAAGCGTAACCTGAAAATTCATCGCTCGTGTGTTTGTTTTAGAATAAATTAAAAAGATTTTGATATATTCCGCAATAATTTAACAAGCAAATGCTTAAAAAATATTTTGCCTAAATCTGAAGGACGAGCTCCTAAACTATTACAATTAATCAAAACTTAAATTATCTGGAAGTTTTGGGAAGTATAAATTACCAATTTCCTCCGTATTTATTCATTAGAAATACTGGTTTGCTTATAATCATCATTAATTTTTCTAAGCTAAATAAGCTTTCGATTCTCTATTGTGGGTGCTATTCAGTTAGATGAATGCACCAAAAATAGCTCCTATTCCATTTGCCGCGAGTGCCTATTCCTGCTATGTGCATCGATGCGAAGAGGATCTTTCCATATATCAAGAGCTAAGAGTGATTTATAATAAAACCAATCTCGTGTTGTATTTCCGGGAAAGTAGCCACCTGAATATGCTCTCCAGGGAAATAAATAAATCATCGAATGCTGCAACATTGCGTGCTAGAGATGGGAGCATATTTTCTAAAACCTTGTAATCTGTCTCTTGCTCGGAATTAAAAGAACAAGAATTTAAAGAAAATAAGAACATCTTTCTTTATTGTTTAGCCTGCAAAAAATATACAGGGCAAAAGTATAATTAGTTTTAAAATTAATGATCAGAAGTTTTGTCTTAAACTGATAGTAAAATATGAATTTGTTGTAGATGATTAAGCAGTTAAGTTTTTCGGTAACACATTTTAAGCTATTACAATATATAGTAGTTATTCAGGAGTTAAAAAAAAATAAAATTCTCACATTCTACTTTACTTTTGGGTGCTGCATGGTTGAGTTTGTTTCTCATAACTTAACTTTATGACAGTAAGTGCACCAAAATTTATATTCTATCAGGGAAGGCGATTAATATTTAAAGATAAATTAAGTTAAAATACATCTTATGAAATTAGAGGACATGATTTGCAAGGGAACAAAATTTTTAGGGACAATAACATTTAATTACAAATATAAATTAAAATTATACTTGGGTGACATAATGTTTACCTGTTGTTTCCAAAACTTGGAACTAGCTGTTTATTGCATCAGCCGAGGAAAACAGTTACAGATGCAGCTTGGTTATAAGTAACTCTTTTGTTATCAATTTATTCGTGGGCATACTGAGATTCCATTCTTAAATTATTGTTTTAAAAGATTTAAAAATTAAAATTTAATGCAAATGCTAATTGAAATTTTTGCAAAAATAAAATACTCTTCTCATGCCTGCTTTCAAAACATTTTAATACAATATTCAATGTTTTCAAATAAATATCTTCCAAATTGGATAGCAAAAATGAATGATCAGAAAAACTGTACAGTATCTACATTATTATATATAGGGTGATACAGAAATAACATGGGGTGTTCGGAGCTTTGTTAGCGTGTTATGTACCGGATGAAATATAAAAAAATTTGACCACCATACACATTAAAGTATGCGATTTTGATTTATCAAAAAAAAAAAAAAAGTACAAAAATTGCCTCTTGTGGAAATCTTGGAGTTGTAAGCTCAAAATGTAAGGAAAAAGAATACATAATTGGCAATAGGATTAATAAATAGCAACACATCAAATATCAATGAAAAACGTTTATTATTGCAACTTACAAATCTGGATCAAGGTGACCACAAACTTGATGCTCCAATAATTGCATGCTGTACACAAAGTTTCCGACAGAGGCTCGCAGCATATCAACATTAATTTCTCTGACATGTAAAATTATTTGATCTTTTAAAGTAAGAATATCAGGAATATCTCCTTGATACACAGAGTCTTTCAAGTTAACCAGAACCACCCAGCAAACAAAAATTGCCAGGATTGAGATAAGTTTAATAGATGTTACCTTTTACCGATAAAATTTCAGCATCATCGAGAACTGGATATCTGTTTGTTGTGATTTTGAATGTACCACCGCTTATCCGGTCGCTCTTTATCCATAATGGTAGTTGCAACTTCTTCAATTTCTTTTTGCTTGTTATCGTTACATCCTAGACATGCTCGCTCACCAAGAATTCCTTTTGTTTCAAATCTTTCAATCATACTTCATAAGTTAGTTGTAATCATCTGTTCTCTATGTAACTGCTTTAACCGTCAATGTTTTATACTTTTTTTAAAACCAAAGTACATTTCGCCGTGGATTCTGTTAACCTTAATTGAAAATAAATGATTTTATGAATACTAAGAAATGATTATTAATAAAATACTTTTTTTGTCTTTTGAATGATTTGTTCAACTTTTATATCGTAATATACTTGCAGTAATTTACATATAGAATTTGAAACAGCAGGTTACGGTGCAACTGTATTTGTGTTCAAATTCTTTTTGAAATTTTGGTTGTTTCGTCTGCACGAATTTCGAACGTTTTTGGACTTTAATATTAATTTTGAAATGTTTAATTAAAAAGAAAATAAATCACATTTGATTAGAAAATATAATTAAACCATCAAGTAATTAGTACAGATAATTAAATAAAACTATTTTTATCACTGCAGTAAATATTATATTAAAAGATGTTTAAATTATATTTTAACTTATTGACTAAATATTTCTTTAGAGCAATTATGGAAATATCTAATGTAGATTATATCTATTGCTTCACCTTAATATTTTTTAAAAAATGCAAATTAAATCGTGAAAAAAAAAGACTTAATACAAAATATTTGTTTATTTTAAAAATTATCATTACATCTGAATTCAAAACAAATCCTTCGATATTTGTATCTGAAATATTTTTTAATTATTCGGATCTAGAACAAAGCGTTGCGTAGCAACAGATTTTTTGTTTTAACAGTTGGCAATGCTTAGCAAAAAAAATACAAACGAGTTTTCGTTACGGAAATTTGCAGTTATGTTTTCAAAATAAAATAAGAGATAAATTTTCAGCATGAGTGTTTTTAAATAAAATAATTTTTCTGTCGAAATATAAAACTTCAATGAAATTGAATTAATATCTAGTTAAAAGATATAATTCTTTAAAGTAAAAAAAAAGCATACAATTCAATGTTTTTTCTTTTGCATAAAGTGGAGTTACTCTTGAATAAATTGTAACATAAAAATTAGCTATGACGCAGTATGCACCAGTTTAATTGATATTTGTTTATCTCATTTGAAACAACTGTAATTTTTCTATTTCAGTTCGGTAAGAATTTTTCATTTTGATAATTCGTTTACATAATTGTTATTTTTTAAAAATTATCGTCTGTTATTGATGCTGAGTTTAGAAGTAGAGACAATGAAATCATGTCAAACAAAAGTACTTTCTGACGGTTCAGGCATTTCTATTCAGACGAAACTTCTTTACAAATGTAGCCACATTTATGAATTGCATTTTTTGTTTTTTCGCTTTCAAATGTTTAAAAGTTGAAAATGTGAAAATATATTTTCAGATTAAATGATAAAAGTATCGGTAGTTTTTTAAAGAAGGGAAACTTCATTCAAAATACGTTTTTTTCTCTTCCGTTATCCAGACACATAGCATAATTTATAATTATCCATTTATATAATTTTGTATTTAATTAACTAGATTTTGTCTCAAATTAAATATGCATCAGTTCTTTTTAAGTAATTAGCCTAATGCATTTAAGTTCATATAATAAATTAAATATATTGAAATATTTATTTCATGATTACAATATTTAAGATTATAAAAATATTCGTTGTGAAATTTTATTTTCCAACATTTATTATATAAAAGAAAAAGTATTTTAATTTTGTACCAGCTTTCATTAAGAATGTAAAATTCCTAGATATAGCTTTTAAACCTAACTAAAAGAAATGTAATTTAAATCTAATATTCACTAAAATATAAATGTCCATACGAAATGACGACGTTTTGTATAAAGAAATTTTTAAATCTTTGTTTAGTAAATGATCATTTATTCAGGAGTTAGAAATTATTAATAAAATGCCATTACTATTTTTCTTATTGGCATTACATATTCTGTACCAGCAAATGCACCCACCCCGCTCCGATTATTGATTCATACTTTTTTGTACCACACCATTCAATTAATTAATGATTATTTAATGGTATGGTACAAAATTTCTTTTCTTATAGACAGCTCCTCTAATATTGTATGTATTTGTTTCAAAAAATGACGCATCGTTTGTTTATTGTTCAGAAAAATTCCAGAAGGAAATTTCAAGTACGGCTGTGAAAGATTACAAAGATTATTTTCCATTAACAGTATAGTGTTAATTATATATCTCTCAAGGGACTAACGAAAATCTACCTGTAAAAATGAAGACGAATAATCGCAATTTTAATAACTTTGATTAATAAAACTAAGATACTACCAATGGAAATTCAATTGAAACTATTTTTTAAATGCAATCAAACCTCGCTTAATGTGCATCTCGCATAAAGATTGTTGCGCATAATGAGCAAAACAGATGGTTAAAAAATGACAGTTAAACAAGCAATGTTTCGCAGTGCAAATGTTGACATCTATTACATGCAAAACTGATCTGTAGCTTTGGTATCAATCTGTACCTTCTTGATGTTAGAACTCGGGACTATTGGGTCAGTAGTCATATAACATAACCCCTAGACAAAATTGTACACTCGTGTTCTGAAGTTATTATCTGGCTAATAAACTTACCACCACATTACTCCCCCGACCGTCAGTTGGATCTGAGATGAACGATATTATCGCACCAAGTGTTTTTGGCGGGCGACGAATGTTTTTATCTCGCCAAGCGTTATGACGACTTTTGCTTGTAGGTAGAGAGCGCCACGAAGGTTGCGTTTTGTTAGTTCAGAACAAGGGTCAAAAATGTGCATTCTCGAGACCATTTGGTCAGTAGACTTGTAACATAACCTCTAGACAAAAGTGTACTCTCGTGTCCGGAAGTTGTTATGTGGCTTATGAACTTACCTCCTCAAGTCTGTGTGGAGTGCTTGTTCGAAGAGGATCCTCATTTCTGCGTGAAAAATCTTTGGTTTTCTGCATGGAAGAAGCATTTTTGATCACGACTCCAAGGTTGTGCCTGTGAATTATTAAAGACATTGTGGCTTTGGCCTTGATTATGGGACAAGAGCTAGATAGCAAGCTGTCAATGAGCTAGTGAAAAAACATAATCAGAATGATCGAAGAACTTATGGATTTGTATTCTGCACTCACACAAATTATTAATGAGGTTTGATCAGGTGACGCATTAGCAGAATAATATTTCAGTTAAATGAGGGAGATGCTGAAAGCATGGATTGTTATTGCATTCACCATTGGGAAGCGTCTGTCTAATGAGGCAATAGCTAAAAACGCAATAATTTTACTAACAATAATACAAAAGTCTGATGCGTAGACAAAAGCAAATCGACAACATTCTTGTTTACTTCTTTTTTTAAAATAATTTATCTAAAATTTTTTTTAAAAAAAGGAGGCAATACATTATTATAAATTTCTTTTGGAGTGTAATGTCTATTTTACATAGTTTTTTGGGGAAAAATCTCTTCGAGTAACGAATGTTTCGCATTCTATATACGATAAGGGTTCGAATTATGTTCATTACGTGAAATTTCACTACAGCATTACTATTATTACGAATCTGTAATGTTGTTTCCTAGTACATTATTTACATTTTAGGGAAGACAGTTTTACGGCCAGAGCTTTTGCATACTGATCGGATAAATAACCTCCGGATTTTGTGACAAACTTGGTTATCATTTGTTGACATGTGGTGAATTTGAGGGCAATATGAACTACGCCATAATCCTCCGGATGTTTGGTGATAGGACAAATAGGATTTGAATTCGAGAATTTTCTTTGTTCTGCTCTGGAAACTATAAAGGGCCGGCATCCAAGTCAAAGTCGGTCGTTAATGGACCCACGACGAATTAGTTGAATCAAACCAGCGAAACGCAAGCTTTGAGTGGAATTCAAACGATTTATAGATAAAGGATTGAGCTTTCTACCGAGTCTTGGAGACAGGTATTGAAGTAGCGTTGAGTTAAAAAACCAGTCGCCAGTAGGGTACAGCTGAAACAAGAGGACAATGGAGAATAGTTACGAAGATTCTTGCTAAATTCTGTTGCTCTGATAAGCACCTCCTGCTAAAATCTGTTTGTGTGTTGTTGTTTACTACCATTACAGTTTGTGAGCTGTTGCTAAGTGTGTTGCTGTGTATTGCCTATGCATGCCTTGACTGTATTTTTATGTCTGTGTCTTCATGTTAATAATCATTGTGATTTGTTATTGGGATCTATAAACTGCATTACACTATACACCCACTAAAAGCGGATTCATTCGTCTATTTCAGTCGGTTTTTAATTTTTCTGTGGCGCAATATATCATATTGCATTGAAAATAAATTTAAAATTTGATTTAACCCAGATAAGCCTACTGTCCTATATTTAGGACAGTAGAAATAAAAAAAAAATATCAGAATACCCTCTTTATCTAAGATTATTTAGTCTTATGATTTGCAGTAAGAAACGTGTCAGCTTTATTAGAAAAAATAAAAAGACAGTTATTTTAACAGTTAGTTTAACTTTTTTCAAAATTTTCAGAAAATTTTAGTTTCAGGCTTATCTGGGTTAAGTAATAGTAAAATGAGTAACGAATGCATAGCGCTTTACTGTATCGGAGAAGAGGTGAGATTTTTCTAGTTCTTCGGGAAATTATTCATTTCATTTGGATGCTTGGGACTTCTTTTGACCTTTAAAAGAAAGGCATATTATGAGCCACAGTTTATATACCTGAAAATACGAAAATACTGATAAAATAATGATATAATTGCACGTAGTGTTTTCGATGAGGAAATCACACAAAGATGGCGAACAGTTAAGGTGAAAATACAATTATCAAAGTTAAACCAGAAATTTCAGCTTGAAATATCTTGACTAAAGAAACTTCTAAAGAATATTGCTTCTAAAATATTTCTGCTTTTCCAGGTTATTTATTAAAGTTTTCAATTTTTTTTTTCAAATAAATAAATAAAAATAATTCATAGCTTTATTCGTACTGCAAATATATTGAATTGCTTTTGCGTACTTTATTTCGTTCAGAATTTTAAAGAAATAAACAAGTAATATATTTATTTTTATTCGGTATCCATAACCCGCCATCATCTGAGAAAAAAAAATTGTGCTCAACGGCAGTACAGAATGATGTTTCTGCGTTGTTCAGATTTTTCGAGAGTATAGAGTACTCAAAGGCGAATCGAATTCCAAATATTTTTATTAAGCCGATGTATTTTTATATATTTCATGATACTTTTTCGCTAACAGTAACCACCGTATAGGGATGTGAAGAACTTTAGAATCTTCCATCTAATCGCTTTGTATCAACATCACATAAGTATGTAAGATAGGAAATGTCGTTTCAATGTGCTGGAGAATATCTGCGATCTTCTAAGTTATACTAAAATTCACTGCGAGTTTTTGATTTGGTGTTGCCAGTAACTGTTTAGTAAATATAATTTTAGTACGATAGTCAGGACGGCTATATTATAGATATATTTTTTCTGCAAGAAATTTTACATTCCAATCATTAATGTTCTATGAAATATGTCTCCCTCATGTAAGGATTCATGCCCTTTTTAGAAATAGTGATAATAATTATTATAAGTTAACTGTTATTATAAACATGGAGTTTATAATGGAGAAATATTTCGCCCCTATGTTGGTAAATAGAATCATCCAACTAAATTTGACTCACTATCCCAACTAAAAAGTGGACACAATCTTAACCCATTTGCGCATAGGTCATACTAGGTTTCACCCACGCCATCTACTTTTTGGAGAAGAAGCACCAATTTGCACTCAATGCAATTGCATCATGACTCTTTACCATATTCTCACTGAATATCCAAACTTTAGTAATCAACGCTTATACTATTTTAACAACTTCAATTTTTCTGATTTGCTTGATAAAACACCACATGCTAATCTTTTTGCTTTTTTGAAATCAATAGGTTTTTATCTCCAAATTTAAATATTCTTCTTAATTTTAAAATGTTTTTACATTGCCTTTTATAGCTGTAATTATATATTTTAATCCTAAAACAAATACAGTTTGGCTCAGCATAGTCAACACCAGGGCTCTTGTGCCAATAAAATCCAAAAACTCTAAACGCCTTATTGCTTTATTTTGTTGCATGGTACTTATGAATTTGAAAATCCCTTTTATTTTGCTTATAAGACGTTTCTTATTCATGCATGCGCTAACAATTATCATACGCATATAATGCTTTTATTTTATCTACACTGCAAAAAGACTCCCAATTCTTTTCCTTATATTTACCCTTCTTTTCTAAGTGTTTATCTATATGATAAAGTAGCATCTCGTGTATTGATTTTGAAGCAATTATAAATATTTAATAATTCCAATTATAATGATCAGTAATGAAACATTTGCTATATTGCTGCGCATATTCTTCTAAAATTATTTGTTTACTCCTTAGGAGAATTGTTTTAACACCATTGTTTTATTTAATTTAATAATTATTGATAATAATTTAAACACAATAAATATTTACTTCATTATTAACTTTTTCATATTTGGATTAATTTAGAAGTATAATTATTTAAAATTCCATACTAACACTGTGGATTACATATATTGAGATTTTTTTTGCATTGAAAGTTTTATGAATGAATGAATCTGACTTTTCTAATTAGTTTTATTTAATAATACTAATAAAAAATGTATACTGTGTTAAAAATATTAAGGAATTAGTGAAACAACACTATTTATAAAAATAATTTTTGTTAAAATATTTTTTTTTCTTTAAAAAAACTATTTTAGTTCAGTAAATAAGATTTGCGTTTCAGAAAACTTTCTGCTAAGTGCTAAAAAACTTGATCCTGAAAAAAGTTTTCTTACATTACCTGAAACTTTTTGAAATTGTTCCGAGAAGAGAACGAATTTTCGAGAATTGGAAGAATGCATTTATTTATTCAAGATTCGAAGGGGATGCAGCTCTGAGAACCAATCCGGCTAAAGCGTAAACTTTCAATCTTATTCTTTTTTCACTTGTTAATCGATTACTCAAACAGCTCTTCAGCCAAATGTAAAATTTACTCGTCTTAAAATGCGTGCATGTATGAATCAAATAGTTTACTGCTTTCCCGCTGAAAAACTAAACTAAATAGAAAGGCA
>JAPMOQ010029722.1:48560-69183 GCA_026543055.1 Argiope trifasciata | reverse complement strand
GTTCAGTGGATTTTTTTCCCCCTTTGATATTTCAATTAACTCAGCAGGAAATTTGTAAAATTGTTTCGTCATCCAGAATATGTTCAGATCAATCTTTTATTGTATTCTGTTAATCGTGTCTTTCCAAATGACGGTGTTTTAGTTTCAGCTGTACTATTTATTTTAAAATTAGCCATTTGCATAAAAAGACTTGACTGCTATGACAGGTGAGATGTTTTATCTTCCTTTCAATCTGAAAATTGTCATAGGATTTCAGCTTGTGTATTATATAATTTATATATTTTTGTCCTTCATAAATAAATTCTTTTTCAAAACTAAAATTGAATTTCTTATTCCTGATATATTTGAAACAGAAATTGCTTAGAATACAAATTTTTGTTTTAAAGTTTGGTGCAAAGAAAAATAGATTTGTTCATTTCACTTACACTACTTCATTTAAATAATCTGCGCATTATTTGCTGAATATTTCGATGCTCCCAGTTCTATTTTTTTTCTAGAATTCAATCCAGAAAATACCACATTTTAAAAAATTGCATTTCCACTTCTGATACAAAACATACCGAGGGAAGCCCGCTCTTTTGAACCAATCAAAATAGAAAACAAAATAGATTGATAACTGGTGATGTATACGAATAATTTGGTATTAAAAATAAAAGATACAGACTACATGAAATAGAAATCAGATTGCCCTTACGACATATGGTCAAAACAGGGAAGGATTTTTGTAATAATTTGTGTGCTTGACCAATCATATTTGCTGTTTAGTATGCGTTATCAGAAAGTTTACATCCTTATTCTACAATCTTTTAAAATTAAAATTCCCTTTAATTTGAGAAATAAGAGGAATTTAAATTTTAGCGTTTTTTGCAGTAACTACCAAAAATATTGAAGTACTAATAATGTTGCACCATCTAAGTTTTCAAAAAATTATCTTTTCAACTATATTAACGATTTTATGGTATAAATATATATTCCATGTTGAATCAGTTTTAAAAGAAAATATTTTAGTTGCATTTTCTAAAATTAAATTTGAGAATTCCGAGCGAATCACAAGATACAATAAATTGTTTCTTTCATTACCATTCTGAAAGAACACCAAGTTTTCTCATTCTAAAAGGATACAAAAATCTAATATATAAAAATAAATGTTTGTTCGTATTTTATATATTGTCACACCGTTCATCCTATTTCAATAGAATATTTCCAAATTATTGAATTTTTGCATTTAATAATATTTTCTGTGTCGGCAGAAGGGGCTGGATGCCAGCTAGTATTTCATAAAATGTTAAATTTTGTGTTGATTAAATACCTTCTATCTTCATCCTTGTTTTCAATGCTGGGGCTTTTCTTCATTTTTCAATTTTACGTATCAAGAATTCTGCTTCCAGTTACTGTTTTCATTTCAATGCATCTGACACTGGCGTATCACATGACAGAACTGTTAGCATGCTACAGCACATATATGCAATCACTTTCTGCAAAACTGCTCTTGAAAACCGTTTAATGGTATTTACATATGATGACCAGTTTTTTTTTTTTGTGTCGTAGTATAAAGAAAAGGAAAAAAAGCACAACATTTTGAATCCAAAATCAAGCATATCGGAACAATTTTGTTAACAATATATTCAATTGGATTTATTGAAGCCATTTTTTCAAAACAATTCTTTAGTGCACATGTACTCAAATAGTTTAATAGATGAGCAATATAGGAAGGTATATGAATTAATATCTACAATACAGCTACAAAGGGAGTTCTACTGACAAATTTGTCACAAACGAATATTGTTTAAAATATGATACAAAGTGTAAAGGACCAAATTTTAATCCATTTAGCTTTTTCTTTTAGATTTGTTATTGTAAATTTCCAAAGCTGATGTATATTGACAGAAAAATGATTAAACTTGCAGATTAATTGATATTGAATTGTTCTATTAATTACTATTTAAATTCTGTAACTTAGTATTTAATTTTACTTGAAATGTTTCCATCAGATATTAAAAATCAGAATTTTACCATTTCTCTTAAACCAATTTATCTCCAGATTATTTCTTTCAATTGTATTTAATTTCTTTTCTAAAAAAAAACAAAACAGTAAAAGCCTTTTATTAGTGGGTTATATATTCCATAAATATGCCGTGAATACGGAATGGTCATTTATATGGGATTATAGGGGGTACGTTCCTAGGTGACAAAATAAAAAATATATGTAAAAAATCAATTTAATTGAAGCTTTTGAACATTTTGATTAATTATCATAAGGCTTTGGCAATGGTTTGAAGAATTTTGTATTTTCTCTTGCTTGGCAGTTTTTAATGGCTCCTTCCATTCAGAAAGATACGCAACAGTCGCATTAGCAATTTGCCTCTTAAAAATAAGACTTCGTTCCATAGACGGATCAATTTACATAAAGAAATCGCAAAGCTCATTTGCCATTCTTAAACCTTCACTAAGATTTTTCAAATGAAATGCCACGTCTCTAGTGCTTGTTGAAGCCTCTTCTTCAATGAGCTGTGTATTTAACTTTCCTCCAAGTCGTTTCAGTCAGATCATCTTGCGATTCAAGCTATTCCTGAATGTCCCTCGATTCTGTCTGTTCGAATCCATCTCGTCCTATTCCATTCGCGATTATTGCTATATTTGCAGTTTGCATTTTACAATATACTTTAGGCAAAGTTGTAATAAGATCTATTTTACTTTTCTTATTAGTCCATTTGACGGCATTTGCAAAGGATATTGGGTTGGATACCTATTGGAACCCTTTTATTATGATGTATGTACTCATTAGATCCACGAATAAATAAATTTTTAGTCGCGAATATAGGAATTGGGTCGCATTTGTTTAATCCGCGAAAAGTGAAAACGCGAATGAAGGAAGAGCGAATAAGGAGCTTTTACTGTACATTTAAATTTACTTTAACTTTGAATTACTCTAGTATTTTTATTTTACTTCAGTATCTATTTTACCAAGTTTCCTTTTAACATCCAGTCAAGGCAGACATAACTGTTATGGCACTTGTTATAGACATGCCTGCTGACCAAGTTATCTATTTTAAGCCGAGTTTTAGCGTCCCTTGTTTCATAGCGCCATCTACGGCTAATAGTACGTTTTAGCTTCTCAATCGTCACAGTCCTTTTCACGTGGGGCATTTCATTCACTCCCCTACAGATCGTAATTTTGACCTGAATCAAAACGATCACTGATCCAGTACCCCCAAGTATGGTTTCGACTTGGAGGACCTTTGAAACGCATTTGCCGATACAGCTCTTTCAGGCTGTGAGAAAATAACAATTATTTTACATTTCTCATTCCGAAACGTAAGAAAAAAATTTGCAAATTATAAAATTAATTTTTTTATCTTTCCATTGTATACCAATTTATTCTTTGCGCAATTTTTTTTGGCATTTTATTTTATAATATTGTAACTAACACAGTTTTATCTAAAATTTAATGCATGGTCTCCCTAAAATTTAGTCTTGTCTATACATATAATAAAGCTCAATGTGTGTGTGTTGGCGCTCTACAGGACAGACCGTTGGACCTACGTATGTATAATTTAAGCATTATTTTTAACGAATTTTTATTATAATTTAAAGAAATATTATTATTTTATTAATTAGAATTATATTATTTTTAAAGATATATTTTAACCATGTCTTTTTTAGCACGTGACTGGATAAAATAAAAGAAAACAATGACGGAAGTTCAAATAAAATTAAAAAAAAAAAAAAACTATCATCACAAAATAAATCTAAAGAAACGCAACTTTCAGCACGTGAATGGATAAAATAAAATCTAATACTATAATACGAGGAATGGTTGCCAAGTCGAAAATTGCCCCAGAATTAATAAACTCCGGTAAACTTGGGGGTCTGGGGTTTTTGGCCACGAGGAATCGATTGGCGCCGGTTTTGAAGCGCTACGGTCGAGCAGTCCGGTGTTACAGATAGGATATTTTCAAACTTTATTAGTTCGCCATAATGGCTACTTAACTTTTCAAGCAGTAACGTGCTGCCATCTATAGCCAATATGGCGAACTAATAAAGTTTTATGTTTATGCTGTTATAGGTTTATAATATGTTTCTTATGTATGTATATATGTTTGGTTTTTCTAAATAAATTTGCCAATAATATTGAACTTCAACACACTTCAATCTTTACCTTTACTTTACCTTTGTATAGAATAGTTCCTTTCCAAACTCTAACTTTGTTTAGAATAGTTTACAATGGTGCACTTTAACCGGTTATCTTTTCACCAATGGTTTCACAAATTTTCTTATGGCATGTATTGTTTTGATAAATCACAATTGAAAATTTAAATCTTCAAGTTAGCTTCGATACCTGCTTTCTCCGAGCGGAGCTCGGTCACCCGCTGGTAAATATAAAATGTGATATTTTCTAAAAAAATAAATGCAATGCAAAGGTTTCTATGATCGTTTGCAATATCTAAATAATTAATTCAACAAATCTTCTTTATTTATGGTAAACCTGATTGAATTTAGACAGGATATGCATTGAAATCCCGACTTAATGGCATATTTCTATAATCGTTTGCAATATCTGTATCATTAATTCAATAATTTTTTTTTTTTTCCATTATAAAATGTGATAGTTTCTAAAAAAATAAATGCAAAGCCAAGGTTTCTATAATCGTTTGCAACATCTAAATAATTTCTTCAATAATTTTTTTCGCTTTAAAAAAAACTTATTTAATATTTTGGCAACATCACCGAAAAAAACATTTTTATTATTTTGGAAGCATAACCGATGAATTATTAGAGGTGTGGAAAATTTAGAAACAGCCTATAGATGGCGCTCTCGCCAGTACAAAGATTGAACTCCTCACCAAGAGAACTTTGGAATATCGTTTTAGACTTCGATGGCGGTAACAGCCAAACTTTCGCGGAACTATAAGTTCCTTTTTAGATTCACCTTTTGAAAGTTTAAAAGCAGTTAAACTTAAATATTTGTATTGTGTCGTCATGTGTGTGTATGTGTCTCAAATAAATGTTTGTGCTAAAGATATGATCACTTTTCTTTCCCGAGCCGTTTGCTTGCAACACTGAACCACGAACTTAAAGAATTTTTTACATGGTGCATCGGCCGGGAAAGCGATCATATTCGATTGAGACACATTTGCCTTTGGATACTGCATTTGCATCCCCTATGCAAATTGCGAAGACTGCAAAAGGTAGGATTTTGACATTTATTTATCTACGTAGAAGATTGATTTAAAAATGGAACTCGATAAATTGAAAAAAGCCAGATCGTTTGGCAGAAGTTCCGTAACCAAATTGGTAAATAGAATAGAAGAACTTTTACAATCTAATGATTTGGATAAATTAGAAGAAAATTTGAATCAACTGACTATTAAAAATAAAGAATTAGAAGAAGTAAATAAACAAATAGGTGATTTATGCAGTGTCGAGGAATTTGAAGCCGAACTATCTACTGTTTCTGAATATGCAGATAAAGTATCGTTAACTATATTTCGCGCTGAAAAGAAACTGAAAGAGAAAAATGTTGTTAATACTGTAAATCTCGGTGAAATCCAAAATGTAAATATTGATGTAAATCAAGACTCTCTCATGGAACGTAAACAAGTGAAATTACCTAAATTGAACATTCAAAAATTTTTCGGTGACATATCTCATTTCACAAGTTTTTGGAACACTTTTAAAGTTTCTATTCATGATAATGGCGGTTTGACTAAAATCGATAAATTTAATTATTTGAAATCATTTCTAGGAGGTCCAGCTTTAAACGCTATTGAAGGCTTCGAAATATCAGATGATAACTATGACTCAGCAGTGAAAATATTGAAGGATAGGTTTGGTCGTAAAGACCTCATAATTAATCATCACATGAATGAACTCTTAAATCTAAGACCAGTTTATAGATCGAATGACCTCTTAAGATTAAAGATATTGTATGATGATATAGAAATGAATGTGAGAAGTTTACAATCGTTGGGTGTTGAATCAAATTCGTACAGCACTATGTTAATTCCTATTCTTCTAAAAATCCTACCCCATGATTTGGTTTTGGAATTTAACAGGATTAACGTGAAAGAAGAATCCGAACCAGATATTCAAAAATTGTTAGATTTTATTCGGTTGGAAATCAGAAGTAGAGAGACTATTTCATATTCGTCTCGTAAATCATTTGATCAAAAGCCAGTCAAGGCCATTTGCCACATGGCCCAAAAGAAAGAACCGTTTCCGAATACTACGCACGGCTTCAACGTAGTTTCGAGAAATAATCAATCGTGTTTGTTTTGCAAAAAGGATCACTCACCAGAAATTTGCAACATCAGCGTCGATGAAAAAAGAAATAAATTAAAAACATTGGGCAGATGCTTTTTATGTCTGGGTTCAAAACATAGAATTAAAGATTGCAGGTCGGGTTTATTATGCAATCTTTGTGGGGGAAAGCATAATCCAACTATTTGTTTTAAATCATCGAAGAACAGAAATAAAGAGATACAGGAAACGGAATTTACTGAGTCATCCATACTTTCTGCAGTTTCTCATAATAATGAAAGAAACAAAATATTATTGCAGACTTGTTATGTTCGAGTTAAAACTAATTCTGACGAGTATTTTACACGAACACTCTGTGACTGTGGATCTATGAAGTCGTTCGTGTCTCAGAATTTAGTTGATAAAATAAAACCTGTAAAAATAAGAGAAGAAAAATTATCAGTGTTCGTTTTCGGCCATAAAAAAGCTATTGAAAAGAATTATGATGTCGTGCAAATAACGTTAGAACACAGATTTTTTCCGAATTCAATATTAACTATTGAGGCTTTAGTTACTGAAGAAATATCAGGCTGTAACATATCGCCCCCTGAATCAGAAGAAATACTTAAAAATATAGAACTCAGGAATTATATACTTGCTGACTCCCCTAATTGTGATGAACCTATAAATATTTTGATAGGAGCAGATTACTATTATAAAGTAGTAACTGGAAAAATAAAGCATCTCAACAAAAATCTTGTTGCCGTTGAGACCATTTTCGGTTGGTGCCTACAAGGCCAACAAAGTGATAATCACACATCTCTTGTCTTTAATGTAGTTGTAGAGGAAAATTTGATATCCAAACAAATAGAAAAGTTTTGGAATTTAGAAAATTCAGGTTTAATTGACTGTAGTAGGGAATATGATTCTCTTGACAAGGAAGTTATGTCTCACTTTGAATCAAACATTAAGTATGACAATCCGCGATATACCGTTCGGTTACCTTGGAAGTTAGATAAACGAAATTTGAATAATAATAGAGAAATCGCGGAAGCAAGATTTTCCAGATTAAAAAGAAGACTTTTTAGAAATCCTGAATTATTTAACCAATATAAAGAAGTAATTGATGATTATATAAAACAGGGCATCATAGAATTAGTTTCCAATCCGGATGAAACTGATAACGTCACATTTTATCTACCGTATAGAGAAATTGTCAGAAATGACCGAGAAACCAGTAAATTACGTTTGGTTTTTGATGCTTCCGCGAAGTCTTCAAACTCTTTGACGTTAAACGACTGTTTACATGTCGGTCCAAATTTATACCCCGAAATTTTCGACATACTTTTGAGATTCAGACTCAAACCTGTAGCTTTCACGACCGATATGCGTCAAGCTTTTTTGAATATTTTAGTTCATGAATATGATAGAGACGTCACCCGATTTTTGTTCACTAAAGATCTAATTGACAATTCTGATTCATCCATAGTTTATAGATTCACTAGAGTTTTGTTTGGGATTAATAGTAGCCCCTTTTTATTGGCTGCAACAATTAAACACCATTTAGATAAGTTTTGTGAAAAGTATCCTGAAACTGTGTCATTCTTGAAGGAGAATATCTATGTCGATGATGTCATTGGTTGTTTCAACACTGTAGAACAAGCCCTGTCCGTTACATTACAATCGAAAGAAATTTTTGATAAAGCAAGTTTGAGCCTACACAAATGGCGAACTAATTCTGAATATTTGCAAAAACTGTGGAAATAGAACAATATAATTTCTGTTGATGATTCCGAAAATATTGGGGAAGGAAATCTCCCTTACAAGGTTTTAGGTATAGCTTGGGACAATCGCAAGGACTTGTTCTGTTTTGACGTGAATGGTCTGATTGAATTTGTGTCTAAGAGAATAGACACGAAGAGATTTATCTTACAAGTTCTAGGACGTATTTTCGATCCCATCGGTCTATTGGGGCCATTCACATTACGAATCAAGTGTCTGATGCAAGAAGTTTGGTCTAAAGCCACTGAGTGGGACGACGATTTACCTGCAGATTTAATCTCGACATGGAAAGGGTGGTGCAATGAAATTCCACAAATCACAAACTTTTCTGTTCCACGTTACTATTTCACCACAATTCCATTTGATAATTTCGAAAGTCTTCAACTACACTGTTTTTCCGACGCAAGTATGAAAGCATACGCAACAGTTGCGTATTTACGTGCAACGACACCTGATCAACAGATTGAAACAATGTTTGTTGCTTCTAAGAATAGAGTAGCCCCTTTGAAAACCTTGACTTTGCCTAGATTAGAGTTAATGTCTGCCTTATTATCTGCAAAGCTTAGTAGTAGTATCCTTAAAGCTCTGAACTTTAAATGTCCTTTTTATTTCTGGACAGATTCGAAAATAGTCTATTTTTGGATCAGAGGAACTCCTAAGAAATTTAAACCCTTTGTTAGAAATCGGATTGAAGAGATTCACAAGCTGTCGTCTCCTTCTGACTGGTATCATTGTCCTGGAGTGACTAATGCGGCTGATATGGCTTCAAGAGGTGCAAAAATTTCTCAACTCATTGAAAATTCGTCCTGGTTACATGGACCGGAGTGGCTACGTCAACCTGAAGAATTTTGGCCCAAACCTGAAAACCCTGAAGTGACCGAAACAGATGAGTTGGAATACAAGAAGGGCACAAATATCGTCCAATATGAATGTCTGACTGGAGAATTGTCATACCCTGTAAACATCAGTAAATATAGCAGCTTCGAAAAACTCGTGCGAGTTACAGCTTGGGTGTACAGATTTCTCATGAAACTGAAAAAACTCAGTAATGTTCAAGGTCCATTAACTACGGAAGAGTTAATAGATGCTGAAAATCACTTGATTAGAACCGAGCAAAGAAAATGGTTCAAAAAAGAATACGAATCTTTAAAAGAAGGTAATCTAGTACAGAAATATTCTCCGTTAATTAATCACAGGCCTTACATGGATGAAAATAAACTCTTAAGGCTTGGAGGAAGATTAGAATTTTGTGATTTGACCACCGAAGAAAAACATCCGATTATCTTACCTAAAAACTCATGGTTAACCACTTTGATTGTTCGCAAAGAACATGATCTAATCATGCATGGTGGTGTAGCCTACACTCTTGCTAAAATAAGATCCCACTATTGGATTCCGAAAGGTCGACAACTCGTGAAGAGCCTTATCAGAAATTGTCTCATCTGCAAGAAATATTCATTGAAACCTACTACCCAAGTAACTGCACCATTACCTAAAGATAGGGTCAGTGAATCACCACCGTTTGTCGTATGTGGATTGGATTTCGCAGGTCCGATTTATATCAAAGAAGCCAAAAGTACGCGAAAATCTTATATCGTATTATTTACCTGTGGTGTGACGAGAGCTATACACCTGGAATTAACCTATGATATGACCATAAATTCTTTCTTAATGGCCTTCCGAAGATTTCTAGCTCGAAGAAATAACTGCAAAGTAATCTATTCAGACAATTTCAGAACTTTTCAGCGAGCTAAAAAGGAAGTAGATATTTTGTGTACTATAATGTACAATGAAAAATTACGAGATTTTATCGCCAAGCAAAGAATAGTTTGGAAAAACATAATGGAACGAGCTGCATGGTGGGGAGGTTTTTATGAACGACTTGTGAAATCGGTGAAAGATTGCTTAAGAAAAGTCATCGGAAAAGCTCTACTGAGTTATGAAGAACTTTTTACCTTGCTCGTAGAAGTTGAAGCTGTCCTCAACCTTCGCCCTTTATCCTATGTTTACAATGAAAATAATGAACCCCAACCATTGACACCAATGGATTTTTTGAATTTCGGACACAAGAATAGTGTTTATCCAGTGACTTTTGCCGAACTTATTGAAAACGGATCAAACAGATCGTCACTACTAAAAAGAAAGAGATATCAGACTTTGCTGATGAAACAACTGTGGTATAAATGGAAGCAGCAATATCTCTTGGACTTAAAAACTGCCCATTTTCTTAAAGATCCTCATTCCCAAAATGAACTGAAAATCGGAGATGTTGTCCTTATCGAAGACAACATTAAAAATAAACTCCTTTGGAAATTGGGAAAAATTGAAAACATCTTTGTTGGTCGAGATAATAAAATCCGTTCTTATGAAGTAAAAACTACCAACGGACTATTGAAAAGGGCAGTACAACATCTCTACCCATTGGAACTGTAAAAATTTTATAACTTTGAACTCTAAAGTTGAATTTTAGTAATTTTCACTTTTAAACTTACTATGAACATTGAACTATGAACAGTTTTCACAATTTCAGAGACTCTAATTTGAAAATTTATTCATTACTATTATTATCGAAGTTGCTTAATTATTCCTTTAAATACCCCCTTTTTTTATTTTCTTTACTGAATCTTTATGTGCATTTATATGTTCATTGATTTATATGTGTATTTTATGTGTTTATTGAAACATAGTTAAATTTTGTGTGAATAGTTTAAATGTTAGTAATTGTTAATAATTATTCGTAATTTTTTTGTTTTTGCTAGTATTTGTATTGAAGTTTAATTTAGATTTGTGAACTCTTAACAGAGTTCAGGTGGGGAGTGTGTGGAAAATTTAGAAACAGCCTATAGATGGCGCTCTCGCCAGTACAAAGATTGAACTCCTCACCAAGAGAACTTTGGAATATCGTTTTAGACTTCGATGGCGGTAACAGCCAAACTTTCGCGGAACTATAAGTTCCTTTTTAGATTCACCTTTTGAAAGTTTAAAAGCAGTTAAACTTAAATATTTGTATTGTGTCGTCATGTGTGTGTATGTGTCTCAAATAAATGTTTGTGCTAAAGATATGATCACTTTTCTTTCCCGAGCCGTTTGCTTGCAACACTGAACCACGAACTTAAAGAATTTTTTACAGAGGATTAAACTCAAAAAGTTTTTCCGAATAAAGTTACAGACTCTTTGACTACTAATAACTGAATCTTTTACCTTTAACTATTTCTTAAATTTTGTACAGATTTTAAAGAAAAAAATAACATATTTCTTATCTATACTTATAATAAAGCTCAATGCGTGTGCGTTTGCTCTCTACAGGCCAGACTATGATATTTACAGCACCATATTTGGTACATGTACACTTTGGGGGTCGGGAATGCGCACTTCTGAGCCCTTTTCCGAATTTTTATATTAGAACATAATTTTTGCATCTAGTTAAAGATAAAAAAAAACTAGCTTTCTAATGGTATCAGTGTTTTAACATATAACTTAAAAACTTCTATTTTAAACGAATTGTTAAAGATATGTTTTAACCTTATTTTCAACAATATATTTCGGATATAACAAAATTTAATCTGCAAGAGCAAGTCAAAGGGGAAAAAATTAGGTTTTATCAGTGTGTTGCCATCATTTTGACGGAAGTTCAAATTTTAAAAAAATCAACTATTACTGCAAATTAAATTTAAAGAAATATAACTTTCCGCACGTGACTGGATAAAATAAAATAAATATAAAATGTGATATTTTCTTTGAAAAATGCAAGGCAAAGGATTCTATGATTGTTTGCAATATTTAAATCATTAATTCAATGAATTATATTTATTTATACAAAATTGAATTTATACAGGATATGCATTCAAATTTCGGTCCAATGGCCGATTTGTAAAATATTATTAATAGGCATATATATTGTTTAATACTATTAATTTGATCTAAATGAAGTAAATAATTATATTTTATGTAGTTTGAGTCAAACAATGCATTTATGAATTATGAGTTTTAAATTTCTTCATACTTTGTTCTGTGAGCCATATTTCACAAAATATTTTTACTAATATTTTAAATAAAAATTGCTACATCAATCAGTCTTCTAAATCAATCATTAAAACTGACTGATTTATAAAATTAAAGAATATTATTAGTAAAACATATTCTTTTAGAACTTTCCGTCCATCATCTTAAAGAAAATATTAATTTCAGGCAAACCAATGCCCAGAATTACTTCAAGGCTAATGATTAAGTGATTTAATTGAAAATTTTAGAACGCATTACTCGTGGCGAACCAGCTGGTCACCAAAGGCGGCTAGACTTTAATAAATATACACTTTAATCCGATTAATTTTCGAACTCTAAATATCTGATCATATTAGCAAAATGGACATATATATATATATATATATAAATTTAAGTTGAATAGAATTGGATTAATAGATGGCTATCTGATTCATCTTTTTTTGTAGAAGCAACTATCAAAATATCTATGATTTTACGATTGCACTACTATTGTTATTTGAACTGTCAATCATATCACTTATCACAAATGTTACTTATGTGTCTTCTTATCACAAAAATATCACCATAAAGAAAAAAAGAAAGCTTTGGCGATAATTAATTTGAGATTACTACTCCTATTGTAATATTTCTGAATAATCAATTGTTCTTCGATGTATTTCAATTAAATAACGAAGCGTTCAAACAAAGTAAATCTTAATTCGCTTTTGTTTTATTTAAAATACAAATGAGGAAATTTGGATAACTTTGATTTCTTGAATTTAATATTTTATAACCTATAAATGTGGCGAATTTTCACACATCATTTTTTTTAAACATGTTACTGTATACTTTAAATGTATTTTTCACAAAATTGATTTTTATTTATTTTTTGCTCGTTAAAAATAAAATAACTCCAAATATAATTATCATATTTCTATGAAATTTGGTGGACGTGTATTTTTACTATTTTCTATGGAATGAATTGAAAGAATTTATATTCAGTGAATATATATTTAAATATTAATTTACACCCTATTGTTTGAATAATAACGTCATAAATTTAATAAAAATTTCATGTTAAATCTTTGACTGTTTCTAAAATTTTTATATATTATTATAACCATGCGACTGTAATTCGTTCCCTAGAGAAAACTATGTAATTTATTTTGATATAAATTTTGTTCGGATGAGAGTAATAGTTTTTGGTGTAGCCAATTTTTGTAAGTTTTCAAAGAATTAGCTTAAATTTATTCTATTAAGTACCAATTCTCAAAGACTATTATTGCTTATTTCAAATATTGATATTCTATTGCTAATTTTTAATAGTTTTAAGCACAGAAAAATGGTTAAAGTATGTCTTCTCCATGTTATTTTTTTTAAAAAAAAAGTGCACCACAAGTGTTTGGATATCACAATGTAATATTAAAATATTTTTTTATATTTTGACTTTATTTTGGTTAACAGGAAATCAAGATTAAAAATTATATCCGAAACATTTTCTTTTCTCAAATAAATTCTTAAGTTGCATTCTTATCTATCGTAAGGAAAATTTATATGGAATTTTGCTTATTGGAGGACAATATATTTGAAAAAAAAATTTAATTAAAACAAATAAGCAAACGGGAATTCTTATTTTCTTAAATTTTGAACGTAATAGTTATTCATTGCACAGTTTATTTTTAAACATAATTTAAAATATATGCTTTATTTTTTAACATTAATTTTTCATAAAAAGTATCAATTTTAAAATAAAAAATGCCTTACTTATTATTACTATATAATAATTACAGTATGTATTATTACAAAAGGTTTTATTAATGAATTATGTATTACATCCTAATTTTGTCATAGATTAAAAATAAAATATTACAGTTATTTTTTGTTAACGAATTGTTCTTTTATCTTGCTGTTCTTATTTTTAGATTCAGTTTTTCTAAATTCGAATTCTTTTTTGAGGAATCAAATCTGTATTGAAGTTCCAACAGCTTCAAATTAATCAAAATTTACTGTAATACAAAGTCTAAAATTCGTGAAATTCTGTTATGTCCAATTTTCAAAAAAAAAAAGTACTTAACTAGAATAAATAGCAAACTAGATAAAAAGATTCTTAAATAAGATTTTTTACATTAAATAATATAGAAAAATATCGTTTTAACCTGACGTAAAAAAAAAAAAAAAAAAAAAACCCGTTATTTAAAATTTAATAATTTTTTTTTGAAATGACTGATGCTGGTCAGCATAGATAAGAAAGCAACGATTTTCATCCTTACTTCACACTGAAAAGTCCTATTTACATGGGCACTCACAATAATTACATTTAATCTGTTGCTTGTTCCTTAATTTTTTTAATTAATGATTAATGTTTATTAACCCCTTCCTTCTAGCTCCCGTGAAAATCCCGCGTATTCAAAAGTAATGCGCCAAAAATATTAAAACAATCTATTTCTTATGCCCAGAATCATATTTATTTCTCAAAATATACGCCAGATGGCTGTCCTGGACTATTTGCAATGTTTTTAGAGGTAGCTCATTTATTTTAAACTAGATGTCAGCAGAAAGGGAACTTGGTACTATTGTCATGATTGTGATGTTGGCCTATGCATCTCATGCTTTAAAATTTCTCACACAAGAAAAAATCACTAGTATTTATTTACATTACGTGTAAATGCAATAAAATTATCTTTGAATGCTTAAAACAAATATATTTTTTTTTCTCTTTGTTGGAAAACTAACATTCAGTCATAATAACCCTGAATGTTGGCTTTTCCAATTTTTTTTAAATTTCAAGCTAAAAATGAACTAAAAAATTAAAACTGAATGCAAATATTGTAGATACACTCAGTTTTATAATGTTCTTGAATTAAGAAAATAGGCACTTTTATGACCATTTTCTTCAAAGTTATGCGACCGTTAAGGGGTTAATCATTGTTTAAAATTGTTAATAAATTATCTGCAAATAATTTTTTAAAAAACTTTTTTTGGGGGGGGAAACAGCTCTTTTTTTTTAAAAAAAAAAATAGACACAGTCCTGTTTATTATCTTAGTATATACGAGGAAGAAAAATGTGAATTTACAACATCGCGAAAGACAACGCGCAGTTGGAAAACTGATTACACAGTGGCCTTTTTTTCAATGGCATTATGATGTGATTCTGTTAAGGCCTTATCACACAGTAATATTTCGTCAGCACTTTTCCGTTTCCAACCTCAAAAACCGGTCAAGCAAGTTTTATAATCGACAACTTTTTCTAACCAGCTAGAAAATGCCGTAGGAAATATTGTCCGCAAACGAAATTCAACCAATCATGTAAAACTTTGAAGTGACATCACACAAATGACGTCACTTTCGTTGTCGTTTGCTGACTGAAAGTGCCGACGATATTTTGCCATGTGATAAGGTTTTTAGAAAGGTTCACGAATTCATCAACAGTCCTGGTGTAATTGCTATGGAAATAGTACGATATCAATCGCATTTCTTTACTTAAAAGTATTTTATGAGGGAATTATGAGCATCAAATTATACATACAAATTTAATTTAAAGGCAATTGGTGTGCGAAATAAAATAATTATTTGGCAAATGATAGTAGTAGTAGCAAGAATTTTTATTTGTAATCAATTCCTGCCCATTTTACACCTGCAGTCAAGTTTTGGACTAAAGGCCTTATCACACGTCAAAATATCGTCGGCACTTTCTGTCAGCAAACGACAACGAAAGCGACGTTACTTCAAAGTTTCACATGATTGGTTAAATTTCGTTTGCGGACAATATTTCCGACGGCATTTTCGAGCTGGTTAGAAAAAGTTGTCGATTATAAAACTTGCTTGACTGGTTTTTGAGGGTAGAAACGGAAAAGTATTAACGAAATTTCCCCGTGTGATAAGGCCTTAAGACAAATTCAAATGCCCATTTACCTATATATCCGATTTTTAGGTCTCAAAGATGGCGGCGGAAGTGTATGACTTGTGCGTTATTGGTGCTGGAATGTTCGGAAGTGCTGCTGCAAGGCACGCGTCAGCCAATCCGAGCACCAAAGTGTGCTTAGTAGGACCCTCAGAACCAACGGTAAGTTGGCATTGACATTTTTTCCACGAGAGCACTACATGTATGTGTGTTCTTAATTTTATTTAAATTCTAATCGATTTCCTGATTTTTATCTTAACTTAACGCAAAGTATTTTAGATTTTTCCCCATATTTTCTAATTCATATCCCTCTTTATTTTAACTAAATTATTTCTCCGGTTTGCTCGTTCGAATTCGCCAACTGAAGATTCCCCGTGTGTGGTGGTGACTGATGCACGTATAAATCCGTAGTGGTAACAAAGTCCTCCATGTCGAGAGTAATATCAGTGGGGATACCGGTTCAGAGGGGATCGTTCTCTGATTCAGGTCTGAATTACGATCTGTTGTTGTTGTTGTTTTCAACGACACTTGTCATTGACTGTCAGCGATTTTAAGCCTAAATGACAGTCCCTTGTTTTTCAGTAGTGCCAGCTAAGACCAAGAGTACGACTTAACCACTTCATGCTTCTCATTCGCTTGCACAACCCCTTTTTACAGGAGGTATATTGATACTACTCATAGATAGAACACATAATAACAGCCATGCCCGAACAGGGACTCGAACCCGGGATGCCCAGAACCCTAGGAACACTACCCCTAAACCAGGACGCCAGCATTACAATCTATGGTTGAGTGAATGCAAATGCATGAATAAAAATCCTCCCCTAAAAAAGGGTTGTGACGCGTGAGTTGCAAAGTCCTACTCTTGGCACTAGATGGCGCTGCTGCAAAAAAAAAAGATGCAACCTATTGGCTGTCTTCGTAACAGCGGGATTGTCCAATGGCAAGTACCGTAAGAAACAACAACAGCAATTTAATTATTTGTAACACACGCTCTGAGGAGTTGATGGCCATTGCAGTTTCTCACGCTGTGAGAGAAGAGATAAAAATCTCCGAAACCTTTTCCAAGATTCCCTTTTTGGATTCGGTACCTGTCAAAGAAATCCCTGTAAAAATCCCTTACTCCAACCACCAAAAGGAAAAACTTCTGTAATTTTTGTCCTTATGTTGCAATGCAAAGAAACTGGCCTTTATATCATTGCTTTTAAACGTGTACAAATTATACTTTCTATAAGAAAAACAGATTAAAGTGTATTCTGAATGCATATTTTTTCTCTGTCACACATATGCCATATCAGTATGTCACATGTCATATCAGCATATACACTGACTACCAATAACTATTTGGACACCTATGCTAATGACGATATCTGAGGTGCTAAGGTACGTCATGGCCTCCGCCGGTATATATCGTGTAGCGAAACAGCATCGGCTTTAGTCGCATGCAAGATGCCTCGCAGTTCGGAGCTCTCTGATTTCGAGAAAGATGTAATTATCGGGTATCACAAATGTGGCCGATCCTTAAGGGACATATCGAGCGATCTGAAGTACCCAAAATATACAGTGGCCTATTTGATTAAGAAGTAGAAGGTGAGCGGTGGTTGTCGGAATGTGCCTCGAGTCGACAGACCAACGAAACTGGGAGACTGAGACCGACGAGTGCTGTCTAGAGAAATTCGGAAGAATCGCACCCAACCGATGGCCCGCGAGGAGTTTCAACAGGCATCCAGGAGTATTGTTTCAATGAATACCATCCTTAAGGAAGCACATCTGCTTGGTTTTCATGGTCGTGCTGCTGCCCATAAGCCTTTGATCAAAAAGTCTAATCACGCTGCTCGGTTAATGTGGTGCAAGGCACATCGAAATTGGACCGTACAACAGTGGAAATGGGTTCTTTGGAGTGACGAATCAAGGTTCACCCTTTTACGTTCGGATGGCAGGGTCTAGGTTTGGCGTCTACCTGGAGAACGTCTCCTGCCAGAATGCATTGTGCCAACAGTCAAGTTCGGCGGAGGTGGAATTATGGTCTGAGGGTGTTTCTCCTGGTATGGGTTGGGACCCTTGGTCCCCATTCATGGTAAGTTCAACTCCGATGCCTACTGCACTGTTTTGGATGACAATGGGCTTCCTACGTTGAGGCAGTTTTACGGGTTGGAGCCCTGTTACTTTCAGGACGACAATGCCAGTTGTCATGTTTCGACGTTAACTAAGGCTTGGTATGGTGCCAATGGAGTTCATCGAATGGACTGGCCTGCCCAGAGTCCAGATCTAAACCCTATCGAGAACCTCTAGGACGAGTTGCATCACCCAATTCAGGGGTGCACTACCCGTGCAGAATTGTTGAAGGAACTTCTATGTCTTCTCCAAGCCGAGTGGAAGAAAATACCACTAGCTGTCATACAAAGACTTGGGGAAAGTATGCCCCGGAGGGTCCACGCTGTAATTACCTCTTGTGGAGGCTCTACTGACTATTGATTTTGAATAAAGTTAGTTTTTCTTTTCTATCACAGGTGTCCAAATACTTATTGGTAGTCAGTGTATATATTATATACATATTCGCCGAACAGGCACTAAAATCGTTATTAGAATTTCCCGTTCACTGAGTGTATTAATCTACCTACAATCTAATCATGATACAAATTCTTATACTCCTCAATCTTTTGGTTTCAGTTTATCTCAAACTAGCCTGCATTGCTGCCGCAGAAGAAATAATCTTGGAAACATCGTTTGGAATTTGAAATAGTTATCTTGATTTAATTAGGAATGATAGGAAGAATGATATTTATTTTCTTGTCGGCCATGAATACATATTCATTGAAATTGAAAAATATACAAATAGAAGCATGAATAGCATCAATTCTATTTTTATTATTCTAGTCTACAAACAAATATTCATTTTTATGCAATAGATTTGTGTATTCTTTTAGAATTGTAAAGATTGATGTTCTTTCTGAATAGTAATGAAACAAATTATTGATGGTATCCCATGATTAATTTAATATTAGTTCAGAATTCTCAAGTTCAATGTTAGGAAACGTGATTAAAATATCTTCTTTTAAAATTTATTAAACATAAAAAAATATATTTATACAATAAAAAAATGATTTTTTGAAAATTGAGATGCGGCAAAATTATTTGTACTAATGTTTTCGGAAGTAACTACGAAAAACGCTAAAATTTCATTAAAATTTAGAACCTCCAGAATCATTCTTCAAAAAAGTTACTCGCATAATCAATAATAATCTTGTTACTTATGAGAATGACCTACATGGAATTTGCGTACAGTAGCTGCAAAATATTGACCTTTAGCTTGAATTTCATGTTTCCATTGAATCGACTGTGTTTCTAAGCTAGATATTTTGCATTAGGATTTTTTAACGATCCCAATATATTCTCTTTGTACACGAGAAAGCGAAAAGTTAAATGACACTTATGAATTTCTTGATTTATGTTGGGCAACATACAAAATATTATAAATTGAGGTCAAAATTCATAATTTTTAACAATTAAAATTTATTACTGTATCTAGTTAATGTAGTATATTATGACACTTCTTCACTTCTTTTAGTATTCAGCCTACCACCCCTCTACCACTGAACGTAGTAATATCGACAGGATTTGTTGTGGCCGACTGCTGAATAAGTATTGTCCACCTTACATGGACCAGTCAAAGTAACACTCCTTTCGGGGTAGTCAATAGCTTTCTTCCTCCCCACCTGCACACTCTCAAACCTTTGGAATGAAACTGTCAATCTTTAACATCATATCCTTCAGGGTTTCGAGATGACCTGGTACCATCAGTGCTGTATTTAAATACTAATTTACAATCTTCAGGTTTTTCCTTCACTCTGAGACCTCTATACATTCCATTAAATAGTGTAAACCCGCACCCATTTCTCCACAAATGCATTTATCTTCTTGCGTTCTTCCAAATCTTTGGAAATATGCGGGAAATCTCCCATGTCCAGATACTATTTGGATTCTAAGTGGATGGTATCTTCTTATTTTAATTTCCGGATTAGGAATCAACTCGAAAGTGACTCTTCCTTTTTTGGATATCTGTCAAACCATTGTAGATAAAACTACAATGGTTCTTCTCCCAATTCCCCTTTTTAAAACACCACTTGATTTGGGGACAATAATATCAATATTGACACTTCTTCATTGAGTTCCAAATGAGGCTCCGAACTGACTTGAATCTGTCTTTTGCAGCCAGAGGAACTCCCGAAACGAGACATTTTCGGAGCCCACTACGACGAAGGCCGGGTCACTCGCATTCTGGACGATGCAACTGCCTGCGAAGTCCTGTCATGGCACTCCATATCCAGATACAGGGAGCTGGAGAAACTGTCAGGTCATTTTTCTCTTTTGACACATCCAAACCACATACTCTGTCTAATCTGGCACATTTTGTTATATTGCCACATTGAAACGAAACATGGCCGAGTCTGCATAGCTGAATAGGTATGGCACAGGACTCTTAGTCAAGAGATCATGCGTTCGAATCCAGATTTGAATGATTTATGATTTGTTTTTCCTTTATTTCGTGTTCCAGACGATTCTGGACTTTTCTTTAGTTTTACAGATAAGTGTCTAAATATGAGTCCTTCATATATTGATATCAAATAAATCGACAAATATGAGTCCTTCATATACTGATATCCAATAAGTCGACAAATATGAGTCCTTCATATTGCCGCATTGAAACGAAACATTGCC
>JAPMOQ010029722.1:381-20895 GCA_026543055.1 Argiope trifasciata | reverse complement strand
TATATATATATATATATATATATATATATATATATATATATATATATTGCTTACAAAAATCTTATGGTTGTTATTTATATATTTCAATATGAAATACGAAAAGTTGTTTAAAAGATTAAATAATTTTTGATCTATTGAGAATTAAACTGAATAACTAAATTGACGCAAAAGGCGCCCGCTCCCGGTACAATTCCACTGCGAAATGTACCCTCACACAATGTGTTAATGTCTGTTTTCAATGATTCTTTCCAATGTAGGACAGTATTACCTGAAGTTTGGCAAACTACGAGTAAATGAAGACGACGATGAATTAAAAACTTTGGAAGAGTTGCGTCAGTGGTACTTGTCCGATGGAGACAGCGGAATAGAAACATACATTCAGTTTATAACTGACTTGATACCAGGTAATTTGTTTTAATAGCTTGCTATTTCGCCTTTTACATTTTTTGTGTATATTTTTACACCTTTCTTTGCTATGTTGCTGTGAGAAATAAAAACTGTTTATCTATACTTATAATATAGCTCAATGTGTGTGTGTGTGAGGTGGCGCTCTACAGGCCAGACCGTTGGACCTACAGCTACCAAATTTCGTACATGTATACCTGGAGGTCGGGAATGTGCACCTCGGAGCCCTTTTTTCGAATTTTTAATTAGAATTGGAATTAATTGAAATTTAAGCGAAATTTCGACGTTTTTTCGCTATAACTTCCGCAAATATTATTGCGGAAGCATGATTTTTACATTCATTTAAAGATTAAAAAATTAGCTTTCTAATGGTATCAGTGCTTTAATGTATAACTTATGTTTCTATTTTTAATGAATTTTTAAAGAAATATTTTAGCAATGTTTTTTTTTGGCACGTGACTGGATAAAATAAAAGAAATATAAAATGTGATATTTTCTAAAAAATAAATGCAAAGCAAAGGTTTCTATAATCGTTTGCAATATCTAAATAATCAATTTAATAAATCTTCTTTATTTACGGTAAACCAGATTGAATTTAAACAGGATATGCATTGAAATCCCGACTTAATGGCATATTTCTATAATCGTTTGCAATATCTGTATCATTAATTCAATCATTTTTTTCCCATTTTAAAATGTGATAGTTTCTAAAAAAATGAATGAAGGCCAAGTTTTCTATAATCATTAGCAACATTTAAATCATTTATCGAAAAATTTTTTTTCCCTTTTTCGCTTTCTTTAAAAAACATATTTAATATTTTGGCAACATCACCGAAAAATTTTTTAGAACGCATTACTCCTTGCGAACCAGCTGGTCGCCAAAGGAGGCTAGTTAAATATATTTTCAAAATTTGTAATGAAGTGTTTTATTTGTACCTAAAAGCTATTTTTTTCTTGGAAAACAAGAGTTTTCTGGATTTTTTAAAGGACAAAACAAATTCCTTGCTCGCAGAAAAAAATTACTATTTTAACAGTTTGAATCCAACGATATAAAAATATTATACATTATATTAAATATTTTTGAGAAATGTATGAGTATGTATAATAATGTAATGTATGATAAATGAGATATGAATATTATTATTAATGATAATAATATTAAATATACATTAAATGGAGAAATAAACATAACAAACATTTTTTTCAAACAAAAAGGACTTTAAAGATTACTGTACTATAAAGATATATACTTCTGAAATCAAATGGGATTTTTAGATTAAATTTAAAATTCTCAAAATATTCTTCCGTGAAGAAATATAGGTTTTATATTAACAACTAATTTTTAAAAATCTTTATGTGTCTGAACGGAATTAGAATAAATATTAGTAATAAATTAAAGCCTAGGAATCAAAAAGTAATAATGAATCCGGGCTGTGGACTTTCTCAAGGGTCAAATAAATTGCTTTCCTTTGAGGTACCACTAGAATAAAAATGTGCAAAGGTCATTAAAGAATTTTTCATATCACATGGCACGTCGCGCACTTTACCAAAGGGCACTGTGGATAGCTTAGTGTTAGCAACCTTGAGAAAGTTTACAGGTTGGATTCATTTCTTCATTTTGATTCTGTGGTTTTAAATGTATTATTTATTACTAATATTCATTCTAATTTGGTTCCGTTCATTTGTGTTTTAGTTGTAGTAGCATTAGCGCTCTCTATATACAATGTATAGTTTATTTTAATGCAATAATTTTCCGTAGGTAAAGTTCAGATTGATTGTTTTTGATTGACTGTTAAACAAGTGAACAAAATTTGAATAAATATTAGTAAAAAATGATACATTTAAAGTAAAGGAATCAAAAATAATAAGGGATCCGGCCTGAGGACTTTCTCAAGGATCACACTCAGGTAGGGATTCAACCCAGGATTTTTTCTGTGAGGGGTCTGACTTTCGTCCAACAAAGTGATCCCCTGTGACCCGAAAATCCCAGAAAATTTAGGGTTTAGAGAAATTTTATCTCTAATTTTACTAATCGATTCATTAAAAAATTATACTAATTTTAAGTACCACAAAATTGAAATATACAAATTTTTTACTTTTTGATTCATTGGCTTTAAATGTATTATTTATTACTATTATTCATTCTAATTTTGTTCAGTTCATTTGTGTTTTAGTTGTAGCAGCATCAGCGCTCTCTAAAACACAAAGTATATTTTATTTTAAAGGTTCAATACATTTCTGTAGGTAAAGATTAGATTGATTGTTATGCATCTGGTTATCATTTGTAGAATTACGTAGATTGTGAAGTGCAATGTTGCTAGCAACAACTCAAAAAATCCAAACATCTGTGGAATAGAGTCTGTCCTTCGGGTACCTGGTTTACATGGAAAAGCCGAATAGGCAGAATATATAAATACACCTGAATTTTTCAAACTCAATGTTAGCGGAATTATTTACAAAACGCACCTCAAAAGTGACTGATGTTGAGTTTCTGATGAATCAAATAGGCGAAAGATAAATGTACTGTATGTTTATCCTTTGAGAAGCTGAATTCCATTTTAGAGTGATATTTCAAGTTTGATGTTGAACGTCCAGACGCGCGTTGAATGCAAAGTTTCTCATATTCTTCATAGTTCTGTGACCAAAAGGGTGACGAAATTTTAATTCTGACATAGACTATTAAAATCAATAAATCCTGCCAATTAAGTTAAAAATACATTGAATGACATTAAAGGAGCTGATTTACACGGGGACAAAACTATTCAGGACAATAACATTTAAAACATATGCATTAAAATAATACTCGGGGGCTACATCATGCTTTACGCTCGCTTCCAAGACATGGACTGATTGAGACTGACGCTAGATTGCCAAGGAAAACAGTTACGGTTACAGTTAATAAAAAGTTTGAAGCTTGTGTTTTCCTTTTTGACATTCGCAAAGGGATTTCTAGAAGATACCGAGCAACAACAACAAAAATCCCGATTTTTCAGTTATAATTTTTAAAAAATACAACAACTTCACTTCTTAAATGTTCTTTGTAAAATTTGTGCATGAGACAGGCATTAACAATGCGAATGTGCTCCTCTTCGTTATTAATAATACAATTATAACGCAAAGCTTTAATTGCTTAAATGTTTTACCTTTATGTCATACGTGCATCGATTTATCGAATATTTTGATAGTTGTAAGCAAAAAACCCCCATTCATAACGATTATAATTCAATATTAAAATTATTTCGGATACAGAGATAAGTCAAGTATTCGATGGATTGTCATTTGAATCACAATAAGAAAATGACGACGTGTCATGTCACGAAGATTGAAATGAACACACTGTCGGCTTTGAACTCACAAACAAGTTTATTGAAGGAAAGTAGCGACTTGCAACTTTACAAGGTGCCCACGACTAGTGGATGTCAGCTTTTATACAAGAACAGAATATTAGAGAAACAGTTAATTTGCACAACAAAAAAAAGTCTAGAAACTTAGAGAACATAAGGAAACAAACTAAAAATCCATGGTTTTGGATACAAAGCCATGGCGAGCATCGAACCCACAAACTCTGGGTTTGTATCACGTGCTTTGACCATTCACCCACTGAGCTCGTGGTATATTTTCTTTATTGCGGCAATATTCTCAAAATAGAAGAAAATAAAACAATTATGTGGTTAAGGCAACCGCTCAAAATAACGGCAAAGAGCATTCAAATTAATCTTGCACGACGACTTTATTAAATCTCTGACATGTGTGATTATGTTAAACTTATAATTAAGCTCATTACAAATGTACTTTAAAAAATTTTATTTCGTCGAAGTATATATTATATTGCACTATGCACTATAATGGTGGTGGTATGAAGTGGCCATCTTATTTTGAAATTTGTCGAGGGTACGAAGAAATTTGAAATTTGCTCCAAGTTTTTAAATAAACAGGCCTCTGCTGAACATATTCTTCAGTGCCTTTGTCTCTCCGGAAGGGATCTGATGGAAAATCCACTTATGGTGATGGATTTTTTGAAGATGCACGCATTCATGGACTTGGTCTAGCATTGCTGACCTCGACGGCATGCAACAACAACATATATATTTTTGACTTATCACATATTTTATTTCTTGTAGACTAAAACTGTTATAAAAATATGCTAAAGTTTAATTTTCTTATTCCCTAGACTTGAAATTCAATGGTCTGAGCAGGCGTACTTGCGCTACCTGCAACACACCTTCCGGCCTGCCTTACATCGATCGAGTGTCGCCAACTGTCACTGTGGCGATCGCCGGCAACGGGAAAGGAGCCAAGTTTTCGGACGAGGTTGGCAGAATCGCCGCCAAACTCAGTCTGACCGGAAAGTGGGACTCAGAACTTTCCCAAGGGCTCTTCGAAGCTGCTTTCCAGTAATGCGATTCGAAAAAAATTTCTCAGTTGTTTTCGAACGTAGAAAATTATCATCCAGATAAGCATGCGTGATTTAAAAATGTTATTTGATTTTGTAACAGAACATGGGAAAAGTCATCTTTAAAAGATTATACGAGGAGAAGAATAATATCTGTACCGTCTTTTTTATTCTATATGGATAAGAACGTTAATGTAATAACCAGATTTTTTTTTTATGCATTTGCTAATAAATATATCTGTATTTTGACCTGAAATGGAACTAAACAGTAAAACAAAATTGATTTATAGATATTTGAAATAAATATCTGAAATTTCAAAAAGAAAACCCTTTTTTCTTTTTCTTTCTGTGAGAATGGACGCATAACTGCAGTGTGTGTTTGAAATAGATTTAATCATATGAATTTTAACGTATTTACAATAGATTGTTGATTAACTACAATAACATGTTAAAATCAGTGATATTTATTTGGTGAAAGGAGCTTTATTGATTGGAAATTTAATCATTCGAATCAAACACAGACTTCCTTAGTAATTAAATTTTTATCGACATATATTGCCGGCGTCCTGGCATAGAGGTAGCGTATCTTCCCCGTAATCTGGGCGTCCCGGTTCGGGCATGATTGTTCTGTATTCTATCTGTAAGAAGTATGAATAAGCCCCCCTGTAAAAAGGGGTTGTGGAAGAGAATGTGTGTGTCACCTTCATTTGAGCTTGAAGTCGGACTTCTGCCCTCTGGGTGCTCAGGGGTCTTTATCTTCAGAAGCTACTGCACCCCCTTTCCTTGGAAACACGGTCGCGACATCATCATCGAAATCTATTAGAAAAAAGCAATTATTTTTATTCTTTTATTCTAATAGTTACATGCATATTTAGCTTCGGTATTATAACGGAGATTTTGAATATAATCTGTATTAGTTTAGTTTAGTTATATTAACGTCCCGTTTCAAAGCAACACGAGGGCTATTTGGGACGGACCTCGTCATTTTGAACCACAGTCAGATGATGAGGACGACACCTCAGTTTTCACCCCCCTCGCCACACCAGCGGGAGGACATTTGGCCTGACAGATTTAACGTGCACAGACACCCCCTCACACAACCGTTCTTCGGTGGAATCGAGTCTCGAATCTGAAACCCTCCGGTTCCGAAGCCGTGACCTTACTACCAGGCCACCGCGGCCGCATAATCTGTAATAGATGTTTATCTCATGAATTCTTGTATTAGTTTTCTTACTCCTGTGCTGTGAATAGGAATATTTTGTATCTAATAATCATTCTTTAATGTTTAAAGTTTCAACCAAGTTATTTCAATTTCTTCATTATTTAAAAGTACAAGTTTTCATTTGTACAAAACTTTTAACAAAAATATCTTCTTCCTCTGTGCAATTTGCCATTCTGTTATTGAATCAAAAACTTCTAATGAAAATAATATTAAAAATATAAACAATAATTCTGATTATTATTCACTTCTTTTTTTTTTTTTTTTTTAGTTAAAGAAAGGCTACATAGGAACTGGACACTTTCCCATTTTGGAAATTCTTTTCTTTCAGTGTTTTTTTTCCCTTTAATGGATATGAATTGAACTATGATTTACCATATATATATATTATTGTATGGGTATTAATCTAATTAATCATCTGTTTATGAGATAAATAATTATAGATATCAGATTAATCTTGCGCTGTACAGCAATGCATATTTGCTTCATACGCATTTTCGTTTTTCTTTGTAAAATTTTGAAAAAAGGATTAGTGATCAATAAAATATGTTTTTTGCTGCATACATGATTCGGATACAGAAAATATAAAAATTCTTACCCAGAAACTTTACATTAAATATTAGATTTCCTGATAATTATTTGGAAAAACTAATGTTTTATATTACATTTAATATGAATCTGAAGCTATTTTTTGAAAAATTATATTTACTGCCATTCCTTACATTCGTTTAACCATTTGACATACGAATTTAGTTAACTTCCTAATTCAATGATGAATTGAATAACTTCCTAATTGGAATATTTACTATTATTTTAATTCCTTTAATAATGATACGTTTCAAGAGACTTAAATTATTTAATACTTTTCACTTAATTGCAGATTAAAAGTTAAAAATTCTATCATTCGATGCGTGTCTCAGAGACGTCATTGCATGCGAATTTGTTAAATGTAGTTCCACAGCTAATATTAATGGAAATGGAATTGTTAGTTTTTAAATTTCGAATAAAAAATATTTTCTATATGCTTTGAAATTTTTTATGTTGATTATTAAAAAATTAATATAGGTCTTTTCATCATTCAGTAAGTAATTTTAACAAGAAAAATAATAAATAAAGCTTCAAAATGCTGCACCGTCTAGAATAATAACTGAGAGCCACCATTCGAGTGCAAAGATTAAAATATTGCATATATAAAAGATACCGCTGATTGACCAACTGTTATTTAAAACATACATTCCATAATGCAATAAAAAATGATTCCTGAAACCAATGAATTCCTGCTTTTGCGGCTGGTAGAAATGTGTACCATATTCAAATAGCACAATTTATATCTTTATTTTATCTCAAAACAGCGTTTGTGTTGGTTGCATAACATTATAACAAATCAATTTAATCTTATACTATAATACGAGGAATGGTTGCCAAGCCGAAAATCGCCCCAGAATTAATAAACTCCGGTAAATTTGAGGGTCTGGGTTTTTGGCCACGAGGAATCGATTGGCGCCGGTTTTGAAGCGCTACGGTCGAGCAGTTCGGAGTTACACATAGGATATTTTCAAACTTTATTAGTTCTCCATAATGGCTATAGATGGCAGCACTTAAATTTTCTTTGTCTATTGCCTAATAATTATGTTTAAGCTGTTATAGGTTTATAATATGTTTCTTATGTATGTATATATGTTTGGTTTTTCTAAATAAATTTGTCAAAAATATTGAATTTCAACGCACTTCAATCTTTACACTGCTCACTTTGTACCATTTCTTTAATTGTATAATTTTTTGTTATCAATTACATTTTATTTCCTATGACTTTTCAAACTTCACCTTTGTATAGAATAGTTCCCTTTCCAAACTCTAACTTTGTTTAGAATAGTTTACAATGGTGCACTTTAACCGGTTATCTTTTCACCAATGGTTTCACAAATTTTCTTATGGCATGTATTGTTTTGATAAATCACAATTGAAAATTTAAATCTTCGAGTTAGCTTCGATACCTGTTTTCTCCGAGTGGAGCTCGGTCACCCGCTGGTAAATTAGAATTTAGCTTGATACAACACCTGAATAATTTTTCTCAAACTTTATAATGAATTAGCTGGTACCCGGCGCGTTGCTGCCGCAGAAGAAATAATCTCGGAAATGTAGTTTGGGATTTGAAATTGTTATCTTATTTGATTGAGAATGATATTTATTTTCTTGTCGGCAATGAATACATATTCATTGACATTGAACGATATATAAAGGAGAAGCATCGATAGTATTTATTCTATTTTTATTATTCTATTCTGAAGAAAAATATTCCCATTCATTCATTTTTATATATTAGATTTGTGTATTCTTTCAAAATTATAAAGCTTGGTGTTCTTTCAGAATGGTAATGAAACAAGCTATTTATTGGATCTTGTGATTCCTCTAATATTCGTTCAGAATTCTCAAGCTTAATATTAGAAAATGTGATTAAAATATTTTCTTTTTAAGTTGATTAAACATAGAAAATGTTTCTATACCATAAAATCTTTAATATAATCAAAAAGACAAATTTTTTTTGTAAACCAATATGGTGCAAAATTATTTGTAATCGAATATATTCCAGATGACACTGCAAAAAGCGCTAGAATTATAAATTAAAATTTTCACTCCTATGGGATTGGTTCCCCTAACATTTCCTTCTATACTCTCTAATAATGCTGTTACCTCAGATTTAAATAGAATTTACGTAAAATAGCTACGAAATATTAACCTTTATCTTCAATTTAGTATCTTAACTGAGTCTGTTGCCTCTCCATGGAGTGTTAAAGCAACACATTCTGATGAAAAAGTCATGAAAATACCGATTTTTTTATTGTCTCTTTTGATAAAGCCGACTTTTCTAAATATGTCTAAAATTTTAGAGCTGTATGTGTATTTTTTATTTAGTTATTTATTAGAGAATTTCTGATGTATGACAGGAGTGTAAACTAAAAACAAAATGCAACTAAACAAAAGTGCAAGACATTTGGCACTGTATAAAGATTACAGAAGAATATATTTTAGAAAATGAAATAAGGTATTGTTATACCAATTGGTTCAGAAAAAAATAAAACTTGCTCGTAAGCGTAGAGAAAAATCAATTATGAAAAAGGAAGGCATTCATATAAAGCGAGGCATTTTTAAATTGATTTATGTGTACATATAAATAATAAATAGATTAAAATTGTAATGAAATAAATTAATAAGAATTTGTAAAAGCAAATTTAATGAAATTTTGACGTTTTCCAATCCTGTTTACGTTATATTTGTATTAAGTTATTTTATATTCAATTTGGAAAATTTCAAAAAAGGGAAGTTTCAAGTATATATTTAAGGTATGTATTTCAACAATAAGAATTATATTGTCATATGTAGCATGATTTATATATGAAAAGATTCTTGTATTAGTATAAACCAGCGGGTGACCGAGCTCCGCTCGGAGAAAACAGGTATTGAAGCTAACTCGAAGATTTAAATTTTCAATTGTGATTTATCAAAACAATACATGCCATAAGAAAATTTATGAAACCTTTGGTGAAAAGATAACCGGTTAAACCTCGGCTTTTTATCGTCCACCAGCGATGTCATGTCTTGATGTTCCATTGGAAATCCCCATCTGCACTGGCCTCTTCCATGTTTGCTGACCATGCACGGAGCCTTGGGTTCATATCACCACACGGGTTATGGATCATCCATTTCGAGATCAGTTCCTTGAGTACCGGATCATCTTCTGAAAACTTTATTACTTCGCCATATTGGCTATAGATGGCAGCACGTTACCGCTTGAAACCTATCAACCATTATGGCCAACTTATAAAGTTTGAAAATATCCTATCTGTAACTCCGAATTGCTCGATCGTAGCGCTTCAAAACCGGCGCCAATCGATTCCTCGTGGCCAAAAACCCCAGACCCCCAGTTTACCGGAGTTTATTAATTCTGGGGCGATTTTCGACTTGGCAACCATTCCTCGTATTATAGTATAAGATTTAAAATAAGTGTATTTTTTCTTTTTGTTCGTTTCGTACATTTAAAACTATTAGACTTAAAAAAGTGAAAATAAAAATATTTATTTTCTTATATGTGGTATTAATTAATGTAATTAGTTCATATATGTGCTTATAATCAGCTCAGAGGCATGTATTTAGTTTTTTGAAACTGTTATGATTAAGATTTATGGAATATCGATGATTCGTTCACTTTTCTATATCTATTATTTATATAGTATAATAATTTATTCCAACAAAATTTAGCAGTTTTTTTATATAATACAGTTAAGAATAAATAAATATGCATTTTGTAGAAGTTTCAAGCTGTTCTATGAATTTCATATCAAGTTATTGCAATTTGAAATCTTTAAATTCATTTTTCTCCCTGTTATAATTTTGTTTACATGCAGTTCTTCGAAAGCCTAAGGCTTTTTTAAAAACTGATGAAGAGATGTAAAATTTTTTGTGAATATTCTTAAATACAAGTTTTATAAAACTTACTATGAAATTTGCTCAAAGATGCGCAGTTATTTTTTTGTGTGTTCAAACTCAAAATATGTGTTTTTTTACAGACTTCTTCTATGTTTAACAATGAAAATATTTATAATTAAATAATTATTATCAGGAGGATCAATTCTATAGTAACTTTTATATAATATATAACTAACTACCTGGGAAAAAATTGTGAATTAGTTTTAATATTTAAAAAAGTTGTAGGGTTTAAAAAAAATATTTTTAAAAAATTAAATTTTTCAAAAACTGTTGAAATAATTCAAAAATAATTTTTTGTGGGAAGTTATAAAATGATATTTAAGATAAGATACTCTTAAAATCTAATTTCACATATTAAAATTAAATTTTTTTTTAGATGATACCGTGTCGCCTTAATAATCATTGGTTATTAGATGCGGTAAAAAGATCCGAAAATATTTTTTGTATATTACATAATGTTTATATGCCTATAACCATCCCGTAAGTGCCAAGTAATAAGTATTCAATATTAAATGTAAATATTCATCGCAATCGGATGAACGGTACGGCAGTGCATAAGAGACGCACAGATAAACATTCGTTTTTATTTATATAGATAATTAAAAATGAAAATATCGATTAAAAACGGTTATAACAGTGCAGCGAGCAATGCTTGATGTAAATCTAAAGCGTGAACAGAATAGTACCCAGGAATTTAAAAGTGCAGAAATTACAGTATTTTACAACAATTTTTTCTGTCTCATTACGTGGAAGAACATTTATTTGGTAATTCATTTAACTCTGTACATTTTGAACTCCAATGAATTACTGATGTAAGATGCGAACTCGAATCTGCATAAAACTGTGTCCAGTGTGATTTTCTTGGTCACATGAAGAGTATCTACTTGTTAACTCATTTCATTCCGCATACTGCGAATTGCACTGTAGGATGGTCATTATTTATGTCGGATGCGAACTCGAATCTGCCTAAAATTACGCATTTGCTGAAGTGCAGGAGTTGGACAAAATAATGGAAACACCTTGAAAAATCCACAAAATATATTTTAATATTGTAGTAGGCTCACGTTTTGCGACAATTACAGCCTCAGTTCTCCGAGGTATTGATTCATAGAAGTTGCGAATTGTTTCCAAAGGAATTTTAGCCCATTCTGCGGCTTTCTAGTTCTTTTAGGGTCGATGCCATAGGAAATCGACTTCTTATTTGAATCTCTAGAATCGACTATAAATTCTCAATAATGTTGAGATCTGGGGATTGTGGTGGCCAGATGAGATCCTCAGCTGCATTAGAATGTTCATCGTGTCATTCTGTAACAATGTTAACTTTTATGGATTGGTGGCCGCGGTGGCCTGATGGTAAGATCTCGGCTTCAGAACCGGAGGGTTTCAGGTTCGAGACTCGATTCCACCGAAGAACCGTCGTGTCTCTTGTACGACGTTCTTCGGTGAGGGGTCTCTTGCACGTTAAATCTGTCACTCCAAACGTCTTCCCGCTGGTATGCTGTGGCGTACAGAGGGGGTTGCCAGCCCAGGTGTCATCCTCGTCAATAGTCCTGATCGTGGTTCAAAATGACGAAGACCGTCCCAAAATAGCCCTCGTGTTGTTTTACTAAGGGACGGTAATATAACTAAACTAAACTAAAACTAAACTTTTATGGATTGGTGCATTATTATCTTGAAAGATGGTGTTCCCCTCCGGAAAAAGTTCTTGAACAATTGGATGACCTTTATTGCCCAAAGTTCCTAAATAGTCTTTGCTGTAAATTCTACCATGAAGGGAAATCATTGTCCGGCATCATTTCCTAGAAATAGCACCCCAGGTCACTCAGAGCCTCCGCCATGTTTTACGGTTGGGAGAATGTAGTCTAGATGAAATGCTTCTTTTTGCTGTCTCCAAACGTATACTTCTACACAGTTTCCACAGAGAAGAAGTATCCGTTTGGAGGGATACTTCTACAGGTCAACCGAAGGTCGGAAATAAGATAAAAATAGAATTCGTAAGAGAAAATCACATTTTTTCTCAGCTAGAGGTACCAAATTTGGAGGTCTCTGCACCTTTCTAAACGCTTTGAAATATTTGTCTTTAAGAGCAGAGCTTTTCTAATTGCAGATCTTCCATAGAATCCAGATTTGTGAAGCTCCCGAAGAATTTTCTTAGAAATTGAGTTATGTTGCTGTTCATTGAGCGTTGCATTGATTTAAGGATCCATGGTCTTGCGATCCTCTCTAAAAATACGATTTAGAGTCCGACGATGTTTCGTGGAAAACTTCGATTTTCAGCCAGACTTGTGCTTTGCTGAGGACGTTTTTCTTTCTCTCTCAAAATAAGTTCTTATTTTTGAAACAGTACTTTTTTAAATGCCAAGCTTTCAGGCAGTTTCTGTTACATTAGTGCCTGTCATAAGAGTACCAACAATTTGGTCTCTTTGAAAGTTGCCATTTTTATAAGATTATAATCACTTTCTTAAAATTTCTGTAAAAAAAAACACTGTTATTGTAAATAAACATATCAAATAGAAAAAGAATAAAATTAAAAAACATTAAAATATACCAATTTTGATTGTTTATATGCCGAGCATCATAATCTTTGTACAAAAATTTTGATGCCAAAGTGTTTGGTGTATCTATTTCAATCTTTATTGAAGTACTTTGCTGGCAGAAGAAAAGTGGTCCATACAGTTTTAATTTTAATGGGTGCTCAGAATACATTGATTTTCGGTAAGTAATGATGATGTTCCTTCAATTTCGAAATCACTCTTTACTTTATACGCGCACTTTACTTCGATTTTTCTTGTCATTTATGTGGATTATTACCACTAAGGTAGCTCAGCCTGTTACTCAGCATTGTACAATATTTTGCAATATTATATGATCTATACTTATAATAAAGCTCAATGTGTGTGTTGGCGCTTTACAGGCCAGACCGTTGGCCCTACAGCTACCAAATTTGGTATATGTATACCTCGGAGGTCGGGAATGTGCATCTCGGAGCCTTTTTTTCAAATTTTTAATTAGAATTTGAATTAATTAAACTTTAAGCGAAACTTCGATGTTTTTCCGCTATAACTTCCGAAAATATCATTGCAGGAACATGATTTTTACATCAATTTAAAGATTAAAAAATTAGCTTTCTAATGGTATCAGTGTTTTAATGTATAACTTAAGCCTCTATTTTTAACGAATTTTTAAAAAAATATTTTAACTATGTTTTTTTGATCACGTGACCGGATAAAAGAAAAGAAAACAATGACGGAAGTTCAAATAATAATAAAAAAACTATCATCGTAAATCAAGTTTAAAGAAATGATACTTTCAGCACGGGACTGGATAAAATAACATAAATATAAAAAGTGATACTTTCTAAAAAAATAAATGCAAGGCAAAGGATTCTACAATCGTTTGCAATATCTAAATGATTAATTCAATAAATCTTCTTTATTTACGGTAAACCTGATTGAATTTAGGCAGGATATGCATTGAACTCCCGACCTAATGGCATATTTCTATAATCGTTTGCAATATCTGTATCATTAATTTAATAATTTTTTTTCGCTTTTTTGCTTTTTTTCAAAACACGTATTTAATATTTTGGCAACATCACCGAAAAATACATTTTTAATATTTTGGAAGTATAACCGATAGTTAAAACTGACTGATTTATAAAATTAAAGAATATTATCAAGAAAACGGGTTCTTTTAGAACTTTCCGTCCATCATCTTAAAGAAAATATTAATTTCAGGCCAATAAATGCCCGGAATTACTTCAAGGCTAATGAATATGTGATTTAATTGAAAATTTTAGAACGCATTACTCATGGCGAACCAGCTGGTCGCCAAAGACGGCTAGTATTAAATAATATTGTGAATATTGAACAATGTCTTCCACCATGTCTTTTAAAAAATGTTGCAGCCTAATATGATTCCATTAGCAACTTGCTTCCGAGAGCAAGTATTTTTGAATTTAAATCTCACTGGTGTTTCACAGTTTGATTTCATTGCACAGTTTTCAAAAGAATTTTTATGTGTCTTAACTTTTCGCTATGATACTTTAGTCCTCCAGCTCTTTTATCTTACTCATAAATCATATTTTGACAATCTACCGACAACTTTCAACAAAATACAAGAAGCGCAAAACTGTTGTTAAGGAAATTTGTCTGAACCAAACTACTTCGCTGAGATATTTGGGTCAATGCAACATCTTCATTTATTCATTTAATTATGATGAACGCAAACTAAGCTCGATACTCAAGAATGTACTGCATTTAAAAATGTTTCATAATAAATTGAAACTTCAAACATACTCTGTAAATATAAATTTATATCACTATAGAGACATTATTATTATTCATCAAGTACAATAATAAAAGAAGCAAATAAAGTGCAAAACTTGTTAGTTTAATGTTAGATTATCAAACAGCTTTAATTAATGCAAAAGAAAGTTATATTTCAAGCATATTACATAAATATTGGAATGGAGATAAAAATTGGAATCGAAACTAAAAATTATTTCGGGTTCGATCAAGAATAAAATTTTAAAAAACTATTAAAAAGAACTATCATTGTATTTAGTGAGTGCTAATGATGCTACAACTAAAATACAGATAATTCTAAATAAATTAGTAATATAAGCCAAGTAAACGGGAATACAATATAATCAAAATTACAACAAATAGAAAAAAAAATCCGACTTGAAGACCTTTTCAAGAGTCACCTTTGGGCAAGGATTTAAAATAAGGGATTTTTTCTGTGAGGAATCGGACAAAGTCCAACAGAATTGAATCCTTGTGACTCGAAAGTTAAGACCAAAGAGACTTACAAAATGAAAACACCACCAAATACAGCAAAAATATAAAATAAACCTACATAAGGATAATCAACCAATAATTAAAAACATTCACCCTAATAATTAACAAAAACAAAAAGGAAAGAACAAATCAGCAACATGCGAAGAAATTTTAATTATGCTATCCCATCCGCTATTCGATACGAATACTGTGAAAAAAAAAATAATAAATGGATGTTCTTAGCGCCATCTATTGAGTTAGTATCCGAATGTCTATTTTATTTTTAAGTTAAAGAATTAATATTTCATTTCTTTTTTTTTTATTACAATATTGCATTATCCCATTAAAAAATAATTTTTGTTAAACTTTTGTGAATTTTTTTTCAAAAAGAATGAAATTTTGGAATTATTCTTCTGGTTTAACATTTTCGAAGACTCCTTGCTTTTAAGGGTTGGGGAGTTATACTTTATTAGATTAAATAAATAGAATTAAAATCAAAACAATTTATAATAACAAAATTTCAGTTATGATAGCAGCAAATAAGTTGGTTGAAAAATTTATTTTCTCTTATTATGTTATTATAATTTTTATTCTGTAAAGATAGAGAATGCTATCGCCTTTGGAAAATGAAAAAATTAAAAAAATATTAAATAATTAGAAATCAATGGAAATTTTGAGTTTCTTGCTGTAATTGTTATAAGTAATTTTACAAAAAAATATTTTAATAACTGTTCAAAATTTCAGCTCTACAATGACATTAATTTTTATTTCTGTGCTCGATTTCTTTCAATTGTTATTGATTATTTAAAAAAAAAAGATTTAATGCATTTAAATTAATTTTATCGTTGGATACTCCACTCTATTATTATTTTTTTTGCTATTATTAAATTTGAATACTTTACTATTTTTTGCTATTATTAAATTTCAATATGTTACAATTTTTTTGCTATAATTAAATTTCAATAATTTACTATTAATTTGGTATTATTAAATTTGAATATTTTACCATTTTTTTGGTATTATTAAATTTGAATACTTTACTATTTTTTGCTATCCTTAACTTTGAATACGTTGTTATGTAGCACTCCCTTTTTTCCCCTACACTATGATACACTCATTACGCGCCGCCCTCTGGCGAGTGCTTAGAGAGACAGTCAGTTAAGCCTCTGTTATCGTTATGTGTTGACGTGTTTTTTGTCCACTCTCTGTTTGTGTCTGTGTGTAACGTAACCTTATATGTTTTAATAATAAATTGTTGTTACACAAGAAGGCTTATCTTAATTAGAACCCACCAACCACCGGTCACAGTTATACTATTTCTACTATATACTGAATACTATATTTTCATTCTAATTCATATTTCACCAGGTTTACATTTGATTTAAAATTGAGTAAAAGAGGCATACGTCAATCATCCAAATGCAAGTAAGACTAACCCCTATTCTAGTGAATGAAACGTGTTCGACGACATCGACCCTTTCAAACTGTCAGAAATTAACTCTCATAACTGATAGACTATGAGAAAAATTCAGTGGAAGTTGTTTTGAATAAATTTACATCATTATAAAATTAAAAATTTTATCTTTTCATCGATACCAATTTTATTTTTGGGCATTTTTTTCATAGTATTTATAGATAATTGTCACTAATTTCCTACTAACACATTTTATCTAAAATTTAATACATAGACTTCATAAATTTTTGAATTATTTTCTCTAAATATGCACTTTAATTCGCCTGATGTTAAGGTATCCGACTACGTTCGGAGGAAAATTTTTGAAAAATTGAATTTTTTAAAAACTACTTAAAACTATGGTGTTTAGATGTATTGTCAATTATAACACAAAATAGTACAAATACAAAAAATTATTTGAAAACATATTATATTTTGAGAAATAGGAACATTTGTAATAAATTTTAAGGAAATTTAACAAAAGTGGTTAACACTCTACACAAAATGGTAGTACGGTAATCCTATTTTCCTTTGTACACAAGTTATGAAATATAATGACCAATGAAATTAATTAAAATCCAAGAAAAAGTTTGAGATGCAAAGAAGTCGTTTGTAAAAATATAAGTATTGATTTGTAGTAAATTTTAATGAAATTTAACAAAAATGATTAACACTATACACAAAATGGTAATGCAGCAATCCTATTTGTCTTTGTACACAAGTTATAGAATATAATGATGAATGAAATGAACCAAAATCTAAGAAACATTTTGAGATGCAAAGAAGTTGTGGGTAAAAATATAAGTATATATGCATTTTTTCCTTGAATTTACAACTTAATTCTTCTAAAAAACAACTATAAATGAAAACGTATTTCGTCAACAATAAAAATTTTGGTTCATTTCAATGCCCATATTATTTAAAACACACGCTGAGAATTTTATGTAAATACCTCTGTTAGTTTTTGAGATATCATGTTAACAGTTTAGAACTTTGATGAAAATTAAAGTTTTGAGAAAGTAAAAGTGAAAGACAGATTTTTGGTTGAAAAATGTGTGACCTTGAATTATAGATCAGGCCTTCCTTTTTCTTTAAGAAGATAAACTGTTTTGGATAGAGAAAAGTCTGAACTTCAAGAAATAACAATAAAAAAACAATTCGCCAACGCGGTTGATAACCAGAGTTTTTAACGTATTCGGATGTCTTAAAACATTAAATATCCAATCATTCTATCAAAGTACAAATGTACAATTTTTAAAATATATATATATATATATACATATTTAAGGTGAATACAATTGGAATGGTTAGTTACTATCCAAAACAATTTATATTTTTGTAGAATCATCTATCAAAGTATCTGTAATTTAAAATTGCAATACTATTGTTATTTGAACTGTCAATCATATGACCTTATCAGAGAACATACAATGCAAAATAGAGCATGTTTTGGAGGTGATTAATTTGAGATTACAATTCATTGCAAGATTTCTGGATAATCAATTGTTTTTCGATGCATTTGAATTAAAGGACGGAAGGGTAAAGAAGTAAGTCTCAATTTGATTTTGCTAATTTTATTTAAAGTATTATGGAATTCGAATAGTCTTAGTTTCTTGAATTCATTATTAACCCATTTATGCCTAATGTTAAAAAATTGGAATTTCTGCATCAAATTTCTATAATAATCTCTATAATGAAAATTCTAAATAACTTTTATGTGAGGGGTGTTCCAAAAATGGAACAGTAGACATTAATGGGTTTAAAGAATTTTAAAATATCAATTTATAATTCGATTTTATTTTCGCTAATTCAAAATCAAGATTAAAAAATCGCAAAAAAAGAATTCTAAAATATTTATGCGAAAACGTAATTTTTATCTTCAGTTGTCGTCAGAAAAAACCTATAAGGCTTTTCGTTGATTCGAAGACAATTAAAAAAACACAAATTCGAGGACAGTTTATTTCAACGAATACGCAATTGGAATTCTATCTTTCTTGAACTTCGAATGAAATAGTTATGCTCTGTACAATTTATTTTGATATGCCCTTAAAACCTTTTAAAAACTACGTTTTATAAAATAAAAAAATACCATAATAGGTTAATAAAAAGGTTATATTAATAGGCGTTACAAAAAATTTTGTATTACTTTTTAATTTTGCTATAAATTTAAAATAAATCTTTACTGTAATTTTTTAATTTACAAATTGTTGTTTGATCATACCATCATCTTTAGTTTAGTTTTTCTGAATTCGAATTAATACACATAATCAATAAATAGGCATTAATTTTTAATTTTGTTATAAATTTAAAATAAATCAATACTGTCATTTTTTTAAAAAAAATTTACAAATTGTCGTTTGATCATACCATTATCTTTAGTTTAGTTTTTCTGAATTCGAATTAATAGACATTATTAATAAATTTGCATTACTTCTTAATTTTGTTATAAATTTAAAATAAATCAATACTGTAATTTTTTGTCACGACAATTTGTAAATTTAACAAATTGTCGTTTTATCATACCATTATCTTTTGTTTAGTTTTTCGGAATTCGAAATTTTTTTTGATGAATCGAAGTCTATTGAAGTCTCTTCAGCTTCACATTAATAAAGATTTACTGTAAATCAAAGACTAAATTTTCTGAAGTTCTGTTTTATTTATTTTAAAATATTTTGTATGTTTCTTAATGTTTAATATTAATTGTGATGATTTTACCGCATTATGAAATAAATCACAAGTTAATCATGGCAAGTATGTGTTTTACTTAAATCAAGATTTTCTGTAAATCGAAGGCTAAATTTTGAAAAATTCCATCCGTTATATTGAATTATTAATGTTTTCTATGTTTCTTAATGTTTATTATTAATTGTGATGATTTTGCTGCATTATGAAATGAATCCCAAGTTTAATCATGGCAAGCATATGATTTAAATTTGAAAAATCCATGTTTTTTCGCTCGGAAATTTATACAATGCATGCAATAAATCAATTGATTTGGCTGTACATAGACTGCTCAAAACAATTAAAGGATATTGAGTTTTAGAGTCGATCTTACACCTGTAGAATTGTTTGAATGATTGACACATTATCGACAGACGTAGTAGACTATATAAGATAAAAATGATATTTGTTTGGCAGAAAAAAAAGCGTTTTATTGAGCATTTGGGTACAACACACACAATTTTTTACTTCTAATCAAACATTTGATCATATTATACCAGTGTGATGTTTGGCCTCCATTGGCGACGCCAGCAGAATAGATTGGCGAGATTGACTCAGCTGTTGAGAGTTAATGTTTTTCGTCATATGGTATGTAGAGAAGAGCTTGTGTAACGGAAGGAGAATGTTTGTGCTTTGATTTTGAATAGATGGTTTTAAGGAAAATTAGAGGGCTGTGTTTTGTTTCAGTTATGTTTCTTCTTTAAGAAGTATAACTCGTACATGTCTTTACACCTCCAATCAAGTTTTGGACTGAGACAAATTCAATTGCTCCCTCAACTCTTACCTTTATTTTTCAATCTTAGGTCTCAAAAATGGCGGCGGAAGTTTATGACTTGTGCGTTATTGGTGCTGGAATGTTCGGAAGTGCTGCTGCAAGGCACGCATCAGCCAATCCGAGCATCAAAGTGTGCCTCGTAGGACCCTCTGAACCAACGGTAAGTTGGCATTGACATTTTTTCCATGAGGGTTATATAATATTACACACACACACACACACACACACACACACACACACACACACACACACACACACACACACACACACACACACACATAA
>JAPMOQ010029703.1:6569558-6662791 GCA_026543055.1 Argiope trifasciata | reverse complement strand
TTATAGTAAAAATAATCCTTCTAGGAATTAATCTGAAGTATAATACATTAATACAATATGTTTTATGCATAGTTCTTAAATGAATTTAAAACAAATGAACAAGAGCATTAATTAAAAATTGTTTAATTATTAAAAATTCAGTAATATTTGATGCTCATTATCATTCAAAGCATAAATTAACTAAAAAACTTAATATCAAAAAAAATTATTGACTAAATTAAAATTAAAAATTCAAGCAGATAAAAAAAATATATAATAACATAATTGAGCGTTCATCTAGTAACTATTTAGTATAAAGTAATGAAAGAATATTTATAAGTATATTCAATTTGCAAAATCATTTTAAATGCACTTAAAGAATTATGACTTTTTCAAGAGTTTTATATTAGTATCGTATAAAAACTATTAAAAAGCACTAAAAGCTAAAAAATTTACTAAAAAAATAAATAGGATCAATTGCTTTAAAAATTATTAGAGGACAAGAATTAAAACATTAGCTTTAAACAAAACATTTTTTCATAAAGAAGCATTTGAATTTATTCATTAAAAGAAAATAAGGACATAGAGCAAAAATAAAATTCAGTAATATGAAAATAGTAAATTACATCAATATGTAATTGTGAACATTACATTAGATTTTGCATGCATTTAAGAAATATATAGGTACTTGAATCTTTGCTGTGTTCCAATAAAAGACTTTTTATTTTCTTTTTTAAAAAATCTATTCAAAAGAATAAAAAAGCAGCCTTTAATTCACCTGATAATATCCTTCATTTAATAAAACTAAATTACAGAATTATAAACTATCTTTCATACATAACAGTTTCTAAAAATCAAAATATATAGTACATTGAATTAGATATCTATTTAACTGAACTCTTTTCACAAGTGATGTACTTTTTAATATGGGTCAAGAGAACAAAATATACCTTTTATCACTTTGCAAGAAGTTATCATACATCCTATGTGGAAATATGCGTAATATCTTCACATAATAATAACTTTGCAACATTTCACTAAAAAATTTTTACCCAATTTTTGCCAGGGCATCTGAATACTTAAAAAGTATTTTATAGTTTCTTCACTGATAGAAAATGTGTATCAAGTGTAATTATTACTGTTGCTGAAATCTTATCTTGTTAACTGAAACAATTGTACAGGATAATTTTGCAAAGATGAAATCAATCTTACAGAACAAATAAAAAATTTTAAAAATATTGGCGAAAATCATTACAAAATCAAAAAAGTAAATAAAAAATAAATAAAACTGAATTATTTACCTGCTTTCATGCTTGGGGGGAACTGAATATATGATTTAAATCTATTTTTGAAAAATTTATAACTTCTGAATTTGTATCATTTAATTTCTGAAAATTTATTACAAGCACAATTTTGGCTCTCGAAATAGTTTAAATACATAGTAATGTGTTCGTTCAGTCACGGTAGAAAAGTTCACGGTTGAACTGAATGACTCATCCGGATTTTATAGTTTCGTGATACAATAATCGTATCCTGATTTGCACTGGGAAAAGATGCAATTCGAGACCGAATTATATCTTTTTGGAATAAACGAATTGAAGTGAATAAGCGTAATATTTACTTTGCATTTCCCAGGGTTGACAACAAACTGAATGCATGGAAGAAATTCGGAAATTAGAGTATTTATCCCTTGTTTCTAAAATATGTACTGAACTTGACAATCATTTGGGTATAAATGATAAAGATTTAGGTAAGTTTTTCGAAATGTTTATTTTTAATGTGGATTGTTATCATTTTTGTGTCTACCGAAGATCGTGCTAATTTCTCGAAAGAAAAATAAGTCAATTAAAAAAATATAGCATTTTAAACAAATTATTCAAAGTTTTATAAGCAAGTAAATTGTATATCTCTTAAGGAAATTATAATTAAATAAATTGTGTATTATGTACATCTTAGTTGATTAGATGAAATTGAATTCCATTTAATTTTTATAGATTTCCTGTATTATAACTAAATTTTTCTGAGCAATTTAACATGTTTAAAACTTAAATTTGCTTTTGAATCTAATTTCTTTATTTTTAATTTTTAAAATTAAGTGCCTTATGCATGTGACATTTCTACACACTGAATTCTCAACATGTTAAACTTTTATCTTTTTCTAGAGTCATTTAATTAGAATACAAAATAAAAGGTCGTAACAATTATAAATGATTTAGTTTTTTTTTCCCAAATTAGAAAATATTTATTTCCTTTGTAACTTTCTTAAAATGGAAGAAAACCCTCCAAAATAGTTGCTATGAAAGTTAGTGTGTTTTTTGTAATATATTTTTAACTATTGTAATATATGAGTATTGAGTGTTATATTTTGTTATTAAATGCTACTTTATGAAATTTCTAAAATATAAGGAAAATATTTGTGTATTCAATAATTAAATTTTACTTCTGTTGTCTGATATATAGAAATAATAACATACTTGTCATTAAACCTTCTTTTTAAGCAATGTACTAAATAAATGTTGGTGTATTTTTAATTAAAAAAACAATTTTTCTTCCTTTTATTAGTATTAAAACCTTTACTATTCAGCAAATCTCTTATATACCTGTTTATCTGATTATATAACATTCAACATGGTAAAGTTTATAATTTGGTCAATAATTTTAACATGGTAAAGTTTATAATTAACTCTTTGTAAATTGCAACATTCTTGATGTGATATGTCTGGGTAAAAATTATTCCAGTTATTCTGCAAAGAAAAAAAAAATAAATTATTACATGTAGAATGATACAAATCTAGCCTAAACCATTTACATACTTTTGTATTTCAAAATAATAATCCCTTTAAATATGTTTCATCATTTATGAACTTTTATGAGATGTTAACCAGGGAGATGGGATGTAATTTCAACACAAACCACATTACAATAGAACTGATCTCAATTAAAAATGATGTATCAGTGACTGATATGTATGCAGCCAAGTTCCAGTAGAGAGTTGCTTTTAATCTCACCATATTTTAAAATATGCACTTTACTATTGATTATTATTACTTTGTTGTCTATTAAATAAAAACTGTAATAAATTTTCATCATTAATTTTTTTTATTGATTGAGGTAAATGGAATTTATCTATCAAATTAACAAAGAATTTCTCTAACTGAAATTATTATTAACTATTAGTATTTTCATTTCCAAAGCAATTTATAACTTTTTTAATATAATAAAGTTGCTTGTGGGATAGATTTCAATTAATCTGTGAGAGTAAGTTTCAACATTTAAAAAATGTGCCGGCATTTTTTTTTTTTTTTTTTCAAAAATTTGTCATTTGCTTGCAGAAAAACAAAATTTATTTTCTTTGCTGAATTTTTCTTATTTCTTCCTTATTATTGAGATGTATATATTCACCTTAATTTCCTATCAAATATGGATAAGATTAATGCTCTTACATAAAGTAATGAATCAAAATGGAAAGCTGAAAGTATTGCAAAGGATATGCATGTAATTCAACATATCTCTTAGAACAAACTTATAAAATGCCCTATTTTGCATGAATTTTGTGATTTTTTTTTAAAAAGTAAAACACTCGATTTTGATAATAATTCAATATTTTATATTTCAAACTGCTTTTTGATTGATGGATTTTTATGTGGTAAAAGAAAAGATATTCTCTGGATATATATATGGGGGGGATATATATATGGGTTCTAAAAAAGAAAATTTCATTTTAAAAATGATTTTATACTTGTAAAGTTTAGTAGAAATAAAACAAATTGTATAACTAATAGAGAGCAAATGTTAAGGGAAGGATATTCTTGAAATTTTCTTTTCCATTAGTAGATAAAATTAAATGAATGGAATGATAGGAATTGAATGTCTTGAAAGGAATGACATTGAAAAAGAAATATACATGGAAAGGAATGCATTAATATGAAACTTTTAATCATTCACACATAATTGTAAGAACTTCTCAAAGTATTTTTGTTTGGCTGTATTTCCTGCTAATTTTCTCTTTAAAAATTATAAATAATATAATAAAATCCTATTATCTTTGTGATATTTTTCTATTTTAAATCGTGTTAAATTTTGTCAGTTTACTATATTTCCTTTTTACTTGTATTTCAATTATATTGTTCATTTGAATAACGTAAGTTGTTACTTAATTTTTGAAAACTGTCTTATGCCTGTTTAAAAGTGTCTACAGTCAGTGGCATTTCAATAGATTTAGACTTTACTTAAAATGCATGATTTGTCTTTTTGGGTTATTATCAAGAACTCATACAATATGACAACTTGTAACCTTGGGCACTAAATTCTGATATAAAAAGGGAGATTTCCTACAAAGTTGAAATTTATTGGAATATATATACACTCAGAAAGAACCTTAAACTTAAAAAACCTGAACTTAAAAAGTTCAGAAAAATTGTAAATCACTTCATAAGGAATTCAATGGAAATTACACTAAAAATGCTATCTGAAAACTCAAAATTCTTTAAGTTTCTCTCTGGGGAAAAATTCTAATACATTTATTGTTTACATTTTTGTGTCAAACTTTGCTATGTGCTTTGCTATATCTTGATTATCTTATAAATCAAAGTGCAATATTTATTTTATGCAGGAAATCAAACAGAATTGGATAAAAAAAGATTGCAGATGATATTTTGTTATTGGTCAGCAGCTTAAAACTTTAATGTTATTTAGTTTTTAGTAACTTGCTTGATAATGAATATGTGTATCTATAATATTCCTTTCTAGTCATGACAACATGCAAGGCAATTTTTAGTTTTGTTTCGTTCCTTCCTTTTTTTGTAATTTATGGTAACATTTGTTTCTAGAAGCTTGGTATTTGAGTTATTGTTAAGATTTGGTAGATTTTGTTAGAGTCTACTTACTGTAAGCTCTTTTTCCTTTCCCATATGCATGTAAAGGGACAACTATAATCATCCTAAAATTCTATTATGAGATTTTGGTGAATCTCAGTGTTTCAGACTTTTCTGAATTCTATAAAGAAGTTATTCAACAAAAACATCTAAATCTATATTTATATGGTAAATTCATCAAAAGTACTAAATTCGTGCCATAGATCTGTATATCATATTTATTGCTTACTTTTACCATCTAAAGCATTCACAGTTTTACCCCGAGATCTACAAATTTAAGCAGTAGAGGGAAATAAGATCTTAATTGAGGAGTATGCAAGAAAGTTAGAGGAGAGCTCTTCTTCTAATTTGTGAATCTGTACATGTATTAAATGAAGGATACTATTATTATTAATTCTTTATGTTAAAATTTACTTATATTCCTCTTTTATCTGAGTTTCTTAACTTATTTTTTAAATTAATATAATAGTTTTTTTAAAAAATTAATTACCCTAAAATTTGGCAAAGTAAATAAAAATGATATTTATTTATTTATAAAGAGGATGAATGCATGTAATATAATCATTTCAGATTTCAAATAACTGTTCTGTTAATCCATTATAATGTTTTGTAAAGAATTAAGTCAAAAGTTGAAGGAAAGTTCAGAAAATGATCTTATAATGTATAATAAGCTTTTATTACCAAAATCTTGCATGTCTTGATTACAGCTTGTAGGGATGGATAGATTTCTTTGATTTCTGTAACTTATATGTATTGCTTTCTGAACCCAAAGATATTTGTTTACAAATTTTAAAATTTTGTTTTCTTTATTGCAGCTGAATTCATTATTGACTTAGCGGAAAAAAATGATTCATTTGAATCATTCAAGAAAGCACTTGATGATAATGGAGCAGAATTCACTGTAAGGACATTTTCCCTTATTTTTTATTGCTTTGTTGGGTATAAAAGCTAATACTTCAACAACAAATTTTTTTTCTTATTAAAAATAAATTTCATTGATCAAATCTATTGTTTCATGAAAACTACCCATTGTACTTGTATCTTTATTTGCATTAATTTGGGGCCGCAGTGGCCTGGTGATAAGGTCTCGACTTTGGAACCGGAAAGTTTCAGGTTCGAGACTCAATTCCACCGAAGAACCATCGTGTGAGGAGGTCTCTTGCACGTTAAATCTGTCAGACCAAACGTTCTCCCGCTGGTGTAGAGAGGGGTGTGCCATTTCAGGTGTCGTCCTCGTCATCTGACCTTGGTTCAAAATTACGAGGTCCATCCCAAAATAGCCCTCGTGTTGCCTTAAAACGGGACGTTAATATAACTAAACTAAACTTGCATTTATTTGTTTTATATAATATGTTAGAAAAAGGAAAATACATATAATTCTACATTGTACATCAATTGAAATCGAATCTTTTAAAGCCCTTTAAAATGTTTAAAACTTCTAAACCTTAATTGCAGTAGAAATTAATTAATATCATAGATTTTTTATAAACTAGTACTCTTAACTTCATTGTTTGTCCCATATATGCTAAGCTTACTTGCAGTTCTTGCTCTAAAACTTGGGAACATATATTAAAAAAGAATGGAAAGTTTCTAAGTTGATACTGGCTTTAACTTTAAATATAGATAGTATCTATTTTAGGAAAAGACAACCTAAAATATTCTTTGGTTTTAACTATTTAATGCTTCTTTGATTTAGTACTTAAAACACAAAATAATAAACAGTGTTCTTTTAATGCTAATTTTAATCTAAAATGGAATTCCAATAAAATGTAAAATACAGTTAATTTATTTTTTAAAAAAATATTTCATTATACAAGATGTAATCATGTGCAAATACACATGAAAATGATTAGATTTTTTTATTAAAAAAATAAGTGCTTTTATAAATTTATTGTGGGAACTATTTTTAATTTTTTGTAGATTTTGTGACCTACTTTACACTCATACCACTTTAGAAACTGTGATATTCAAATCTTATTTAATCATATATTCACTATATAGTTTTTGAATTCTGATGATATCACAGCAAATGTTAACATGAAAAAAAGAAATGTCTGAATTGCAGATGCTAAGAAGTGAAAAAAGGGAGGGGAAGGGGAAATCTGTAGTGTCTTAAAGTAAGAAGTATCTGGACATAATTTTAAATATAAAACTTGAAACTGGCATGTTAAATTATTAAAACTCTGAAATTTAGCTAAAAAAATAATATTCTTTTTTATTGAGCTTTTTCTGAGGAACAGTCATGAAAAAAGGCATATGGTATATTAAAATTTTCAGTTCAAAAATATGACATAAAATTAAGTAAAAGAATTTACAACATCACATTTAAATGACTGCATTTAAACATGAAAGAATTTATTTATTTATATTGTACATTAAAAACAAAGTAAAGCAGCTAAGAAATATATGTACCAAATTTTGTTCGATTCTATCAAAGGGTGTGAAATTGCATAATATTAAAACAAATGGACTTATAATTTTGTACATATATAGATTTTTGTTCATAATTTCATTTCCATACTGAGTTAGATAATTCATTCATTATTTTATTTAAAATTATTATAATATTACAATTGTTTGCAAATTTTTACCTGTTGTTAATCTCATATTCTCTAGACTTGAACTTTTTGAAAATCATACCTAGCTAAAAAGTGATATGCAGAAATATCAACAGTTTTTATTCCTTCAAATTCTCAGCCGATTGAAGTGTATCAATCGGCTGGTCGCTAGCCACCTGAGTGGTTGGTTTGCTAGGGATCAAACGAAGGGGTTACTTCTTGGGCTTGGCGTTAAGGGTGACTGTCCCGAGGGTAACCCCGAGCTTATAGGTTCCGGCTAGCGCTAGGGTAATCGCGGAGGCTGAGAAAAGCCAGAGCCGGTGGCTACCTTCCCTTGTTAGACGCCGTGGTGGGTGGTGCCGTCGGACCCGAATCCCCATTAATATCGTATGGGGAAAAAAAAAAAAACATTTATCCCTCTAGTAGGCAACAAAAAGAAACAAAGCAAATTCTTCGCAACAACATGGAAAAATATTTCGATCACTTTTTTGTCATGAAAAGAATATCTGAAGACAAAAAACATTTCATTATGTTTCGCCATTTCTAGTTGCAAAAGTGTACTTGGTGAAGTCGCTTCAATTCGAAAACTTCGTTCTGGAGACTTGCTAGTTGAAGTGCCATCCAAACAGCAAGCTAATTAAATCATGAAAGTCAAAGCATTAGCTACAATTCCAGTCACTGTCAGTGCCCATAACTCCCTTAATCACTCGAAAAGTGTAATAACATGTGGAGAGTTATTCTGTTTAATAATTAAAGAAATTACGAAAGATTAACAGGCTGAAGGAGTTATACATGTACATCGTATTTTAATACGACGGGATGGGCTGCTCCTCCCCACGAAACACCTTGCTCTTACATTCAAAAACCCGTCTTTATCAGAATCGATCAAAGCGGGTGATATGAAATTCGCCGTCCGACCTTTCATTCCAAATTCTTTGAGATGTTTCCAGTGCCTGCATTTTGGGCATTTTAAAATGCCTGCCGGGGGGCACTAACTTGTACCAGTTGTGCCAAGAAGGGACATGACAGCCAGCAGTGTAACGCACATGAAAAGTGTGTTAACTGCGACGGCGCCCACACTTCCTTTTCACGATCATGTCCGCGTTGGCACAAAAAAGAAATAATAACACTCAAAATAAAAGAGCAAATTTCGTACCTTGAAGCGAAACGGAAAGTTGTCGCTCGAACACCGTCATCTGGGAAAAGCTATGCCTCAGTTGTTCAGAACACATTTTGTAAAAAATGTACATTTAAAAAATATATTAAGTTTTCTTCTGAAGCAACTCAAAGTGAAAAGTCATGGGACCAGACACCGAACGGTCAGTAAACAGTCCAACTGAAACACATCCCGAAAAAAAGTCAAAATTGCAAAAGCTGAAAATTAAAATCAAAACTGCAGAAACCACTTCAGCTAAAGCTTTCTAAACGTAGACTATCACCAAAACAATTGACACATGAGAAATCTCATGTTAAGAGTTATGTCGCTCTGGGCCTGGCAATCAAGGACATAGTCCAAAAGGACTTACCAAGCATTTTTGGTGGCTTGCCCAGAAGCCTACATCGCCCTACATCCATCTGATAAAGATGACGATGACTTTGCAATGAATTGCGAAGTCTCTCCTACGCAGACTACTGTTTCTCTTTTTTATCAAAAATTTAAAAAAAAAACTTTTTTAATGGGTACTTTCCTTTCTTGGATTTGTTGCGGCATAAGGTCTAAGCTTTTGGATATAGAGTCTACTTTTAACAAATATCATCCAATATGTTTCGATGTTCAAGAAATATTCTTGACTCCTAATATTTCCATTAAATTTCGTGGTCTTAACTGCGTTCGAAAAGATGCAAATAAGGATATTACTGTTCGGAAGGCGTATTTATTATTTCTATCTTTACTTCGAATTTATATCTTAACAACTTAGTAGACTAGCTTCCCAAACCATTCATTATACTAGGCGATTTCAATGGACATCGTCCTTTGTGAGGTTCAGATAGTACGAATTCTCGTGAGCGGCAGATCAAACAGATCATTTCTAATAACTGTCTCTGTCTGCTTAATAAGGACGAGAAAACATATTTCCATAAACACACACGCACTTTCCATAGTCTGAACTTGGCCATTTGTTTTCCTTAACTTCCATTCTTGAATTTTACAGTCGAGAACGATAGTATAATAGTGATTACTATTCGATAATAGTTTCCCAAGCTGATAGCGGTGGTGCGACTTTATGTTCTTTACGTTTCCTATTCCAACTGGCAGACTGGACTGCTTTCTCACAACGGGCAGATTTCACAGAGACTATGGTCAAAACTCCAGACATTTCGAAAGTAGTGCAATATGTTGTTAGCTTTATAATAAATGCCTCAAATATAACTATACCAAAGAGCTCTCCACGTCTAAGGAAATTCCGTAGACCATGGTGGAATGAAGTTTGCTGATATATAAAAGTTTTGGAACATATTTAGAAGGTATTCGACTGCGAAAAAATCTCGTTGTTTTTAAGCGTGTCAAAGCCCTTGCTCAACGCATTCGCTGTCAAAGCCAAAGGGAATCATATCCTTTATTTTTTCTCTATCCTATACTCCCAGTGAATTTTTGTGGAAGAAGGTAAAGGCTGCTGACGGGCTTTATAGTGAATCTTCCATTCCTGTTTTAAAAACTGGAAATGTGATTCACTCAGCACCGTTAGATTGTCAGTACTCTCGGCGAAACATTTGCATAAGTGTCTGCAACAGATTTTTATAGTCCTGATTTCCTGATAACTAAGAATCGCGCAGAACGGTTGTCTTTATGTTTTAAAATTAGAAGAAACCACAGATACAATTGTGAATTTGAGATGTCAGAATTGGAAACGGCTTTGTGTCAATCCAATGATACTAGCCCAGGGCCAGATGGAATCACCAATAACATGCTTCACCATTTGTATATCACTTCCCTTTCTAATCTGTTAGAGTTATTCAATAAAATTTGGACTGAGCAGATGTTCCTTTCACAATGGCGCGAAGCTATTTTGATTCCAATCCTAAAACCTGGTAAAGATTTCTCCTACCCTCTTCATTCCGGACCAATTGGTCTGACGAGCTGCCTTTCAAGACTTTTGAGTGCATGGTCAGTGCTCGACTCGTATACGAATTGGAGACACAAGGATGCATCTCTCCGTTGCAGAGTGGTTTCCGTAGATGTAAATCTTTCGATAACCTCGTATCGCTGGAACCCCAGATACACAACGCATTTGTCAGAAGGAACTACCTTGTTTTCATAATCTTTGATATTGAGAAGGCATATGACCGTGCTTGAAGCTTTGGCATACTTTAAACACTTTTAAACTTTGGTTTTAGGGGAACCTACCAATATTTTTACCTTTTTTTTTTTTTTTTTTATCTCATGGGACTTTTAGAATTCATTTAGGAAACGTTCATTCTCATGATTTTATTCAATCTGAAGGAGTTCCACTGGGAAGTGACCTCAGTATCACGCTTTTTATCCTCCATCTCAGCCAAATTCTTAATCATTTGCCTTCCTCTGTATCTTGTAGTCTGTACGTGGATGATCTGCAGATTTCTTTTGAAGGTAGTGATATGATTTTAATTGAGAGGCAATCGCAAAACGCTGTGAATAAAGTAGTGGCATGGTGTAGTGGCAATAGATATGTCATCTCTCCTGGAGAGATTTGTTATGTACATTTTTGCTGGAAGAGAGGGATTCATGCAGATCCAAATATTTGCATAGAGAATGTTTCTATTCCTGCTGTGAACGAAATACGGTTTTTGGGAATGATTTTCATAATCTGACGTTCTTCACCATGGTATCGATTTGGACATGGCATCTTATACCTGAGGAAGAAATGTCAGAAATCCTTGAATATTTTGAAGGTACTATCCAGAACATCTTGGGGAGCTGATCGAGCCTCCCTTCTCCATATTTACCAAGCAGTAACTCCCTCCCGATTAAATTATGGTTGTATGATATAATGCTTAGCCCGTGCGTCTGTTTTACGGCATTTGGGTACTATTCACCATTCTGCTTTAAGGATCTGCTGAAGGGCATTTTGAACCCTGGTAAAGAGCCTGTTATTTATTACCAACTACCTTTTTATCTAGGACGAAAGAAGTTATCTGCTCTTTATCAGTTTTCAAGTCTCTTTCAGACCGTCCTATTCCCCAACAAATTTATCAGTTGGTCTTCTAAGATTTATAACGCCCACCCCACTAACATTCTCCCATTCATTGAAAGGATCAAAGAAATTCTCCATGATTTAAGTATTGATGATGTTTCCATAAAATCGCAAGATTTCTTTTCCTTTTCACCCTGGGATATTCCAAAAATTTCCTTTCTGAACCCCTTTTCGGGATTCGACAAAATTTCAACTGCTCCAGTGGTGTTTCAACAACTATTTAACTATCACTGCTATCCGTCTCCTTCATTTACACCAATATTCACTGATGGTTCCAAATCAGTTGATCATGTTGGTTGTGGTATTGTTCTCCCATTTGGTGCCCTGAGCTATCATATACATAACTACTGTTCTGTATTTACAGCTGAGGTAGTGACTATTTTTTATGCTTTCCAGGAAATTTCCACTCTGGCTCACTGAAATTTTATTTTTTATTCCAATAGCATGAGTGCATTAAAAACGCTTTCTCCCTACCATAATAAGATGCAATCAATTGCTAATAGAATTCTGTATACTTTGAATCTTCTGAGAATCGAAGATTTTAGTATCATTTTTTGGCAAGTCATATTGGTATCTGTGGAAATGAAATGGTGGATTTTTTTAGCTCAATCTGCAACCTCTTTCCTAAACCAAGAACTCCCATACTGTGATGTCAAAAGATCATTGGTGTGTCGTCTTTGTTTACTTGGCAAGAAAATTGGGATCTATTGGTCCACTATAAATTGCATTCTGTCATGCCGACCATTACAATGTGGTCACCTCTTCCTATATTATCATTAGACATCAAGCTAACACATCTGTGTGTAGGACATACATGCTATACTCACAAACATTTGATCTTTGGCAAAAGGGTGCCAATATGCCAGAAATGTCATGTTGATCTAAGTATTAAGCATATTTTAATTAAATGCCCTATGTACCATTTCTATTGTGTCTGCATTTTCATTAAATCATCTGTAACTCTATACTTTGTGAGTAAGAAATATCACCCAAATATTTTTACATTTTTAATAGTGATTCATCTTTTTATTTGCATGTAGCTGTTTTTCAACCTTTTAATGTTTTTTAGTGCTTCATTATGGAGTTGCATCATTAATTCACAATTTTAATTTGTTTCAAACTTTTTTTTCTGTGATATAGAAATTTTAAAATTTTATTAACTGATTGTTACACTGCTTATACTTCTTGCAATTTTCTCAATTCATATTTTATAATTCGTTGGTTGGGTTTATATTAATGTAGTCTTAATTTAAACCATATGTTTGGCATAGTATGGCCACAATTGGCTCTTATGCCAATAAACCCTTCATACCTATCTACCTAAAACTGCAAAAAGTTTTCATAACTGAGACTGGAAATATTCATGCTTTTATTTATTTATTTATAAGCTTTTTTTTTTACTTTGACCATATGAATTCTCTGTGAAAAAGAAATTATATACTTATTGCTTTGTTATTTATTACTTTAAAATAAAATGTGTTTTCCTTTTTAGGAATCTTTTATTTCTACTTTACTACGAATTATCAAACAAATGAGACCCAAAGATACTCCTTTACTAGATGATGATGAAGATTTTGAGAAAGATAAAAAGACTGATTTAGATAAATTGAAAGCTAAATTTCCTGGATTAGCCATACCCAATACGGATAAAATTGTGAGTGTTATAAATTTTTCTTTATGTTATATATTATTTAAAAATTAATGAACATATAAATGTATAATGAAATAATTTATAAAAGATAGTAATAAAAGTCAGTGTAAATGTGCCTTCTTTGCATTCCAACTGAAGAAAACTTTTATTTTAATCAATGTAGATGTTATGAATTTTCTGGTTATAAAATAAAAGATATAAATTTAATTAAATTCAAATATACTCAAATAATATAACAATGAAACACAAATGATTGAAAAACTTCTTATATCCTGCATCTAGTCTTATCATTAGATTCTTTCATCAAATCATACTATATTTAACTTTTGATTTATATGTACTTCTGCACATGATGTAAAAAAAAAAGTTTATTTATTGCATGTGAAACAGATATTGATATCTTGTATATTGTAATTTTCTTATTTTTTTTAAAAAAGTTTATCACTTATTTGAATATATTTTTATACCTTTCTTTGCAAAGCTGATTTACTGTTTTTACATGTGTGTGTGAAATTCAAAAGAATAGTTGATTTTAAATAGATAACAGTTAAAAAATTAACTAGTTGAATCAATTGGTTCAAAATTCTCCTCTACTTTTCAAATAACTTTACTCTAATATAATTTCAACTATGTTATCTGTGAAGTTATTATTGTTATTAGATGTAACACTTTTCTTCTATTTTTTCAAACACTTTAAAGACACAATATATGAACTTCAAGTTGGTGATCAATTTTTTTTTCTGCACTTATCAAAATTAAATTAATCAAGTTTATTCATTCCAAAGAATACAGTGTTTTCATTCTTCGTGTATTTTCTGTAAAATGAGGAATCTTATGTTTTTTATGAAATTAATTGCTTATTTGTGAATTACTTTTTTTCAAGAGTATATCAGATGAAGATGAGGAAGTTGCAGAAGCTGCTATAGCTGAACTTGAAGCTTTAAACCCATATGTGAAGTAAGTTTTTTCAATTATTTAATATATTATTTTATGTGAAAATGCCATGTAGTTTTTAAATTAAAGAATCCGAATATTTTTAGGTACTAAACAATCAATTTAACTATAAATAGTGATTTGATTATTCTAGAGAGTGAAGGGAAGAAAAAGTCATTTTTTTTTCTCCTTTAAAATTCGATATCATTTTACCAATTTTTAAAACTTTTTTTTACTTGTTATATTTATAGAAAAGAAGAACGGGAGTCAAAGTCTCCAGATTATTCCAAGGAAAAATCAAGACACAAGAAATCAAAAAGGTGCTTCTATACTTCTTTTCTATAGTTTTAGTGTATGAATCTATAATTGTTATAACAACAAATTTGGGAAAATAAAATTTGGAGCAATTGAGAAATACTATTCAGAACTTTTTTTAATCAGGAATGACTGTAACTTTGTTGTTTGGTTTTAATTTGTATTTAAAAAGGTAAAGGAAGGATCTGATTTTAAAAAAAATAGTAATGCTATTATTCTTTATTTAAAGTTCACTTTGATACAAATATATAATTAAAAAAATATTTTTAAAGTGAATGTTAATTGTATTTATACAAGCTGTGTATGATGCTTTATTACTTTTTTTATTTATTCAATTTAGTTTTTGTCAAAACAAGGTAATAAATATGGACCAACCAAATTCCTAATGATATCACTCATACATTTGTTGAAAATTGTGACTGATGATAAATTCTTTGAATGAAATTCAGCTCAAAAGAGATAATTTTTATGATTAATGTCTTTATTTTAATTCAACTAGTATTCATTATTAACTCTAAGAAATGAGTATATAAAGTGAATAAACTTTTTTCATATATTATTGAATATTGTGAACTAAAGATGTTCTTTTTTTACTTGCAAAGTTTTCAGCAAACAAACTAATAAATACAAATTAGTTGTTTTGTGACTGATTAACTAAAGTAAAGAAGACTAGAGGTGACAGCTGGAATGTTGTTAACGACATTAAAATGAAATAAATAATAAAAAATATTATGTGATTTCATGATACATACATCTTTCAATTTTAAAGAATTTTCTTCATTTCATTGTTTTATGACATTAAAGTAAAATGGGACTAAACAGATAATAAATATTTGTTTCCCAGTCTGTTTATAAATGAATTGAAGTTGTGAAATGACTTTTAAAAAAATTGGTAATTAATTTAGCTTTAAACTTAAGCTTTAGTTAAATTTTTAGTGAACTAATTTAGCTTTAAAGTTTTAAAGTTATTTTAAAATTTTTGAAGTTTTGAGAGTTAAGTATTTTTGGTAGATCATCACCAATCATGGTCATCGAAATTGGGAATTGGATCAGGAAATAAGATATCATTTTGGAATGAATTTAACATGTGATAAATTAAGTTAAAAATTTGAAAATCAATTAAAACTGAAATTAGATTTTACAGATATCATTAGACACATATGTGCATGAACACACATCCATCTATTTACAATACTTTGCTCATGTTAACAGGAATTAGAATAATTTTGATTGGATTTTAAACTTTTTTGGTTATGTTGTAAGGGGTAAAATTCAGGGATGAATTTTGCATTTTATTCAAAGAAAGTGGACATGGGGGTGGAGTAAAATTTAGGATCGAAAATAGAAAAATTAATCTAATTAGGTGAATCAACATCTCATTTAGATGAACAACTTTTGTATTAGAATTTTCTTGATAGCTGCTGCCCTTTAAAGTTAGTGTCTAAAAAGTGATTTTCAATTCATGACTTCAACTATTTTTAACATGATCTGTTTTACCACATTTAAATAAATAAAAAAGCTTGTGTGCTTCTTTTCTTCATTTGAAATTGTTTATATGCACATGTGGCCAGAGCAAAATTAATTTTTAATAAATAAAACAACTGAAATAATTTTTACCCACATTATTCAAAAGTGCTCAGCTGTAGAAAATTTTAAAGCTGTGTTAACTTTAATTGTTTTGGAAGTATTTGATTTTAATTATTTTGCCTACTATATTTATTGTTTGTTTTATAATAAATGCTGATTTATGTGATATCAATAAAATCATTATCTATAGTAGCTTTAGTGTGCAATATTTCATTTGTTTTTGTTTAAGATTTAAATTAATTTTAAAGTATTTGTTCTTATATTTTTTGGAAGCATAATTTAAGCATTCCATTAGCATGGAAGCATAATTGTTATTATTTTAAACTTTATTTTCCAAATTGCTGACAAATGTTTTAGTTTATTTCCCTCCAGAAATACTAAAAATTTACTATTGTTTTTAAATGTGTAGTACTATTAAATGCATTTTATGATAGCAGCATGTTGTGAGTAACAGATATCATCAAAAACTAAAATATTGTTTCATTTGAATTCCTTTTTTTAAACTTATATAGAAACATTATTTTAAAAATCTTTAAATATTTTATAAAATTATTATTGCTAAAATAAGTTACCATAAGGAAAAATCACATCTATTTTAAATTTTAATTTGAGGTTTAAAGGATTGTAAGTATGATATTGTTGCACAAGTATAATAGAATCTTTTGGGTTTTTTTTCTCATAATTTATATTTTTATCTAAGAAAACATAACATTTTTCCATATGTTTCCCATACATAAAAAATTTTATCTGTAGCAAAGTAATTTTATTATTAATTCCTTCATTTCATGTTGTAATGATATTTTTAGAATTTATAGCATATTTTGTTTTAACATAGTTATAGCAAGTAAAAATAATAAATTGAACTTTAAATGTATATCAGATCTTATTTTTTGAAAGAAACTTTAATGTTTTATATCTTTACAGTAGGAGACATTCAACAGAAAGACATCACAGAAAGAAACGGTCTCGCTCCAGATCTCGATCGCCCTATCATAAAAAGAAAAGTAGATATTCACGCTCTCCTTCTCCTAGGAAAGATAGTCGAAAGAGACATAGAACAAGATCCAGATCTTTGTCACCTTATTCAAAGAAACATCGTCATCATAGTTCAGAGAGCAAATACCATTCTCATGACAAAAAATCTGAACGTGAAAAACCTCCCCCTTTGCCTATGGAACCTGTAGTAGGTCAGGTAAGCTATACTTTATCATTACTTTTTTTTGCTATTTTAAATTTGATTGATTATATATAATATTGCATACAATTTGGGAGGCCATGCAAGTACTGAACTATTCAAATAAGTGTTGAGATGAAATGTAAAAATGGAGTCATAATAAATAAACATAAACAAATGCGTATTTACAGAGTTAAATGAAATGGGTAACTAAAATGACCATTTTATTAAAAGAAGATCCTCATAGTGAGCATTGCCTTGGCCTGCAAAGTGCCTAAATTCCTCACTAGTTGTTGCTTAATTATTTCTTAATTATTGTTGTAAATTTTTTAACACCTTTAAATTCAAATTGATCTTGTCTTTCTTACTTCTGATTATTGTTTTTGTAACCATTGATTTTGTATTGTTTTTCTTCCTAGATATATAATGGAAAAGTAACTAACATAATGCAGTTTGGATGTTTTGTTCAGCTGGAGGGTCTAAGGAAACGCTGGGAAGGATTGGTTCATATTTCTCAAGTAAAATATTCTTTTTTGTTGTTACTGTGATTTTAAATAAAGGTACTGAATTAAGTTAAGAATGTTTTAAAAGATAATACAAAATAGCTCTAGATCTTTACAGTTTTAAAATGCTGTTTAAGTAATATTTTTAAAAATTTATTAAATGATATTTTTGTTTTTAAAATTCTCATTTATTTTAGAATATTTCTAAATTTTCCTTTATTATATAAAATGATTATGTTTCTAGCATATATTATTAATTTCAAAAATTATAAAATCTTTTAAACATCTTATATTGCTTTAATTAATAGATTTTTTTATCCATATTAAAACTAAATAAATTATATATTAAAAACTAAATTTTCTTTATCCAAGATAAGCTTGTTGTTCTAATATACTTATAAATATTGAACTCTTACTGAAAGTATTTTACTACATATTTTATTTAGACAACATATTTATTGTGAATATAATTTTTTGTTCCAGGATATCTGAAATGATGTAATTATTTAACCCTTATGTATTGTATGTATACAAAACCAAATTTTAATATTAAACACTTGGTTTTGAGTTTCAATTAAAATATAATATTCATTTTCAAAGATATTGTTTTAAATATATGTTTTTGGTACTTTTCAATTATACCGCACAGGCCAAAAATTGCCAATAATGATGCAACCAATGCCAAATGGAATATCGCTGGTGATAACCTTTTGCCGCTACATTTTTAAAAAAAGTCGCCTCCATTTTGTCACCTGCGCCAAAATGGCGACTATGTACTGTTGCCAAAAAGTCTGCTTGGCGAGATTTGCGCCGTTATAATGGAAAAGTACCATGTTTTTATATATTATTGATTGTCAGTTTCAGAAAAGATTTTTTTTTTCACAAGTTGTTATATTATGATAAATAATTTCCTTTTGTATTATAGTTACGTCGAGAGGGCCGTGTCACAAGTGTTGGGGATGTTGTTCAAAAAGGCCAAAGAGTAAAAGTGAAAGTCCTCTCATTTACTGGCCAAAAGACAAGTTTATCTATGAAGGTATAATATAAAACTGTTTAAAAAGTTACACATATGTTTCATAAATAAAAGGACATACTTTTCAATTCAAAGTGATATTTGTGGTGCTATTAAATTTTTTCTTCAAAATGTGCTTAATATTATTTTATGATTACATATTTGCTTTATAATGAATAATTTGTGTAAATTGCAGGTATTTTTATGCATTTGTGAAAAATTTAACATTTATGTTCATTCCCTATCTTAAATCTTATTAATTTTCTATGCAATCAAATATTTTTTAATTAATTTAATGTTTTGAGCAAAACTCATAATTATTTATTTATATGATAATTGCAAAATCAAAGTAAATAATAAATAAATACTACTATTTGGTATAATCAATGTAAAATTTGTTGATGTTGATGTTAATTTTAATTAATGTTAAATTTTGGATGTACAAATTGAATGTGTATATTTCTATATTTGTTGACCTCTACAGGCCAGACTGTTTGATATTTAGCAACTAAATTTGGCTCATATATATCTTAAAAGATATAATGTGCACTATAGTGTAATTTTTTGATATTTTTATTAATAAAAAAAATAAGCTGGATTTTGATGTTTCCCACATTAATTTACAAATTGTTGTTGCTAACCTCAAAATTGTTGTTGCTTGAAAATAAATCTTATAGTATAATCAAATTTTAAAAAATGTCTTTTTAGTTTAAGTTGTGCATTTTTTCTAAAATTAAATCGATTTTCAATATACTTTTTTGTGTGCTTTTCAACATTAGATTATATTGTTGTCCTAAAATTGAAGCCATTTTCATTGTTTCATCAAATATGTAATCATCTCCCCCCCTCCCCCAACTTCATTCATAAAAGCCTAAGAGTGGAAAACTTTTTAATGTCTTAAAAATTAATTTTTTTCTCTTTAAATGCCCTTATTTGTTTGTTTTTTACAAGAGGAATAAAAAAAAAGTTGTTATAGTGCCATGAAATTTGGAAAATGAACTGCATGTGCAGGACATATGTTCAGGTACACAGTGAACAGAAACAATTGTAAGACATTTAAAATAACAAATTTTAAATGTCTGATAATTTGATGAATCATGATATATAAACTTATATCTAAATAATAATCACCAATAATTATAATTAAATAAATTATCACCAACCAATTGGTTACGAAAGGCAATTAGTTAAAAATAACTATTGCCATTTCCATTTTTTAAAATTGTTTTATTCCTTTGTTCTTATTGTCAAAAACAGTTATTATTTGTTTTTAAGTTTTAGTTTATAGATAAATTGAATTTTATAGAGATTCCTTTAGCATTGTATTAGCTATATTTTATTGTATAGGTAAGGATTTTCATAGAACTTTCAATTTTTATTTCTAACAGGATGTTGATCAGGAAACAGGAGAAGATTTGAATCCAGCCGTTTCTAGCACAGATTCTATGAGGAAAGTTTCTACACAAGATATTTTGAGGAATCCAGACCGACCTTCTAGTCTTCCTCTTATCTCCAAAGTTGATGATAGTGATGTTGACACTAGGAGACATGTCCAACGAATCTCTTCACCTGAAAGATGGGAAATAAAACAAGTATTTAACTTCATCTAATGATAAAAGTCACACATTTGTTCATTTTTCAATTGTATTGAATTCTCGTTATGGAGGAAGCCGGATTTCTATATTTCTTTATTGAACTAATGTCTATTAATATGAATAGATTACATTTATTTATTGATTTATTAAATACATTGCTATAGTTAGTGTCAAGTCAGGCTAAAAATGATAAGAAATATTATGTACTGTATTAGTATTCCCAGCTAAATTGAAATATAATTCTTTTACATTTAAATGTAATTAATATGTTTGAACAAGGTTTAACCTTCAATTCAAATATTTAATTCTTTTGTTTTTTGATTTCTTGAAACTTTACAATAACATAATTACTGTTAGAAATGTGTACTATGCCATTTATTAATGATGTTGCTTATGTGATTGTGTTCGTTGATGATTTGTCAGCATGCAAACAGTATCATATTGAGTAATCTTTGGTTACCAATATTATCATAATTATTAAATTGCCTTAGTATCATGATGCTTAAAAAATGATTAAGTTGATTCATAATATGTCTCAAAATTCGAATTTCTATAAAAATTAATACTGAATTATACTTTTTAGCACCATTAAAAATTTTATTAGCTCCAAAATAAATATTGAAAACTGAATACAAATTTCCTTTAAAACATTTTATGTTTGTAGATACTTAAATTCATTCAAAGCAAAGTTCATTCTTTAATTAAATATTATGAATGTTGAAAATAATGCAAAAATGTTGGGATAGTGTTAAGAACTATATTGATGGAATTTTTATGATAATTTATTATAAAATATAACTTTTTTAATTTGTTCTATGTTGTGTAGCTATAAGAGTGCTACCAAAGAGAATATCTGTCATTTTTTTTTCAAGGTTCCTTTTCAAAGAATGACATTAAAAATGAATTATAAAATAATTCATAATCATTTTTTTCTTATATAATATTAGCATTTCTTTAAAAAAATTACTTTTTTTTTCATTTATTAATTTTTTTAAACCTTTATATATGTCCATTTCTAGATGCTTGCTGCAAATTGTATTGACAAGTCTGAGTTGCCAGATTTTGATGAATCAACAGGATTATTACCAAAAGAAGAGGATGATGGTAAATAAAATAACTATCTATAAATTGAATAATATAAACAATCTCAGAATATTTTAGTAAAACATCACATTTCCCCCCCTTTCTTTCAGATGAAGATATTGAAATAGAACTTGTAGAGGATGAGCCAGCCTTCTTGTCTGGACATGGTAGAGCTAATATGCAAGATCTAAGTCCTGTTAGAATTATGAAGGTATGCCATTCTATATCAAAAGCTCAACTTTTTTAACAATACATATTAATGATTTTTTTTATATATATTACATAATCTGTCTTCTTTAATGCTTATGTGCTATTATATTGTTTTTACAGACGTATTTCATGCTATTATTTTCTTTGTGCATTTGCAAAAATCAAATCTATATCATAATATTATTTTCTTAAAAAAAAAAAAAAACTGCAGTCAAGAGATCTCATTGTTCAAAACCAAAGTTGTGTTCGATAATAAAATATTTCCAATGTCCTTTGCTCTTTTTTAAAATTTCATTAGTGGAATTTTAGTTAATATTTATCATTCACTTTTAATTTATTAATCTTTTGCATTTTCATCTCAGTTTTGAAAACCTTAGACACAATTATACAATGATGAAGCAAATCTTATGCACTCATTTTGAAATATAGTTGCTTTTATGAAATATTTCAGAAAAATTCTAATGTTTTTTTGTTTCAGAAGTATTTTGTAAATAAAAAAGGCTATAAATATTTTGTTCAGTGTATTATTATTGTGTCAGCTTTGCATAGTGAATTTATACAATTAGATACAGTTTCAAAATTCACCTGTACGCAATTCAGATGGTTTTCAATATACTTAGGAAACAGTTACTTCATTTTTAATTGATTCACTTTGTCTATTTTATACTTTAGTGTTGAATTTCTAATAAAACAATACTTCTCTATATACTGAGCTGAATGAAAAATTTAAAAACAATTCAGCTGCTGTTTTTATTTGCATGTATGATCTTCATTCAATTAAATTTTTCTCCTATATTTGTGTATTTGTGTATTAACTTTTCATAATTCAGTGGAAAAAACTTAATTAATAACAGTTGGTATTTGATCAAAATGTAAATATACATTAGTAATGTAAAAATTAAATTTTATTTAATTATCTAAATTAATACACTAAGCACTATATAATGATTTATAATTAGCTATATTTTTACAATTCGTGAACAAATAATCTTAAAGACTATTTTCTAAGGATGTTGATGAACAAAAACTTATTTGTTGTAGACAGTTTTGTAATTGCATATGTACTCTTAATTAATACAAGTATGGCTTTACATTTAAAGTCATTCTAAATTATATATGCATAGTAAAACAAATTTATGCTTTGTTTTCAAGAATCCAGATGGTTCCTTAGCACAGGCAGCTATGATGCAGTCTGCATTAGCTAAAGAACGTCGTGAACAGAAACAGCAGCAACGGGAAGCTGAAATGGATTCTATTCCTGCTGGTCTCAACAAGCACTGGATTGATCCTCTACCAGATGGTATGAATTCAATATCCTTGGATTCAAGTTACAAAATATTTTTTGTAAAGTAACAAAAGGAAGAAATACTTCATAAATTGATAGACAGTTAACATAATTTTAAAACAAAGAAAGTAGGATTGTTTTAATTATTTGTATCAATTTTGACTGAGAATATTTATTATCCTTCAATCTTTTAAACTTTTCATGTTTCACTTCACTTTTTAGATAGCAATTATAGTTTGAAGCTCTACAGTAAATTATTTAGGCTTCATTTTATGTGCAATTGAATCCTATATAAACTACATGTTTTCATGAAAAGAAAGGGAATAAGATGCAGAAGGAAAAGGGAATAGAAGTCATTTTATAATTCTGTGTGGATACATTCTATTGTATTGTATTAACAATAAAAGTGTAACTAATTTTTTACTAAATGCATTTTCCTCTTTCATTTATATTCCTTTTAAAAAATATAAAATTTCAAGAGGTTTATAAATACAATTACAGTTTTAAAATTAAGGATTTTCTTATTCCAGTATCAAATACTAATGAATATTAAGAATTGCTTTGATTATCCAAAGAATATAAATTAAATAAATATAAAAAGGTAATTTGTGACTTCATATTAAGGAATTTGGGAGAAGGTATTTATGTGTTTAATATTTTATTGATTGGATTCATAAATTGTTTTTAAAATTATTTATAATTCAAAAACTTTTTCTTAAAATTGAATCATTATAGTACTTGCAACTTAATTATTTTATATGGATATATCATACAATTCTGCACATTAAACTGTGATTTCTATTTTGTCGGTTTTATGTTTAATTTTTTTAAATATTTTATTTGGTATAATATGCTGTTCTGTTCTTCAGCTGAGGGTCGAACATTAGCAGCAAATATGCGTGGCATAGGATTATCTACTCAGGACCTTCCAGAATGGAAGAAACATATAAGTGGAGGTTCCAAAGCATCATATGGTAAAAAAACACAACTTTCTATTTTGGAACAAAGGCAAAGTCTTCCAATCTACAAATTGAAAGATGATCTTATAAAGGTATACATGATCATTTTGAACAATTATTTTTGACTTTCAATTTTGATATCAATTTTAATTTTAATTACTGATGAAGTGAAAGAGTTTTTTTTTAATATCTCTGATATTTCCTAACTTCAATGCTGTTTTTTTTTTTTTTTCATAATCTTATAAGCTATTTTTGTCTTATTATTTCAGTGTTATTTATTTATTATTATTACTATTTTTGCAGTATTCAGATATATCTGAATTCATTACGTTATTCAATAATATAATTTGTAAACAAATAATCATGCTGTGATTATGAATAAATTTTAAAATGATAATATTTTGTAATTTCGACACAGTATCTTTTTTTTTTTTTCATTAAAAATGTAGCTAATTAAATTGTGTATTTTTTCGAAATTCAATCTGTTAAATATTTCACAATAAGTGTGAACACTTTTATAATCTATGTATATATTAATAATCGATTATATGCTCAGCACACACCTTTTATTTTTTTATATTGATTTTGGTTTTAAAAATTCAAATACTATTTTGCTTTTACTGTACTGTACAAATCATAGGAGGAAGAAAATAAAGCAAAATTATTTGGAAGATTTTATACACTTGATCCAAAGAATCAATTAATTATTTTTACAAAACCTGGAAGTAACAGGGTAATGTTAAGGATTATCAGGCAACAGAAATGCTGGTCTATCTGTCCCAGTTTTATGCTAGTCATTCTGAACCAGGCTCTTCTTACTTTTTCTTTTAATAAAATTCCTCTATGTGCATTTTACTAAAAGTTGTTTTGCAAAATTTTTTAATGCTTTTCATCTGGAGGTTTTGTCAAAAACTGAACTTAAACTGATACTACATTATAGGGTTTATTATTATTCTTGGTTTGATGTAGCTTATTAGAAGGGTTCAGTTGAATTCCAGTCCTAATTTAAAATATTGTGAATTATTTTTTTGTTTATTTCTTCCTCAGATAGAAAATTCAAAAATATTTATCATGTATTTGCTTTTTCTCTTTCTTAGGCTGTGACTGATAATCAGATCCTTATTGTAATTGGTGAGACAGGCTCAGGAAAGACTACTCAGATGACACAGTATCTTGCAGAGGCAGGTTTCACAGCTAGAGGCAAAATTGGATGCACTCAGCCTAGACGTGTGGCTGCTATGTCAGTTGCTAAAAGAGTTGCTGAAGAATTTGGTTGTCGATTGGGTCAAGAAGTTAGTATCTATGGATTTTTCATTCACATTTTTCAAATTGCATATTCTTTATGTAATTTATGAAACTGGTCTGATTCAGTTTTAATGCTAATAATTTGTAAAATTAAATCTATAACAATGGGTTTATTTAATGATTCTTAAAAAGTTTAAGTCTATAACACATTGAATAATTGAATTTAGATGTGCTCTATTTATTAGATTAAGTTTGAATAATTTAGATTTTTATTTAAAGTTGATGATGTCTAATAAGTGTATTTGTATTCATATTATTTTGAACTGTCATATACATTTTACTTATTTTATATATTCATGAAGATGGATCTTCTGAGTTAATTGAATTCTATCTTTTGAATACTTCAGTCATAAATGACAATTTTTTATATTTATATTAAAAAAACTTGCAATATTTTTAGTATCTTATTTATACACGAATTAAAGCTTATGTATTTTATTTTACTTTTTTAAAAAAGACAAAATAATAATAATTATTATTATTTGAAGAAACTCATTGACATAGTTATTCATTTTTTTTTAGGTGGGTTACACGATTCGTTTTGAGGATTGTACAAGTCCTGAGACTGTCATTAAATACATGACAGATGGTATGTTACTAAGAGAATGTTTAGTTGATCCAGATCTCAAGAGCTATGCAGTAGTGATGCTTGATGAAGCTCATGAAAGGACAATACATACTGATGTTTTGTTTGGATTATTGAAAAATGTAGGTTTTTTCTCCTCTCTTCCACCACCTCCTTATTCCTTCTTTCTCTTGTTCCTTAAAAATGGTGATATAATTATAAGAAAGAACTTTTTTAATTACATAGTGAAATTATTAAAATGTTTAATTAGACAAAAGTTTTAGAATAAACATAGTGTAAAGTAATTGGTCCATTTGATAAAGTAGAGTCTTAATATAATTTTGTGTTTTTTAGCTTAATGCTATATTCTGATATTTTTTGTTTGTGAATATTCATTTAATGTATTGTGCTTTTTATAATTAATTTTTAATTTTTATCTTCCAAACAACTTGCACTTTTGATAATGCATTTAATCTCTATATCAGTAGATTTTCTTTGTTCAAAAATAGAGTATACCTGATGCAATTTTTCAAGAATTAAAAAAAGTTTATTTATTACAAAATGTTATTACATGTAATATGTTAATAAAATGTTATTAAAAATTTAGATGAACTCTTTTATACATTATGATATTGTTAGTTATTTTGTAAAATAATATTTAATGGGACATTTTTACAGACTATTGATTATTTTTTACAGTATTTATTAAAAGTCTAAACTGCTGATTCCCAAATGTATATTCTCAACTTGGATCTCCTCACAGATTCACACCAAGATATTATATAATTTTCAAAAGTAATTTTTATGAAAATCATAATTTAATTTATTATTTTATAATTGCATAAAAATGGAATGTTGGTAATTATTGTTAATCAACATGGAAATAAAAATTACTGTATTCAATTTAATTCCTCTGTTTGAGAAAATGTATAGTAACTACCAGATTTATCTGTTACAAAAGTTATTAGAAAGTATCCAATGAAATTATCAGTGACTTGTAATATGTTCTAATTATTTTTGTCTGTCTAATGTAAAAATTATTAATTGCTCTGCTAAAAATATTTATTGTACTTCTATACAAGTCATCATGGATTCTTCGAGAATATAGAGAATTAAAAAATTAAAGTTTAATTTATATCTGAATCTTTTGAAATTTAATCATCATATTATTTATTTATTCTTTTCATTTTAAGTTATATATTTTTAAAAAAAAACTGAAATTGTTCCATTAATGTTCATTTTTTAGGCTGTGAAGCGACGTCCAGAATTAAAACTTATAGTCACATCTGCTACTTTGGATGCTGTTAAGTTTTCACAATACTTTTTTGAAGCAGTAAGTGTTAATGTTTAATATAGTATTCTGTTTGTATAGCTGTGTATTCTTCAGATAAATTTTCATGATAGAATGCGATTTTTTTTAAAGAAAAAGTATTTAAAAAGCTTATGCTATTTATTAATTTAAATATGATTTAAAGCTTCTTTAAAGCATAAAAATATGTAAATATATTATATCATTTTTGATTTTGTTGATAAATTTCCCATTGAAGCTCTTTATCTTTCTTATAACTAAGGAAAGATGACTGAAAATATATTTCCTCGTCTTTATTGAGAAGGACAATTTGTTTAATCTTATTTTAAAGACTTTTTTTTAATATAATTTGTATATTTTTATAATATAATTTAATATAATTAAATATATTGCCTAAAGTAAGTAGATTGTTAATTATCACATATAAATCATTTGTACTGTTAGAAAGAATTAAATTATATAATTAAATCTTTAAGAATTTTTTTTTTCCTTCTCAATATCTTTAAATTTTCTATATATATTAATCTGTATTCATTTTTTTTCTATTTTTGGAGTCCTAAAAATATTACATTTGTTTTTGAAATGAAATTTGAATTTCCACTTATCTTGTAAACAAATAAGAGTAGTGAATAGCTTATAATTTCTTTATTTTAAATTTATTTTACTTTCATTGTCTTAATGAAATGTTAAAATTTTTTTAGCCTATTTTTACTATTCCTGGGCGAACTTATCCTGTAGAAATTTTGTACACCAAAGAACCTGAAAATGATTATTTGGATGCATCACTGATTACTGTAATGCAGATACATCTCACAGAACCACCAGGTGATCTAGATATTTGTTAACATGCCTTTTAATAAACTGTTATCTCTTTCTTTTGAATTTACAATCTTATTAAAATTTCTGTACTATTTCCAATAATAAGATATAGTTCTGCCTTTGATATTTAATAAAATTATTTTTTCATTTTATAACTTTTGTACCCTACTGTTATTAAGGAAAATATTTATATAACTTTTTATGTTTATTTAACTTTCATGCCTTTGGATTTTTGAATGATTGGATTTTTAATGAAACTTAACATGCAATATCATAAAACTTAAACTTGTTCAAATATTCTTTTAAGATTCACAATCTTTTTTCTAATCTTCACAAATTTTCTTTTAGAACATTCATTTTCTGTAGTTGAGATAGAAGGATTTCTAATAGAATGTGATGTGACTGGTTGCTTGAAAATTAAAATTTTCCCTATAAATAACTGCTATGATTATTTTTAAAAAATTGGTTCAATGATATCCTAATTATTAGAAGCTCCAAGTTGATTTTATAGATTAATATCTTTGTTATTTTTCACATTGAAAAATAATTATTTTATTCTCAGGTGATATATTGCTTTTTCTCACTGGTCAAGAAGAAATTGATACTGCTTGTGAGATCTTGTATGAACGGATGAAATCATTAGGACCAGAAGTTCCAGAGCTTATTATTCTGCCTGTGTATTCTGCTCTTCCCAGTGAAATGCAAACAAGAATTTTTGAACCTGCACCACCTGGCTCAAGAAAGGTTTGTAGAATAAATTTTAAGTGTTTTTGTATTTAATATGAAAATAATGTCTCTCTTTTGTTTACTTTTTAATAACTTATTTTAATTTTATGAGTAACAAGTATTTTTGATATACATATTACTCTTAAATTAATCATCGTAACAAAAAAAATGTCTATCAATCTATTGATTTTAGTAGATTTACATTAATGATATATTTCATAATCTGATTATTATTCACTTTCAACTATTTTTGCATCTGTTTATTAGTATATATGGTTCAAAGAAGACAATGCTTTAAAAGACAAGAACCATGCACTAGGGGATTAAGAGTGTTTCGAGTTCAAGATCAAATTCTATCTGATTATGCTTTATTAGCACATGCTGTGTTTAGATTGTATACAAAAATTTTTAAAGATTATTATCATGATTTAATTTTGCCATGATAATATTGACTTCAAATGCTTCATTTATGATTTTAAATATAATTTATGATTAATCATAATTAATCAGTACCCATTTTTTTTCTCTTCTCACTAAAAGATAAGGGTTTTAATGTATTATTATATATAAAGGTTTTGTCTTTTAATTTTTTTTCTTACAATCCGTTATGCATTATCATTTCTTGATAGGTTGTGATAGCTACAAATATTGCAGAAACATCTTTGACAATTGATGGAATCTATTATGTTGTTGACCCTGGATTTGTGAAGCAAAATGTTTATAATTCCAAAACTGGAATGGATTCTTTAGTAGTAACACCTATATCACAAGTAAGTATATTCCAGAAACTGATTCTAAGATTTTAAAAAAGTGTATTGTTTTTATTATGATTATACAAATGTTTGTTTAACTATATGCTTAAAAAATATTTATGTTTGTATTTTCATGCATTTTTCGTATAATTTAAATTATATCATGCTAAGTTATCTTAAATAATGAAATATCAGTATCTACATAAAAGTTGCTCAAAACTTTATATTATATTTAAAAAAAATAAGTAAACATAATTCCTAAATTCACATTCCAGAATTTTTAAACTTAAAAGTTTGAATACATATTTGTATTTAATTATATGTGTATTTGATATTACTTTTTAATTGTCATAAGTATATAATTTTGATGATATGTTAGGCTCAAGCAAAGCAGAGAGCAGGCCGAGCTGGCAGGACAGGACCTGGGAAATGTTATAGACTGTATACAGAAAGATCCTACAGAGATGAAATGTTGACCACACCAGTACCTGAAATTCAAAGAACAAATCTGGCTCATACAGTTTTGCAACTGAAAGCTATGGGGATTAATGATCTGTTGTCTTTTGATTTTATGGACGCACCACCACCAGAAGTAAGTCTATTCAAAATTTTAAGAAAGGATGTGGCTTCTAGACAATTTAGCTATTAAATAATAAAAATTTCTGTTTTTTTCTGTACATACGCATATTTCTGGTCTGGAATGACATTATAGTAATGTTGGTTGTTAAACATAACAAGCAGTTATTGTCTATTGGTATAATTAATTGCGAAGAAGTGAGTATGTGGGTTAAAGAATGTGAGTATATTACTTTACTAAAATTTTAAATTTTATTTGTTCACCATTCATAAATTTTTATAAGATATTCTGGAAACAAAAGGGAGAAATAAATTGAAATTTATAAATATCATAATATTTAAATATTAATATTTTATTATTGCTTGGAAACTCCTCTTGCCATTATGATCTAAAGGTTTCTTAAATGTTCTAAAAATAATTCTGCTTATCTTTTAAAAATAATATGAAGTAGAAATTTCCTTGTTTTCTGTAAAACAACTTGATTTAATATTTTGAATGCTTATAATTTTTATGTAGTTTAGAATCTTAATGATTCATCTCAATGAAATTATAATTGATGTTTCATTTCTTAAATTCTGAATGATAAATAACTCAAAGCATTTGTAATTTAATTTTACATGAATTTATATGTTATTAAGTATGGAATACTTTCTTTAAGGTATAAAAAATTCAGAAATTTCGTCTAAAATGGTTTCCTAAAACATAGAGAATCATTCATGAATCGAGGATATAATAATCTTGTTTATATCTTTACATCAAATATTATTCTATTATTTGCTTTGATCTATTTTCTATAGAAAAGTTTACTATTTTTTTTCCATTAGTCTCTTATAATGGCCTTAGAACAATTACATTCTTTAAGTGCTCTTGATGATGAAGGCTTGCTAACTCGTCTTGGAAGAAGGGTAAGAAAATACTCATTTGTCTAGATTTTAAGCTATAATTTTTATTTTGACATTGGTTTTTAATTTTTTTTACATTGACCTTAAATTGAGTTCTATAATATATTCTTTTTCATTATATTTCAATATTTAATTTAGATGATTGATAATTTAATTTTCTCTACAAATTGGGTGCTCATTTATGCTAAAAAAATCACAGTTCGCTCTCATCTGAACTTTTAAATATTTGTAATTGTAGTAAAGCTGTGACTCATGAAGCGATAAATTAACTTATAAAATTAATTTAAGAGAAAGAACAGCTCTCCAGTTGAAAACAATAAGTTAATTAAGTTTTCTTGTAATTTTCAATATAAATAAATAATTAGTTTCTATATTTGGTAATATTTAAAGTTTTTTTTTTGTTGTTGTTGTATAGAAATTGCATCCTCTCAAATTATGGAATAATTATTAATTGAAGAATTTAAATTTTTAATAATTTTAACAATATGGTTTAATTTGTTTGCCCAATTTTCCTACAGATATTTAAATATATATTTTACAGTCTTTTCACTTCCACCAAAAACACTTCAGTCTAACCTCATTAAATTCATTTGAATTTTTTTACTTCTTTAATCCTAGATGGCTGAATTTCCCATGGAACCTAATCTTTCAAAGATGCTCATCATGTCCGTTCATTTAGCATGCAGTGAAGAAATCCTCACTATAGTTTCAATGCTCTCTGTACAAAATGTATTTTACAGACCAAAGGTAAATTTTCTGACCTTATTGCCTGTTTCATGTTCATGCCACACGCCTATAGTGATGTTTTGATCGAGGAAAATTTTCTCATTTTTTTTCATTGGTATTTTGTGTGAGAGTCTTCTATGTTGGAGAAGTGGCATCCAACGCTTTTTTGGAGTGATGTCCTAATCTGCTGAAGTCAAATAAACTAGTGTTTACAAGAATGTTTCTTAATTAGTGTTTGAACAATACATTGCCAATTCCCAATTTTTCTCTTTGAAACCATTTAACCTCAGATATAAGAAGAGGAACTGAGTCTTTTACATTTCCAAGAACCTTGAATTATTTGCTCCTAAAACTTTAGTTGGATAATTAAATTGAAGAATTTATTCCTTTTATATTGATACTTAAATGATGATGTGCCCATTGAATATAAATAATGACAATATCCACTGGAAAATAATGTTGGTGCTTATGCTGCAATAATAAGTTGTTTCCTTTAAATGCATTCTTACTTTATTGTATTTAATCTTAATAAAATTAATATATAAAAATTTTGTTTTAAATTATTATTTTTTTACACTTAATTCTTAAAAATATTGATATGCAAATAGTTTATTTAAATATACGCATAAAAAATCTTTAAAATTACATCTAAAAGCATAAATATACCAATATTATCATGATGATAAATGCTGAATTTATTATAATTTTTATTTAAAGATAAAAAAAGAATTTTCTGAAATATTTCTTATATTTACTGGTTATTAAATAACTCTGACTGAATTTCTATTAAAGTAATCTGATTTGTTTTTACAGGATAAGCAAGCTTTAGCTGATCAGAAGAAGGCTAAATTCAATCAACCTGAAGGAGATCATTTAACTTTGCTGGCTGTCTATAATTCTTGGAAAAATAACAAGTTTTCTAATGCATGGTGCTATGAAAATTTTGTACAAATCAGAACTTTGAAACGTGCGCAAGATGTTCGCAAGCAGTTACTTGGTATTATGGATAGGTAATTATTTTTCACATTTTTTTTTTTTCCTACACCGTGTAATAAAAAATCTTCAAGCTATTTGGAAAATCTACAAAAATTATTTTATTCTTTTAACAATTATTGTAAGCATTATTTCAGTTTGATTAATGTCTTATTTTGATATTACTTAGTGAATATTTGGGGATGTGATTTATAATTTAGATTAGTCTCCTAAATTATAGTCTCCATCAAAATTTTATAACTTCAGAATGTGATGTAAACATGAAATGAAATAGAAAATATAGATGGGTTCTATATCATTAATTTACTAAGGCCTCTTATGATTTATTTAATTTTTAGGCAATATATCCTACTATCAAGATCTTTGTTTTTGTGTTATGATATATTTTATCACAGAATTTTTTTCCTACTAAATTTGATATTTCCCATGCATGATGAAATAGGCATTAAATTGATAGGAATTCACATTACCAATCTTTTATAAAGAGTAGAGACTTAATATTTCATTAGATTTCTGACTACAACTCATTGTAATGTTTATTTTATTACTCTGTATTTCATATAATACACCTAAAAGAATCTGACAAGTTTTTATTACAATAATTGTTTACTGAGAAATTTCAATGTCAATTTTCAAATCATATTTGATGTAGATTTTTATTTAATTTTTACAATATTATTCATTGTTTTCTTATTGTGATATGCACAACTAAATAATTTTTTTATTTCCTTTACATTTAAAATTTTGAACTTACGAGAATTTCCGTCGGTTTGACATGCGTTTTAATTAATTACCGTTAAACCTTACTAAACAAGCAAAATAAAATGTAAAAGTGTGACATGATTAATAAACACGTTTTGCAGAATGTGTGGAGAGGAAACACAGTGATGCCACATGCTGGATTAACTTTTATTAGTCTGTGTTGAGTATTTGCATAGAAAAGTATGGGCAGATAGCATTGTCGTTTGCAATTTCAAAGAATTTGACCAAATGCTTATGAACTTTAATCAATGAGATTTCGTGCCTGGCCAAGATTAAGGAGCAAGAGGTGGATAGCAATAGTATTGATGAGCTGGTAAACAATTATAACCAGGAATCTGAACAGCTTGTGGAGCTACATTCTTTGTAGCAGCAAAACATTGTTGTGGAGAAACATTAGGAAAGGAAAATATAAGATCTTCAGCAGAGCAAAAACCCTTTAGCAAATAAGGGGATGTTAAAAGCATGGGAAGTTATCGCATCATATGTCGCATCACCTTGATAAGGCAGTGGTTATGTGTGTTACAAATTCATTTAACAATTACGCTATCTCTCACTTATGCTGAATTTTGAAATGTGTCAAAAGACAAATCTCTTTAGATAATTTTCTTTTAAAAAGTACATTATATATAATGTAACATTATATAATTATAAATTTAAATATTTTTTTAAGAACACAACACATTACCCTATTTTACCTGGATTCTTATTGAAAAAAAATTCATTCACTTTGTGAATGTTTTGCATTATGAATAAAATTTGGGAACAAATTGTGCCTGTTAAGCCAGGTCTCACTGAGATCAACAAATTTATTATTATTTATTTCCTTCAAATGGGTCTTCATATAAAGAACTTTTATACTGGTTGTCAATAAATATAGAGATAAAAATTATGCATTTCTAAATTATATTTGTTTTTATTTTTAAATAATGTGTGTAAAACTGAAAAATGAATTTTCTTATTTATTTATTGATGAATCTATGTATTTAAATCTTTTATGAATTTTCTTTTGTGTAGACACAAACTGGATGTTGTGTCTTGTGGTAAAACTACAGCTCGTGTTCAGAAAGCTATTTGCAGTGGATTTTTTCGTAATGCTGCCAAGAAGGATCCTCAAGAAGGCTATCGCACCTTAGTGGATGGTCAAGTTGTGTACATCCATCCATCTAGTGCTCTCTTCAATCGTCAACCAGAATGGTTTGTGTTTCATTCATTTGTAAATAAATTATTATAACACATTAATTAAAGATTATGTTCCCATTCTTCACTCATAAATAACATTTTAATTAATTAGTTTGAATGCTAATCATAACTTTATGCAGGAAATTTTTATAAAATATGAATATTTCTCATATTTGATGTGTGCTATTTTAAGAACATATTTTTTTATTACTTTAAAAGTGCATTGCAGTATTTTCTAGACATTCTTTTTATTAATTCTGTAATGAATTACTTGAAATAGTTTTTGTCTTTTTACATGTTTGCTTTGTTTCACTGAATGTCACTAGTAATAGAATTACCATATATTACCAAAAATAAAAATTCTGATTTCATTGATGATATATATGATGTAGATTTTGAAAAAGTAATATATTAGCAATATTGCATCTTAAGTATTTATGTATTGGATACAGATTATAACAGTTAAGATTTACTGAAAACTAAACATTTTGTTTATTGAATGTATTGTTAATATTCAACTTACACAGACCAGCTAGATTGAATCCTTTTTATCATTGTATGCAGCAAAATTTCCAGATAATATCTGTAATATTTGATTTTGAATTTAAAATGTAATATTAGTACTTTTTATGCAAGTTAAGTAAATTTTGTAAAATTTTCATTAAAAAGTCATTTGCAAACTATATGGTCATGTAAATTATTTCAAACAATTTAATATAACTTATAAAAAATGCATCCATAAAATATAATTACAAAGTATTAATACTGTGAATTTATTTTATTTTACTACCTATTTAATATTAGTACTTAAAAATTCACTTATACATAATTTAAATGAACAAGATGAAGTTATTTCTTCTGTAGGGTGGTGTATCATGAGTTGGTACAGACAACCAAGGAGTATATGCGAGAAGTAACAACTATTGATCCCAAGTGGATGGTGGAGTTTGCCCCTGCCTTCTACAAGTTTGCCGATCCCACCAAACTCAGTAAACATAAGAAACAGTTAAGACTAGAACCACTCTACAACAAATATGAGGAACCTAATGCATGGAGAATATCCAGAGTCAGGAGAAGGAGGAATTAACTGAACAATTAGTTGATGATAGACTGTAAATAGAAGATTGTACATAAATAAAGGTCTTTTATTTTTTATATATTGAATGTTTTTCTCTGTGTTCATGATTGCATTTAATAGAATTTATACAAACATGATAATGAAAAAACTGTTTCTTAGATTAAATTTTTATTGATTATACAAGTATTTACTTGCTTAGCCAGTAAAGATCTCTCTTTTTTTTTTTAAAGCAAATGTGAAAAAAAATTAAGTAATTGTTTACAAATGGTGTTTCAAAATTGAAGCTCGCATTTGAAGCACCTTTAAAAAAAGTATATTTTATAGAGTACTTTCAAATATGAAACAAGAAAAAGAAAATTTTGAATTGACAATTTTTGTAAGTTAAAAATCAATCATTCGAAGAACAAATTTCAAATCACCTCTTAGTTCAGGATTCCTGGGTAAGATGCTCTATATTCTGATTTACTGTAATATAAAATGTTTTGCAATTCAACATAATAAAATGAAAAATATTGATTTAAATAAGCAATGAGATTTTTTGATGGAATATAAACTTTTTTTTTTCTCTTTAAGATTGGTTTATTAAAGTAACTCACTTTTTCTAAATCAATCCACTATTAAAACATTTTAAAAATATCAATTTTTTAACTCTAAAAAATATCAAATAAAAATTAATTTATCCTAACAATAATCATTCATAACAAGTGAAAAAATATTTGTCTTAGTTGTCCTCACTTAAGAAGAAATAGATTTCTGTGAAACTATAAGTTCTAAATTAGAACTCATCAGACGGCATTTAAAATTTGGTGGATCGTAAATTGTTCATATGAAATAAGAAAATATTTTTATAAATAAATTTAACAACCTGCCTTAAGCATAACATTTTAATACCATCTAAATATCAAAGATGCAAAGTATATCAAAGCTATTGACTTTTGCAACAGTCAACCAATTGAGGGGGAAAAAACATTGACTTGAATTTGAAAAGTGAGAATAATGTTCTGAAATTTAAATGACACTTGCTTTTAATCATTTTAATTTAAACAACTTTAAATATACACCCCTGGTAGATAAAATGAAAATTACTTTTAAAAATATCAAAAAACAAAATCCATCGGATACCTCGTTTTTTTTTTCCTCTCTAAAATGAACCTTACCATCACATGGACAGTTGTTAATTTTCCAATTTGACTTTAATTATTTCCGAAGATTAATTCGTTTGCTTCTTGAACACCGTAATGAATCGGATTTTTTATCCTTTTTACTGGCAACTGTATTGAGCATTGATAGTTATACTTTTAAGTGATTAAGTTAAAAAACAATGATTACATATTTAAATAAAAAGTATGCAATTTGTAATTCGGCTCAATTTTACTGTATCATCAGAAAGAATAATTTTATGGCTATCTATTCTGCGTAAAGAAGATTGTATCACATATGAACCTTCAAAATCATTATAGTAAAAACCAATATATCTATTAGCAAAAGATGCAGTACTATGTCTTCACGATGTTATTCATATTCTGAACAGCGGACAATATTGCTAATAAGGGGTGCTTTTAGAGACAGCCGAAAAACCAGGACAATTACTATAAAACTTTATATATGAATTTATTAATCAAACAAGTCGAAACTCGCATGTTCTCTTATGAAAGTAATTGTGATTCGATTTGTTGAGCGTTAGTTCTTTGTCTTTAGTAAAGTGTAGTTTTCTCTCTAAAATATATATATAAAAATTGAATAATAAAGTGTTAGTTCTTTCTCTTTAGTAAAGAAAGCTTTGATTGTAGAGTTAGGTCAAGGCTGTAAATGACATAGATTCTTGGACTTTTATTTCACAGTCCAGCCCATGAGAGGTGTATGCTTCATAAATAAATAATATCAAATATCTATTTTAGAAACCCATGATTTGATCAATTTAAACAATAATTCGCGGTTGAATAAGATCACTTGCCTCATTTAATCTACCTACCTCAACGCATTTTGAGTACTGAAATTCATAAGAATGATTGGTTGGTTGTGACTTTTAGTGGCGCAACAGCCAACCCTGGCTAAACTGCGCCAGTCGTATGGTTAAATTATTGACAGTCGTGGAATAGAAACAGTGTTAATATAATTGTATTAAAGGATCTTGAGGTCCGTGCAGGGACGAAGTTCATACGAAATTAGAAAAAGCTAGAACGGAAAAGAAGTTATCGGATATCTGGACATCCAACGAGTTTTCCTCCATCGACTTCTTACTTCTCTAATTTGGATGTTTTGTTTGACGATTACATTGTTTTCTCTTAGAAAATAAAAAAAGTGTATGAAATTTGGAAATGGAGATTCGGGTGTATTGCGTTTTATATTAACTAATTCCAACAAAAAATGTTTAGATATCAATTTTTAAACCACTCTGATATTTAGGCCGTTATTATATATATTTATATATATATAAAAAAATGAGAAGTTTAAAAATAAAAACAAGCATGGAGGAAAGAACCGAAGTGAAGAAATGAAAGGTTTCTGTATGTAAACAAAAGAATTGTAAACATGGAAGAAATTCGAAAACTAGAATATTTATCTCTTGTTTCTAAAATATGTACAGAACTTGACAATCATTTGGGTATTAACGACAAAGATTTAGGTACATTTTCTGGAAACAGTAATTTTGTATGATATATACTGTGTCTCAAACAATTGAGTGTGCACTTTACATGATAAATCCGACTTTCAAAATAAATAACACATTATGGAGTAGTACAAACATATTTTTTAATTTTACAAATAAAAAATGGTTTAATTTAAAATAAAAATAAAGTAAAATCTACGAAGGACTTCTAAATTGAAGAGTTTCAGAAGCATTTTGAAGAAACATGTAAATTTTTGTATCAAAGAATAGCGAATACATTAATGGGTTAATTCCCAATATACGGTACGCTCCTTGTCCGCCATCTTGTTTTTGGCGACTATTGGCGAAAAACGACTCCGCGAAGCACACGCCAAGTACCTAAGCCTAACACGCAGACCGTTAACGGTGGACACCGACCGTTCGCCATCGCAACATCGGAAAACGTGAAGCCGACGATGTTCCGATGGCGAGCGGTCAATGTATCTTCGTGTTAGACCTAGAAACTGAGCGTGAATTCTATGGAATCGTGCTCCGAAAATAGTCACCAAAAACAAGAAAATATCACAAAACAACAATTACAAAAATTTTAGAAAGACAAAAAGCACTTTCATAAAATCAACAAAGGCATCCAAATCTTTCCTTTCAACCAATTTCATATTTTCATTAAAATTAGGACAAGTATACTGACTAGCAATCAATCCTACACTCATACAATAATTTACAACATCCAACTTACCTTTCTTTTCCAATTCAAAAAAAAAAACCTCAAATTCACTCGGTCTTGTTTCGATCCAGACAAAGAAGCCATTATACTTATAAAAACCAGAAATTAAAACTTAAAGCCAAACAGAAATTACAAAAATTTAAATACTATAAAATTAAGCAAATGAAATTAAATACTATAAAATTAAACAAATGAAAATTTTGAAATAAATACGATTGAAGAGAATGCAGAACTGTACCACACCACAGATGACCACACCACAGATTGAAGCAGATTAACGGCAAAAAGTTTTAAAATTCAAACTTACTTCCTACAACTTTGAATATAATTGGATGAAACAAGAATTACATCATCATGATATTACATCGCAAATTACGAGGTTGCCATATTTTAAAGGGAGAGAAAGGGTGAAGTTGCCAAGGAGGAAATAATTATCGCCCAAGAAATGGCGCCAAAAAATCGCCAAATTAGAGCGTACCGTATACTGGGATAGAGCCCATTAATGAAATTTTTGTAATATCACGCATAGAGAGAAAGTGTCAATATTTAATTGCATAAAATTTGGTTTTTATAATGACCTTTATACCGATTCGATCAATGTTTGGCGGTATCTGAATATATTTTACCTCATTCTTCTTACAACACTTATTTTAAATGAGTTTTGTTTATAGTTTTGTTTTTGAACCATTATTACGAGTATGGCCCAAAGATATTCAATGGCATTGATGTTATGAGATTATGGTGTATGATTGTTGTTTATAATGAGAAAGACATCACATTTTGAAGTTACATGTATTTTGTTTGGTCTTTGTCCTGCTGAAAAGGGAAATTTTCATCTAAATGCAAAATTTTAACACCTTCCTTCAGATTGCTGCGTCCGTATGGTTCATTTAACTTGATACATGAATTTCTCAAATCATAGACAGAAATGCAAGTGCTGATTTTATGCACAATGTAATTATACAAGCTGGATATAAAAGTTGAATTGTTAGAGAGAAACCATTCATAAGTTTGTAAATTCAGAAAAAGCATTTGTAGTTTTCAAATGCGTTTTCTGAATAAATACATACAGCGATGAATTGGATCTGAAAACAGAGTTTGCTAAGCATAAATAGTTGGGATTCATTCTATGTCTTCCTCTGATGGTTATATAATGTACTGATATTTTGGAGCTACATTGTTATTTTAAAATATTGATTCAAACCTAAAATAAAATGTAAATCTTTTTCCATATGCAGTATTTAAAAGAAAAAATTATTATGGATTACTTTTTTTTAATAAGACGAAATATATTACATGCAGTTCACAATTTTAGGGACAAATCAACAAGCATTTTATTTATCTAGATTATTTGCAAATTTATCAATCATTTCTTTATCAAAATCATCCAATAATTCCTTTTTAATTGCAGGTAATACATTGAATTTCAAGTTTTTCTCAAATAACTTATTTCTTAATCTAATATTAATGATCATCAGTTTTTAAAATGTCTTTTCACAGTGAACTTGTGTGACTAATAGAGTGCAGGCAACCATATGAAATTCATGCAGCTTTTCATATGTTTTATCATATACTGCATAAGCATTGTGCAGATTTAATTTTAAACATGTTTTTAATTTACATTTCCCCTAATTAAGATCGCCTATTTATACGATTATGTAATTCATATGTATATTACTAGCAGCCTTGATAATGAATTAGATAGTATAAATTGATAATTACTAAAATTTTCAGTTGAATATAGTATATATTTTCTTTTTAATGATTTCCTCGGCATTATTTTTAAGCATATTTTGATAGACAGGTGACATGTACTGTTTTAGAAGCCTTACTTTGTTTCGTTTACTGTGCTATATATTTCTCTAATTTTTTACTATCTTTTCTAAAATATAAATTTTAATTTAAATGGAAATGATTAAATTGCAAAAATGAAAACTTTCATATTGAAGATATTTAAAAATAAGTATTCTGTTAAAACTTTTATCATTGCTTATTTTTAAAATTAACCTCAACTGTAAATATCAGAAAATTTCAAAAAGTTTTTAAAGTGGTTTAGTTAAAATAGTAAACTGCATGAAAAAAAAAAATTCATATTTTCATCAATACGAAAAGAAATTCCTGGTTTAGATACTTGCAGCAACAGTGAAAACAATTTGTGTTTCTTTACAACAATGAGATATATTGTTGTAAAATATATTTAAGAATATTTTTAAAAATTAATTAAAAATACACAAATAATTGTGCTGCAATTAAAGTGATGTCAATGAAAGGATAATTCATTAAATTTCGAGATGGTATAAAGTTCTGTGCATAGTTATGGGGAAAAAAACTATCATAATTTTATTGAAATTTTAATTAACTATGATTTTTAAAAATTCCAAGATACACATTTTCCAAAGTATATACATGTGTCAAGTTTAGAGGCTGTAAGTCCAAAACAAAGTTTTAAAAACTTGTTTGAAAATAAAACAGTTTATATTAAAAACTTGTTATCATACTTGTATGGAAGAAGCTTCCCATCAGAATTTTTATTTAGACTTTTAGAACCTTTTTAAGTCCTACTTTAAGACTAATTTTTATAAATATATAAATCATATTAATTTAGATTCTTATTTCATGATGCTGCACATTTCTCTAATTTTCTGTCAATATCTTTATTCATCTTAAGGAAGATCCACAATATTTAAAAACTGAAGCCTTTCAAAACAATTTTGTGCCATTGTTAGATTCGGATATTAAAACTTAATTTAACTATAATATTTCAAAAAATTATTGAAACAGAAATGAAATAAAGAAACTAAACTGAACTAATGGAATATATTAAAATCTACTCTGCCTAGAAAAATAATCTGAATTTTGACTTAATTTTTTTTTTATTATATGAAAAAAAATTATGAGAAACTTGATTGAATGATTAAAATGAGTTGATAATGGGATTTTTCAAAACAATGGTTATCACTCCCTAATTCCTAAAGAGTTCATTCGATAAATGTGGAAAAGTTTCAGAGATTGGAGATGTTGCACCAACGTTATGTTGTTTATTAGAAATAGCCTTTTGAATGAGTGTTTTGAAGGAAGAACAAGTATGAAGATCAATTTTAAGTTTTGCAAAAAGATTTTTTTTAAACTAAACAAGATGATGTGTTCAGTGTTATTTTTGAGATTACAAACTTGACAGATAGTTGATTGTGAAGTTCAAATTTATTCAACAGAGCTGCAGTTATAATCATATGGGTTAAAAATCATACAGTGATGATATCTTTTCTTCTATTTTTGAGCCAAGAATGAAGGGAAACATTGTGGGATTGTCAATACATTCTTGATTTTTGTTATTTTGGAAGATGGGATTCATTTTTTGAAGTGAGATTTCCTGAGAATGAGAAATTAAATCTTCTGAAGCTTCTTCTTCTTGTATACAGCTGATCACATCGCCATTGTATAAATAATAGACTTAAAATGCTATTATTGGTTATTTTGACAATATCTGTTGTTTTGGGGTTGTAGGTTTATTTATATATAGATTTTAAAACATTAATTTTCCTTAATGAAAACCTCACATCTTATTTGGTTTGTAATTGGTAGATAGCGAATCATGTAACCAATACTATTTGAGGTTTGTTTAGCTTATATAGTTTGCAGTTTTTAGTTAAAATTATTATTATATGTATTATAATATATATTTATATTGCTCTTCTTAGCGAAATAGTGATTTTTATAAATAGAAAACATTATAATTTTATAAAATTAGCATTATCACTCTATGCAAAATTTAAGAGCTTTGTTAATTTATTCATCATTACATATATTATTTTTAAATATATATATTTAAACTTTAAAAAGTCTGCTTTTACTACTAAAACATTGCATTTCTTTTTAAATTTGTTTTTTTTTATTTCAGCGGAATTTATCATTAATTTATCGGAAAAAAATGACACTTTTGAATCCTTCAAGCAATCTCTTAATGATAATGGAGCAGAATTTACTGTAAGCATATTTTAACTTTTTTCATTTCTTTTATGTATTTTTATAGAACAGTGATATTATTTATTTATTGAATAAAAGTAATAATTATTATTTATTAATTATAAATAATATAATATATTAGCAAGAGAATATGTTATTTTATTTATTTTGTGTTATTGTGCTGTTAACTATTGTAAGAATTTTGTAACTTTTATTCGCATTTTTTAAAATCTTTTTTTTTTTCCTGTCATTGAGATTGCCCCATCATTAAAGAAATTTTGGATGTTGATTGGCAAACAATAAAACCAAATAAATTATTTTATAGTTTTAATCATGTGTCCTTAGTATTGATAATAGTCTAATATTTAAAGACTATATTAGAAAAAATGATTGAATAAAATTTATAATATAATAATATATTATCATTATTCAAATTCAAATCAGAATAATAAAAATAAATTTTGTTTCAATTATTTCATATTTTTTTTAATGAAAAAGTTTATTCCATTCTGAATTGGCGATATCAAAAAATATAAATTACGTTTTGTATCTCAAAAATTTTTAATGAGTAAAATTAGTTTCAGTTTTTCTTTTGTGCATTCTCTTCACTTTCATAAGGTGTAATTATAACCAGCTTACTTTTAATATAAAATAAAATTGCCATATTCAGGAGATAGCTCTAAAAGAATTAAAAAATTATGCTATTTTGTTTATCTATAAATGTATATTATATATGCATATATTTTGTATATTATATATGTATATTATGTAGGCTAACTTGTTTATCTATAAATTTATTATTATATATGCAGTGAAATAACTCATTGAAATCTTTCTAAGCCACATATTTATTTTCTAAATACATATTTATTTCTGCATATCTAAGCTACTTTTTATTTTCTACAAGAAAAAAAAGGGGGGGGGAATGTATAATAATGCTTATAATTTCTTGAAAGTCAAGTGTCTTTAATGAAAGGCTTTTCTGATTCAGTTTGTAATATTGAACAGGCTTTGATTAGAGGCTTGCCAGACTTTGTGCTTTATCTTCAAATTATATTTAATCACTATGGGTTAAAAAATATGTTTTATGTTCACTATGCTGAAACAGAAGAAATAATTTTATGTATTTTTTATTTAATCTTTTAATAATTATAAATTATATCAAATAAATGATGCATAAATTTAGCAGAAATTGTACAGATTATGTGGTGGATATTTAAAATTCATTTATTATTCTTGAAGAAATTGTGTATTGTAATTTTGAAAATATCAGATAAATGAAGTATAAAACATGATGTTCACTGATATATATATATATTGAATTTTTTTAGATGTTTCTGTTTTAGCTAAAACATATTTTTAGTGGTTAATTTTAGCATATAAAAAAGTGCTTGTAAATAATAGATTCATCCTTAAAAATATCCACTATTTCTAAATTATTTTTTATGCTACTTCTGTGCTTCACTACTACTTCTGGAGTTACTTTGTATTTTTGATTCTTTGGAAGTGTTTCTTTTTAAAATTTATATTAAATATAATTTTTTACATTTTCAGGATTCTTTTATATCTTCTTTACTTCGAATGATTAACCAAATGAAACCAAAAGATGTTCCCCAATATAATGAGAAAGTTGATAATTCTGTTGTTACTGTTCCTGACTCTGAAGTAATTGTAAGTTAATAAAATATATAAAATAACATTATTTCGTGACATAAAAAGATTTAAGCATGGTTATTCTGTGATACTTTTATTTAATATAGCATTGGAAAATAATCTAAACATTCTATTTTCTTCCAAAGAAGGAAAATTACTTTTTTTCTGTAATCAAATATATTTAGTTCTTTGATTTAGAATTAAAATCTGTACAACTTTGCAATTTTATTAATGTTCATCTCATAAAATATTAAAAAGTAGTGAGCTTTTATAAAAGATATGAAGTTGAAAATCCTTACGTCTCCTTGTATTCTTTTCAATTGAATTGTTCTATTTTTAATTTAGAATATAATTTTCACTTAAGCAAATTTCTTTTTAAAAAATGTCTGTAAATAATTTTATAAGATACAAATAGTTTGTTTATTATTAGATTAATTCAGTATGGAGAAATTATCTATAATTATGTTTCTCATGACATGACTTCTGCTGCATATTTCTTCTGCTTACCATTTCTTGAAGCAAATTTATAATGCCCTTGTCATTTTGTATACAAGATAACTAGAGTAGTTTTGATAAGATAGGCTATGCCGCTGAGGAATAGGTGGTATAAATTGTGGCTAGTGAAACTTTTGGATTTTCCATTGCTTCTCTACTGGTTTTTCATTGCTTTTTTTTCTTCAGAAAGAAATATAATTAGTGAATTATTGTATTAACGTAATAAACAATTTTTGTATTAAATATTTTCTGATAGCTCTAAATTCTTAACTTAAGCAATTAAATATATTATAAAATGTTATCCCATATTGCATTCTCATTTTCTCCTCTATATAAAAACAATAACTAAACAATGGGAAAATTTTACATTATTGTGGTTTAATTTTAAAAATTTGGTATTTTTCTGTTAGCAACAACATATGGAAAGCAGACTTTATATATGCTAAGATGCCAAGGAAGAAATTTCGATTGTGAATAAATTGATTTTATATCATCTTTGCAACATAATATTTTATACATGTTTTGACTGCTGTAAAACAAAGGGAATTTATGATGATAATTGCTATTTCAATGATAAAATCTGATTAGTGATAAAAAAAGAAAAAAATGCCTTTGTCAATCAGTATTATCTCCAAAACTTGGTTGCTATTAGTTTGTTTGACATTAAATCAATAAATAATGTATTTATTGAAATCAAGAATTTTTCAGGTTTGGGTGTCATGTTTTTATATAATAGCAGGATTTTAAACTTCTTTTATTGGCATAAAATACTTGTAAAAAAAGAAAGTTATGTATTGATGACATAAAAATTAGCATTAATAGAATAGCATTTGTAAAAAACAAATTCTTTTTTAACTCATAAATTTTCAGCTAATCACTGATAACTCATCAAACCTGCTGTTTAGATTGTATATTCTTATAAAGAATAGTATTTAGTTTTAATTTCCAAGAAACTGATTTATTATTTTAATTTTTTATATATTTTTTTAGAATTTATCCAGCGAAGATGAGAATATTGCAGAAGCTGCAGTAGCTGAACTTGAAGCTCTGAATCCAAATAAAAAGTAATTTTTTGTTATTACTGTGGATATTTGGATGATATTCTTCGTCGTAAATTATTTTCATGTGTGAAAAAAGATATTGGAAACATTTTAACTGTTTAAAATTCATTGTTGAAAATGAAGTTCTTCAAATTATTATAGCATTTCTTATGTTTTATCATCAATAGCAGCACTTGATGTTTTTAGAAATATATTGTTTTTTCTGTTTTCACCAAGTATAATTAATTTTTCATACATTACTTATGTAACAATGGTATTTAAAAGCTTTTATTTGTTTATATTATAATCAGCAGGATAAGTTTTAAAGTTTATCTTTAAAATTCAATCTTGGATAAATACATGTTATTTAATTTCAAGATGTAAAATTGCTTAGTTATTAATATGTGACAGTCAATGATAAAATTATATGTTTTTGCAAGATACTAATATTCAAAAGTTTTAGTCACTAAAAAGTTGAACATTTCTTTTTATTTAAAATGTAAGTTTTATATATATATATATATATATATATATATATTAAATATGATATATAGGACTGAATAAAAATATAAAATACATTATTCATCAAAATATTTATTGAATCAAACTGCACAAAGTGATATTTAGACAATTTTTCGTATTAAATATATATGCCTAGTACTAACTTTACAGATATTAAGTAGTGGAACCTGATTATAATTTATATTTTCTTTATATATGAACCATGTTTGAATTAAGTATTACAGAATTATTGACTTCTTAGTATATACAAAAAATTCATAATTTGCATACACAAATCTTTCTAAAGAGTGTTATGTTTCATTTTTTTTGCAGAAAATATTACAAATTGCATTTATCTAGTTTTAGTTAGTTATAGCAGTTAACTTAATTTTTTAATTTTAGCTTTTATAAACATAATGACAACATGTTGCAATAATTACTTTTCTTTGATACAAACATAAGTTGTTTGTGTATTAAACTTTATTCTTATCTTTTGTGAAATAAATTGTTGGAAAATATGGTTAAAATATTACTTTAAACCTGATTAAATATAAACTTAATTTATATGTTAAAAAACTAGATCATTGAAAGAAAAAAATTTTGAAATTTAAGATGAAAAATCTCTTTGTACTGTAATAGTTTCGAATGTTATAGTAGAGAAATGCCAAAATTTCATTTCATTTTTAAATAATTAAAATTTCAAAAAATTGCTCTGAAATGAACATTTAAAAAAATCTTTATGTACACGTTACAGAATCAAACAATTTGGCCTGTATAGAGTGCCAACATACTCAGACATTTATCTTTATTATTAACTAGCCGCCTTTGGCGACCAGCTGATTCGCCATGAGTAATGAGTTCTAAAATTTCCAATTTAATCATATATTTTTTAGTCAAACTTTAAGAAATAGTTTAAGTTAAAAGAGTCAGTTATTAGTAGTTAAAGAGTCAGTAACTTTATTCGGAAAAACTTTGTGAGTTTAATGCTCTAATAATTTATCGATTATGCTTCCAAAATATTAAAAATGTTTTTTTTTTCGGTGATATTGCTAAAATGTTAAATATGATTTTAAAGATAGCGAAAAAGGGAAAAAAATATTGAATTAATGATACAGATATTGCAAACGATTATAGAAATATGCCATTAAGTCGGGATTCCAATGCATATCCTGTCTAAATTCAATCAGGTTTACTGTAAATAAAGATAATTTATGGAATTAATGATATAGATATTGCAAACGATCATAGACTCCTTTGCCTTGCATTTATATTTTTAGAAGATATCACATTTTATATTTATGTTATTTTATCCAGTCACTTGCTGAAAGCTGTATTTCTTTAGATTTGATTTGCAATGATAGCTTTTTTTTTATTTGAACTTCCGGCATTGTTTTATTTTATTTTATCCAGTCACGTGCTAAAAAAACATGGTTAAAATATTTCTTTAAAAATTCGTTAAAAATAGAAGCTTACATTATAAATTAAAAAAAAAAACTGATACCATTAGAAAGGTAATTTTTTTTATCTTTAAATTGATGTTAAAATCATGTTTGTCCGATAATAATTTCGGAAGTTATAGCGGAAAAACGTCGAAATTTCGCTTAAATTTTAATTAATTCAAATTCTAATTAAAAATTCGATAAAAGGGCTCCGAGGTGCACATTCCGGACCTCCAAGGTATACATGTACCAAGTTTGGTAGCTGTAGGTCCAACGGTCTGGCTTGTAGAGCGCCAACACACACACACGCATTGAGCTTTATTATAAGTATAGATATAGATTTGATTTATATAATTATTATCTGATTTTTTATTGTGAAGACAAATTTATCAGTCATATATATATATACTCATTTTATGCAAGTAAACTTTCTACTGCAAAATGTCACAAAATGATACATTCCAGATCTGGATCTCCATCCCATAAAAGGAAGAGCCGATGCTCACACTCTCCTTCACCAAAAAGGCACAACCACAGGAGTCCGAAGTCTTCATCGCCATCTCCTGACAGAGAATATCAGCATAGTTATAAGAATAAACATCATTCCCACCATAAAAGGTACACGGATGAAAGACCTCCACCTCTGTCTTTGGAACCTATAGTTGGTCAGGTGAATTATATATTTTATTTTTATTCCTTCTGTTGGTAATTATGGCTGTCATTATGTTCGAACTAATTAATATTTCTGTATTACATTGTTTTGCAGTTTGTTACTATTAATGAATAAAATATTCCATCAGTCACTAATGAAAAAAAAAGGGATTAATTCAGATTTCTTTGTTCTTGCTTTTAGTGGCCAATAACCAACATGGGGGAGACCTGTATATTTAGGGATCAACACTTTAATTGAATAATATTTAGTTTTAAGTTTAGAACTGAATTGCATGAAGAATAACACTAATTGCTACTTTAAGCCATTTTGAAATTTTGTAGAAGAAACCTGAATCATTATAAGTGACAAAATGTTTGGATAATGTAATGTAAAATTTTGTAATTCATCTGTTCTCTTATTGTATAAAGGTAATCAAGTAAATCAAACAATTTTTATTTGAATTCTAATTTATAATTTTATTTTTAATATTATGATATCCACTTAAATTACCTATCGATGATTATAGATTTAGATGCCTAGAAATCCTGATAGAAAAAAGAAATCATAACCTAAGGCAAATATTGAAACTGCGACTACAGAAGCAGTTTTGAATGATTGAATTCCACTTTGGCAGCAGCAGTGTGGAATAAGCAGAATAATGCATTGATTTTTGTTGGAAGGTTAAATCCAAAACTATGGTATTTAACTGTACATATTGTAATCAATATATTGTTTTGAATGATATTCTCTAAAGATGAAGAGGATACTCTCTTGTCTCTGTTTCACTGAAAACCATGAAAATGTAGAAACTTGATAGATACACCAGAATAGAAAGAAAAAAAAATGAAATAAATAAAATAAAAACCCGAATAGAATGGTTATAAAAGTCTAGCTCTTAAAAACAACTGTGTTTCAAGTTGAGATGTCGAAAGAATTATCAGAATACTAGATTCTTCTGATTCCACTGAAGATACAAATTCTTCAGTAGCTGTTATAAGAGGACATTATTGAAAAAAGAGAATTTTTATTTAAACATATTAGACAGAAAAACTGAACACTTTTGTATGTATGGCAGAAATATATTTTAAAGTGGAATGATATAATATTAAATATCTAAAAATACTGAATGCTTTATTATTGTGAAGATTTGTTTATGCAACAGAAAATAACAAGATTGCATTGAAATTTCTAAAAAAAAAAAAACGAATTAGTGCTTCAAAGTGATAATGCAATCTGCTGATATCTGGAATCAATATTTCAAATTATGATGTATAATAATTTCATGAAAAATCTTGTAATTTACTAATAATTTTTTGCAATTCAATTTAATAGTTATTATATATGATAAATAAAATATTACCTGATATTGTTACATTTATTAAATTCATATGTGTATGTTAATTTTCTATTTATTACTGAGAAAAATCCAACTTTAGAAGTGATGCATGGTACAGTAAGATCTCGTACCTTGGATCATTTGTATAGGTTCTTAAAAAAGAGTTTTTTTTAGATGGAATTTATTATTTTAAATAGAATTTATAATTTTTAGCATTCCAGTAAAAAATAATTAGAATAAATATTTGTGCAAGCTCACAATTTTAAACAGGTCTCGACATAAAAAGAAAAAAAAAAAATGGTGACCTTAAGTACTCAGACCGCCCTTGCTTCCTTATTATTTGCCTTCTTTAGAAAAATCTGAAGTTTTGGATTTATTCTCAGTATGTTTACAAATTTTTGTTCAATTTTATTATTATATAAATATTAATTAGCAGAATATTTATGATAAAATTATTATTTTATTTAATCTATTTTTAAAGCATTTTCTGTAATAATATACATTTTAGTTTATTTGATTTCTTAAAAAACAAAATGTTTTTTTAAATATCTATATGAAACATGTTTTTTGTAGTTAAAATGTAACAGTGATTAGAAAATCTTATGGGGAAATTTGCTCGTTATATGTATATTTAAATAGTTTCTTCTATGTTTACTTAATAATTAGTACCAAGATAGATTAGTATGAGATAGCTTGAGATTTCAAGTGATCTAAATAATGTTAATATTACATGAAATTTCATTTGTTATTCTTTTTCAAATATTCAACATTAGATAAATTTCAAAGAATTAAATAAAATCATTTAAAAAAAAGTTGTAAGTGCTAGTAGCAAAGTTAAATGACAATATTTTGCTTTCAAGTTAAGATTATTTCTGGAACACTTGTTTTTATAATATTTCAAATTGATAGCAGTTCTCCTTTTTTACTTTTTTTCATAGGTATATAATGGAAAAGTTACAAACATAAAACAGTTTGGGTGTTTTATCCAGTTAGAAGGTCTAAGAAAACAGTGGGAAGGATTGGTTCATATTTCTCAAGTAAGATAAACCTTCAATTTGCATTGTGATTGAAAATATATTTAATAAAAGAAATTATAGAAATGAAATGTTTAATGTTCCTCTCTTTCTTAAATAAGCTTAATTTAATGTTTTGTTATTTATATACTACTTTTGTTCTTAACTTTTCATCAAATTCAGAACTTAATATTTTCTTGGGAATATAAGTATGCGCTTATTTTAGAAGATTGAAATATTCATTTGTTAATTAATTAAAAATTAAAAATACATATATTCTGTGACAAATTTACTCATAAATAATGATGACAAAAATATTTTCTTGTCTGTTATAAATAAAAAAAATAGCTGCTTAATTAATTCTCATAATACTATCTCTAAAATCTTTTTTTTTTTAAGTTTCTCATTTATGTGATCAAAGTTTGAAGAAAATCAATTCAGCAATTTTTATTTGAAAAGGACAAAAAAAAGCATTTTTATTTCGTTTATAAGTATTAATTATTGTAGATATTATTACATTAGTAGTATTGAAAATTCTCTATAATAAATGTTGCATTTTAAATTTGCATAAAAATTTCTTACTAGTTGACTGACTCCTAATTAATGTTAGTTATATTTGTATGGAATGGATGCTAAATAAAAACTATGCATAATTTTTTCAAAATTTGTGTTAAAATTTTTTATTTTTATTTTTAATGTTCATGAAAATCTTGAAGGAAAGATTATCATTATCACAATTTTCAATTTTAAAAGCATGCAGATTTTTATCTGATTTCTTGGATATCTATATTATATTAAATACATATTTTTTTATGTTATAGCTATCTCGTGAGGGCCGTGTTTCAAGTGTTGAGGATATAGTACGGAAAGGACAGAAAGTAAAAGTAAAAGTCCTCTCTTTTACTGGTCAAAAAACAAGTTTATCTTTGAAGGTAAACTCAGTTATATTTAAAAAGTGTAATACTTAAAGTGTAGATGTTTTAATTAAGAAAATTGCAATTTTTCATTTAATTTCTCAAAGAGGAAAAATATTAAACAGTGTAGTTTAAACACATACATGCTATTGCCAAAATTTAGACTGTTTAATACATTGTAGAATATATATATGTAAACATTTAATTGTTTGAAAGCTGAAGGTAGTTTTGAAGAGAGAGATTATACTTTGAATTTTTAAAGTTAACTTTATTGCAACCGAGGAGGCAAATTAATGGACAAGCAATGCAGACAATACATATCTGCTCACAGCATGGCACAAAAGCAGAAGAAACATAAAGAGAGAGAAAAAATCTCACTATGCATATCTACTATTAATTCATTTATGCCTACTGTTCCATTTTTGGAACACCCCTCACATAAAAGTTATTTTTATTATATTTTTTTACCTAATATATAGAAATTTCATGCAAAAATTCCAATTTTTTAACCTTAAGCATAAATAGGTTAAGATTCTGATTGGATTTCTCACATGTGTCGATTTTGATAAGAGAAACACAAGGATCTTTCAAAAGAATATGCTTGGCTGGCCATTTTATCCCATCAGTCAGAGTATAGGAACTTGCCATCCTTTAGCCAGTTCAGCAATTTTACAAAGCTTCTATTAGAATAAGTGGAATGGGATCAGGAAATAAGTGAATATTTTAGAATGATTTTGACATTGGTTGAATTAAACTGAAAGTTGGGAAATTAAGATTTAAACTTAGTTTTATTTCAGCTCTTTTACAAAATTTTCATTTCTCACAAAAATACTTTATTCAGGTGAAGTTTTCTTGCTGCTGTGAGAGAGACTCAGTCATTTCAATGAAATTATTTTTATTTCTTTTCAATGTTTTGGCAATTAAACAGAATTCATTGAATTTTTATGAAAAAAAGTAATGATGGGAGAGAGGAGAAATAAGACTTTCCTTAGTGATTTTTTTATTACAACATTGAAATTTTTGCTAAACATATCATTCTTCTTTAAAAATATATCTATGTTTAAGTCTAACTTTTTTCTCTGAATCAACTGGAACATGTCTGGTTTCTCAATCATTATTGCTTCATTGATTTTAAATGTTTATAAAGCATTAAACTGGAGAAGAAGAAAACAAAATTATTCATTGAAACATTGGAGATATTCAAAATATAGCTTTTTAATACAGCTTCCATTTTTTTTTTTCTTTCTAGGATGTGAATCAGGAAACAGGAGAAGACCTAAATCCAATTACTTTCAACTCAGAATCTATTAAAGCAACTTCTCAGAACAGTTTTAGAAATCCAGACCAGCCATCTAACTTACCTTCTGTCTCTACAAATGATGACAGTGTTAACCTTAGAAGGCATGTTCAACGTGTATCTTCTCCAGAAAGATGGGAAATGAAGCAGGTATTTATTAACTTTCTAAGATAAAATACTTCATTTATTTTCCATTGCTGCTGTCTCAAGAGATGTGATATTATTTTTATCCTATTATTTTTATGGTGCATACTTTTATATCAAATATTCAATGTCTTTTGATTCCTGAATTTTAATAGTATTTTGCTGATAAACAAATGCAAGAATTTAAAATCCAACACTTTTTCCATATAAATATATTTCTATCATAATAAACATGTAGGCATGTGTTTGGTACCGTGCAAGTAAGATCATTTAAATTGTAGCTATCAAATTTGACGTGCATATATGTGGAAGGTAGACAATGTGCATTTCACAGTGACATTTATAATAAATTATTTAAATTATGATGAATTTTGGTGTTTAACTGAAGAAAATATTATTGCCAAAAATAGGTGTTAGAAAATTAGCAAGAAATAAAAACAAATGTATGTGTTTGTTGGTGCTCTACTTGCCAGTTTATTTGACATATAGCTCAAAACTTATGTATGTCCAACAACAAATATGATTTGACATGTGTTGAATAGAAAAAGTAAATTTTCTATTGTGCTAAGTCAACACATTTAGTAATCTAGAGCATTTTATTTACAGCCCTGTAAAATTAAGAGCTAAACATTTCAGGATGTCTATCATCATATAGTTTAGCAAAGCTGGTATGAAATTTATAATAAAACAATACCATATTCAAAATGAGTTTTTTTAGATCAATTTTTCTCAATAGAAAAGGATAGTAACTTACTTAGAAATGATCAGAAAAAAAAAATCTTATTATTTCTTATGTCTGAAGTTTAATAAAGAATATTTTAATAATGTTTCATATTTCAAAAATTTAATTAAAACAGGTTTTGTGTCTTACATGCAAAAATAATTAAGATTTTCTTAATTTAGTTTTTAAAAATTACCGAAAAACATGATTATGCATTTTTTGATGAAATGAAAATGATTTCACAACTCCTAGCTTTCATAAATGATAGCAAAAATTTCATGAAGTTAAAAAGTGACTATCTTTGTAATTAGAAGCAAAAAAAAAATCCAATTATCACAATATGAATAAAACTTATTTATTGAAGCCAGTATAGGGCATTAATTTGCTTTGCCTTATTTTCTAACAACACTTATCAAGTGAATCTGTTTTAAAGTTTTTAAGCTTAATTTTTAAAAAATAAAGTTTTTTTTTTAATCATATGACTTAACATTTCGACGAAGCAGTGATATTGTTTTTAATTTCTTTGCAATAAAATTGATTATTACAAGTTAGGTCTAAAAATAAATTTTCAGAAATTACTATAGCTGAAGGAAAAATTATATTTCATAATACATCATTTTGCTGTGTACGAAATATAACAACTCACAGGTACAAAACTTGATTTCCATATTCTATTATGTTTTTCCTTCAAAGTTTTTATTCTGTGAGCTGTTTTTAATTAGCAGTATCTTCAGATCCGTCACCAGTTTGAAGTTTTTGATATTTATTCAGTGTACTTTTTTGGTATTAAGGGATAACAGCCTTTGTTACTCAAAAATCCCATTTTCATCATATTTTAGTCTATCAATCAAAATAACTTGACTTTAATGTTAACACAGTTTGATCTTAAACATATTTTGTTGTGAGAATTATATGCATGAAATAGTGATTAAATGATTTAATTGACTTTAAACACAACTAATATTTCTGGCAAATCAGTTGGAAAACAATAAGAATAAATTGAAAAGACATTTTTCTTTTTAGCTTATCTGTATTAAACTTTGTAAAAAAACTATTTAAAATGGTCTGCAGTCCTTTTCATTATTTTTATGATATGTGTTGAATGAGAAGCAAAGATATAAGCTTTATAAAATATAATATTTGAACATCTTTAAAATTCTATTAGAAAATATTTTTTTTAAATTGTGTCATTATTTTACATACACTTATGATTCTGAAAAAAAGTTATATTATGAAGTAATTTCATTTCTCTCTCGTACTATCTTGTTTAGTTGATTACTACATCAAGAAAATTTTGATAAATAAAATAATTGAAGGTTTGCTACAAAAAGGAGGTAGCTCCAACAATTCAAATTTACAGAAAGCCATAAAAAACATTTGAAAATTCTAAATTCCAAATAGGCAGACAGTTCCATCCCATGAGTAATGCAAAAACTAAGATTTTAGCTATATTTTTTTGGCACCAAAGGTACAAGGATTATTTTTTTGCCTCATTTAATTTTAATATAGTGCATATAACTCGAAATTTTCCCATGTTGGAGCTATATCCTTTTTACAGTAAACAGTTCAATTGTTCCTAATGTTTTTCTTCCTTGAATTGTATTGTATTAAAAATCTGATATATTTTGGCTTTCGTATACTTATTTTTTGCATTATAGATATTAATAAATATGCATATATGCATTGCAGTCTACAGAATTGATTGTTCAACGTACATCGTATAAATTTGTTATGCTTATACTTTGAAGGATAAAAATGTACAGCTTGGAGCAATTTAAAAATAATAATAATCAATAATCTTTTTGATAATTTTAATTTAATAGTTGTGCTAATTTTCACCAAATTTTGATAATTTTTCTTTTTTTTATATTAAATTACATTGTTGGTCTGAAATTCTAATAATTTTCTTTGTCTCACTTGATATTTAGTTGTGTAATTTATTTCCATTGTTGGAAGCTAAAGCAGAAGGATTCTGTTTAATATCAGCATAGTTTACAAGACAGATTTTTTTTTAAAAATTGAAACGTGGAACTCAAATTATAGAAGTAAGAATTGATAGAAGTAAGAATATTAAAATAACTTTAATATCTAATAGTTTGGTAGAATCAGGGATATAAAGTTATCTAAATAATTCACCAGCAAATAGCAGATTTATCAGCTTACAAAAGGTTGTTAGTTAATTAAAGCACCTAGTTTCTCATATTTGTATCTTCTGTTTTGCTTTTTATGATATATATATTTTAATTGGCAATTTATTCATATACACATTTTCAATTTCCAGATGCTTGCTGCAAATGTCATTAATATGTCTGAATTGCCAGATTTTGATGAGACTACTGGTATATTACCAAAAGAAGAAGACAATGGTAAGAAAGTATAATAAATTTAAAAATTTCATGACATAAAATGATTTTAAAATATTTTGATATTTTTTAATATTTTTCCTATTTAGATGAAGAGATTGAGATAGAACTTGTTGAGGATGAACCTAGTTTTTTATCTGGGTATGGCAAGACTAGTATAAGAGATTTAAGTCCTATTAGAGTAATGAAAGTAAGTCATAGTTTTTTTTTATTTATGTATTTAGTATTATTATTATTATTTGTTTGATAAGGAAATCTCCCTTTTTTTAGTCTAAATAAATTTTCCTTTTTTAATTTCTTTTATTTGTGTGTTATTTTTAAATTTAAGAGGACTATTTTATATTTTAGTATCATTGCTAAATTTCTTTGAAGCTTTATTTAACCAGTTAACTGGGTATGATGAAATATTTCAATGCAGAAGGAGTTGATTTTAAGTTAATTCCCCAGTTAACAGGTTAAAACAATGCTAGTAATTGCATGCATGAATAAACACTTTAAAAATAATATATATATTTTTTTGACTTATCAAATGTAGATAAATTTTTTTATACTTTTTTGGATTTCTTTCTACCTTTCTTTTTTTGGGGGGGGAGGGTCAGTTAATTTTGATGTTTGCTTATACTATAACTAAATCTTTGTTTGTAGAAGTAAATTATAATGTATGAAACTATATGTCATGCATGAAAGCAGTTTTTATGATTATAAAAATTTGTTGAAAATCATATTTCATATTTTTAGGATTTTTTAAATTCATATTATTTTAGAAATATATTTCTGTTATATATTATGATTATCAATTTGATTGAGATATTTAATGGGAAATTATTAGTTAAGAAGATTAGTTAACATACAATTATGTAGTAAACTTGTAAATGAATGAAAAAGAATGTATCCCATTTATCTGGAATTTAAAAAAATAGTATGCTGATACAGAACTGATTTTATTCTAAGTATTAATCTATTTCAGGAAATATTCAGTGATATCTGGATGATAAAAAATGATTTTTATTATATTTTCAGAACCCGGATGGCTCCTTGGCACAAGCAGCTATGATGCAATCTGCTTTGGCTAAAGAGCGTCGTGAACAACAGCAGCAATTGCAGAGAGAAGACTCTGTACCCACTGATCTGAACAAGCACTGGATTGATCCTCTGCCTGAAGGTTGGAATCTGTTTCTCACTCTCTGTCTCTCTTTTTTTTTCAAGTTATAAAGTTTGTTAATAAAAAATATTTAAAAAATGATATTTCTTTGAAAGAATATTTAAACTTTTTAATTGCAAAAGGAAATGTTTATGTTCATGTGTAAGGACACAAACAGATTCAGATGGTATATTGCATTTAGATTTATCTATTGCTTTTAAAGTAATGGGATTTTGATATGGAAATGGTTTTAATGGTAGTGACTGATTAAATTTGATGCCTAAATTTTAAATTTAATCCATAAAAATGTCTGTTAATATTTTTATTGAGATATTTTTATGTATGTGGTATATTATTTCTGATAATTTGAGTAGGGAGGAGGGAAGTGTAGATATATCAGATACATCTTCTGATAGAAAGGGGAATTACTGAAATTTATTTCAATGCATAGTTTAATTTACTGTATTTCCATTAAAAAAAGAATAGTTAATTTTTCCAAAATTTTTAAGAATTAAAATTAAGATTCCTGCATCTGTTATTCAAATTTTATTACTTGCTGAAATTTTTTGGATAAAAACTAGAATATTTTTTAATCAAATTTTGAAATAACGATGGTTGAAATATCATATTTAAAATGTTGATTTTTAATTGCTTATTTTATTGATCAAAGTATGTGTTTCTTAATTTTCTCTACTAATTATTTTATGTTATGGAAAGACGTACACCATTGCTGTTTCTGAGGAATTGAATTTATTAAAAAGAATTATGTATTTGAAAGAAAATTATGTGAAAGTAATATAAATAAAAGCACATAAATTAAACCTGATATTTGAAATATTTTTTGAATTTTCAGCTATCTTTTCTAAATGCATTTTTCTTATTATTCCCTTGTGCTAATTTTTTACAGTATTTAAAAATTCAATAAATTTTAGAATATATTATGTTGAAATTATCTAAATTATTGATGAATGTTAAATTATAATTTAAAAATTACAAACACTGTCATTTTATCTAAGCTATGTTAATTAATTCATTATTGTAATATTTATAATAACAAAAAAGAAGGAAATAATTATGCTTTTGAAACACCATTACAGTTTGGCCTTTTTTTCAAAAGCAAATTATTTAAGTGAATTTTTTTTAAATTATAAATTATTTGGAACTAAAAATTGTGTCTCAAAAGTTTATTCACATAAGATTTCAGGTATTATTTAATAATATTATGCATTATAGTTTAAATGGTAAATTACAATTTTCCAAAACTGGTATTTTCTTGATTTAATTAATTTCATATATTTTATTTTTTTAAACTTTTTTTTTCTGTAGCTGAAGGTCGTGTATTAGCTGCAACTATACGTGGCAATGGATTATCTACGCATGACATTCCAGAATGGAAGAAGCATATAAGTGGAGGTTCCAAAGCATCTTATGGCAAGAAAACACAACTCTCTATTTTAGAACAAAGACAAAGTCTTCCTATCTACAAATTGAAAGATGATCTTATTAAGGTAGTATATTAGTTTCCATGATTAATTTTCATTTATTCAATTAAAAATAATATAGTATTTGATATTATTTATTTATTTTTCATTTATATTTCATGTGTCCCTTAAAGTTCCTGTGAATTTTTGTTTCTTTTATCTTTTTTTTTCATCTTGTATTACCTAAAAATGGAAATACCAATATATATATATATATATATATATATATATATATATATATATATGAATAAGGTGTGTGTGTTTATGTATATGTACACCGAAGAGTCATTACATTATGATCACCCTTAGTCTAAACCAATGGGTTTTTCCAAAAACAAAATCACTGTGCATGCATGGCTGATGTTGAAGTATATAAAGAGACTATGCATTATCTTTCCAAACATAATGTGATTAACGAAAGGATGTGAAAGGCAATTAATTTATCAGACTTTAATAAAGGCTAAATTCTTATGACAACTGGATATATTTATATCAGATTTGTGTTTAGCGTGCTGTTTATGTATAATTGTTGTGAGCACATATCAAAAGTGGTGTATGGATGGTAAAATGACAAGTTGCTGGCCAGCGGTGTGTCTACCACAGCACATTGGTTTCACAGGAGATTGCTATGCATTGTTTGCCGTGACTGAGGAGCTATAACAGCTGAAATCCCTGATCCTGAACAATAATGGCAAAGCAAACAGTGTTTCTTAACATACTGTGCGGCGCACATTGTTGTGTATTGACCTACACAGCCGGAAACCAATGCATGCCGCTGCACTCATGACACATCATCACCAGCTGCGTCTGCAACCTGACAAGAACTTTCAAAATTTGACATTAGAAGAATAGAATAAGTCTGAGGAATCACTTTTTCTGATCCATGATATTAACGGGCAAGTGGGAATACGCCGATTTCCAAAAGGAACCCAGGTTCCTGGATTTATAGTTGAACAGTGACCTCCGAGATATCTCTCTCTCGGAGGCCACGGTTGAACAGAGACAAGCTGATAGCGGAGGTATTATGGTGTGGTCAATGTTTTCTTGGAACACATTAGGGCCCATTATCTCCATAGAGCCAACCCTGGAGCCTGTTTGTTACATAAACATCTTTGCAGATCAGGTTCACCCATTCATGACAAGTGAATATCTGACGGAGGGTTGATGTTTATCAACAGGATAATGCACCATGTCATAACGATAGAATTATTAGGAAATGGTTTGAGCAAATTTCAAATCATGTCTTTCTTTCCAAATTCACCTTACATTAATCCTATAGAGCATTTATAGTCCTATTTGGAAAACCAAATTCATATTGCCACACTACCTACCCCCTTGCAATGTGAGGAATTACAGGGTCAGTTGGCAAGTGCTTAGTACCAGAAATCTCATACTACTTATCAGCACCTTGTGGAGTCTATGCCACATTGGGTGCTAACAATTTTGCAGCATAAAAGTGGCCCTACTTGTTATTAACAGGGTGGTCCTAATGTAATGTTTGTTCGGCATGTAGATATATATATATATATATATATATATATAAACTTTTTTTGATTCAGTAATTGTTTCCAAACATATATGTTAATATTTTATTTTAATTTATCAACTGATGAGTTGAAGAAAATTATTATTTAATATAATATTTTATTTATTTGTCTAAATATATCTTAATTCAAATTTGACTACATGCATCGGATGAACATGAAATCTGATTTGAAAGTTGTTTGTAAATTATTATTCATTTTTTTTTGTATTTGTATTTTTGCTTATTATTTGTTGTACAAATATAAACAAACAAATATAACTCATGAAGTTTTGTTTTAGACAGTAAAGATAAATAAAGTAAACTGATTTTTTTTAAAGTAGTACAGCTTAAATAGTTTTAAAAAAGGAAATAAAGTGTAAACTTCCAATTATTATTTATTTCTTTATTTTAAAGGTATATAACTTTATGATGAAAAAAGGATATGTAAAAAAAACTAGCAAATTTAGCTTGATCTCTATGGGAAAGGCAGATTTATGGCTGTAGAGTTTTGATTTTTTTCTGTGTTATATATTCTACTACTTTATATTCTACTAAAAAATGTTTAATCTAAAATCTTCTTTTATTCATAACTCTTGAAGTACACATATATTGTACAATACTATATGATATGAAACATTATTTTTCTTAATGTTTTGTATTATTAAATATTGAGTAATATAATATTGTACAACAATTTGTGTTTCCTAGCAATAATATTTTTTCGACATATCATTGAAAATTAGATTGTAATCAGAAGAATTTCGTTTCATAACTTCTTGTCTAAGATGGAAATAAATTCCTCAATATTGTGAAATCAAAATTGTGAAAAAGTTTAAAAGTAAATTATCAATGAAATTATAGTGCTAAATGGTAATAAAGTAAATATTACTTGCTTATATTAGTATTTTATATTGAAAATTATTATTCATTTTTGGACTGAAGAACCTATACCTATTATCTTTTTTGATTTTTAGGCTGTGACTGATAATCAGATACTAATTGTAATTGGTGAGACAGGATCAGGAAAGACTACCCAAATGACACAGTATCTTGCAGAGGCAGGTTTCACAGCTAGGGGCAAAATTGGATGCACACAACCCAGACGTGTGGCTGCCTCATCTGTTGCCAAAAGAGTAGCTGATGAATTTGGTTGTCGTTTGGGACAGGAAGTGAGTTTCCAGAGCTTGTAATTATTTATCCAAAGTTTCCCTTTTAATGAGTTTCTTGTTCTTACTTTTAGATTCAAGCAGTTTTTTGAGCAGTCTAATATGTAACCATTTCATTTATGATTCATTTAGAAATCATAACTATTAAATTAAATTATGCCCAGCATTTCTTTTTTTAAATATTGATCCTTGAAATTCTTTTTGCATAATTTAAATGATCTTGGCATGTGTTCAAAATTTGTTCTGTGGTAATTTATATATATTATAGATGGAAGATGTTTTAATATATACACTGAGTGGCCAATTTTTATAACCACCTTCTCATAATGATGATTGGACCCTCTGTTTGGATTCTTCTTTGCAATGACCTTTATGAGTTCTTAGTAAGTAGTATGAGGAATTTGAACAGGTTATCGTCTTTCATATTACTAAATGATGTAGTGTATGGTGAACAGTCTGTTCAAAGATCTTGCGTTACTCTTTGACTAAGATTTTTTGTAATTTGATGCACTGTTGCCCATTTCTTCCCGTACAACAACAGTGCAATTGATGCTTCACTTGTCTTGCATCACTTCTTTATAGCTATTTTTTCCCTCTGATGATAACAGTATGGTAATCTATACTTATAATAAAGCTCAATGTGTGTGTGTGTGTTGGCGCTCTACAGGCCAGACCGTTGGACTTACAGCTACCAAATTTGGTACATGTATACCTTGGAGGTCCGGAATGTGCACCTCGGAGCCCCTTTTTCGAATTTTTAATTAGAATTTGAATTAATTAAAATTTAAGCGAAATTTTGACGTTTTTCCGCTATAACTTCCTAAAATATGATCGCATAAACATGATTTTTACATCAATTTAAAGATTAAAAAATTAGCTTTGTAACGGTATCAATTTTTTTAATTTATAATGTAAGCTTCTATTTTTAACGAATTTTTAAAGAAATATTTTAACCATGTTTTTATCACGTGACTGGATAAAATAAAAGAATGCCGGAAGTTCAAATAAAAAAATTATCATTGCAAAATAAATCTACAGAAATGCAACTTTTAAGCACGTCACTGGATAAAATAATATAAATATAAAATGTGATATTTTCTTTAAAAAATAAATGCAAAGCAAATTTTTCTACAATCGTTGTCAATATCTATATCATTAACTCAATAAATCTTCTTTATTTACGGTAAACCTGATTGAATTTAGACAGGATACGCATTGAAATCCCGACTTAATGGCATATTTATGTAATCGTTTGCAATATCTGTATCATTAATTTAATACTTTTTTTCCCCTTTCTCGCTTTTTTTAAAAAAACATATTTAATATTTTGGCAACATCACCGATTTTTTTTTAATATTTTGGAAGCATAATCGATGGTTAAAACTAACTGATTTATAAAATTAAAGAATATTTTTAGGAAAAGGTGTACTTTTAGAACTTTCCGTCCATCATCTTAAAGAAAATATTAATTTCAGGTCAATCAATGCCCGGAATTACTTCAAGGCTAATGAATATGTGATTTAATTGAAAATTTTAGAACGCTTTACTCATGGCGAACCAGCTGGTCGCCAAAGGCGGCTAGTTCTGAATATAAGAGCTGAATGACCATGATAATTTGGCCATTCAGTATACATTATTTCTTCCATATTTTTCCTAAACTCCTTATATTTTTAATTTATCCAATGGGAACTAAAAATTATTAGAGAGTAATTAATATGTTTGTCTCACAAATGTCTTAAAGTATAGTATTTGATATAAACATTTCATATTGGTATTTATACAGTATTTTGTTAGCCACATGTTGCCTTTTGTGTGGAACAAAATAAATAACTTGTATTTAAAACCTTTTTTTTTTCAACCAAATTTAGGAGAATATATTTAAGCTGATTTAATTAATAATTAATCCACACTATTTTTTTAGGTGGGTTACACCATTCGTTTTGAAGATTGTTCAAGTCCTGAGACAGTCATTAAATACTTGACAGATGGTTTATTGCTCATAGAATGCTTGACTGATCCAGATCTCAAAAGTTATTCTGTAATAATGCTCGATGAAGCTCATGAAAGAACAATACACACTGATGTCTTGTTTGGTTTATTAAAAGAAGTAAGAACCTATGTTTGTTGTTTAATTTTTCCTTAAAAAATTATTAGTTTTTGTCTGTGTTGTTTCATGAAATTGAAATTTTATTTATTGACAAATATTGCCTTTATTGCATGTTAAAAAAAATTATAGCTAAATTTATTAAATTTTTTATATAATATACAAATGATGATAGTTGTATGTTAGCAAATTTACATAATTTTCAGTTCTCTGTGAGTTTATACATGGCCTAAATTAAAATTTTGTATCATTTGTTTTGTGTGATTAATTTTCAAAAAGAATTTGTATATTTTTGTTTCAACCAATCTGTTGAGCACTGTGATGATTCAGTAAATATAATACTTGAATTAAATTTTGAACAAAATAATAATTATTTTTCTGGAGTTAAAACAGTTTATTTGTATGTATATATTTATTACTGTATGTAATCAGTAATTTTACTGCTTTCAAAGGTATGGGCTGATGATGAACTTTTCAATTAATATCCCATTTAAATTTATAAGAGTGTTGTTGGAGGTGAATCCCTTAATTTTGATCTGTGGTCAGATGATGAAGAAAGATTACACCTGATCCCATGTTCACAACCAAACTTGTATGGATGTTTGGCCTCTGACAGATGTAATTTTCATCAGATCCATATCCATCATGAGAACTTTGATAAAATTGAATTTCCGAACAACATTTCAATTAAAAAGTTGAGACTGCCACATAAAGGTAAGGGAAAATATACAATAAAATTTAGAAAAATGTAAAAACTTAAAAATGACCATAAATATGAAAAATATATATTTGTTTCTGATCCACTTTCTTTCTGTTTTTTGAATGATAATATATTTGATTGAATGTTTCAATTATATTATTATGCAATTAAGTGGTGTAATCAAATCTTAAAAGCTTCAGTCATAACTCATTAACATTATAAATCATATTAATTATTTTGCAGTTAACTGATTTAATTAAATTCCCATTTCTCAATGAATTCATGTTTTTCACTAAGAGGTGGTAATCTTTTAAAAAGAATACATTCTGTAAATCAATTACTTAATAAGTCAATAATACAGAGCAAACTTGTTTCCAAATATAATAAGGGTATTATAAAGAATAAATTTCTTTATGTAATTTTTATTAATGTGGAAGTAGGAAAAAACTAAATGTTACCAATTTTTTAAAAAAAAGAAATCCTTTGTTATTGTTCCAATGCTCTTTGTTACTAATTTAACAAAAGGAAATCATTTAACTTGTGATGTTATCACACGAAATATTCATAGGGATAAAAAGGCACACACACAAAATAAATTTAAATTGTGGTTTTCTGTTATATCCCATAACTAGATGAAATTAAAGAATGCATGTTTCATCTTAATCCTTTAACAGTGTAAAAAGTCAATAATTATGACAGATAAGCTGGTAGCCAAAGGTAATTAATGTATTATAAAAACACAAAGTTCTTAGTTTTAACAAGGAAATAGAAATTTAACAAATGGTACTAAGGTTTTTTAAACAAATATCTATTGTTACTGTTGCAAGATTATTTCTTGTCCTTTGCAAAAGGAAAATTGAATGACTTATGGCTGTGACTTGTAATGTCATCACACCAAGTATTTTCATAAAACCCAACAATCAAAAGGGGGTTGAGGCTGCAATAAGATAAAAATATTTGTAATACAAGCACCAGCAATATGTCTGAAAAAGTAATGTGATTCTACAATTTTCTAATTCTTGTTTATCTTGTAGGCCATGAAACGTCATCCAGATTTAAAACTCATAGTCACATCTGCTACTTTGGATGCTGTTAAGTTTTCTCAGTATTTTTTTGAAGCTGTAAGTATTTATAAATAATAATTTGGTAAGAAGGCATATATTTAAGCATTTAGAATTGTTTTTCCTATATTTTTATAATTTTCAAAGCAAATATTAGAGAAAAACCAATGCTTTCTTGAAATAAATTATAGTTCATGTATTTCAGTTATTAATTATGATGTAAAAAATTTTCATTGAAAGTTTTTAGAAGATTTATTGTATGTTTTATAGGAAAAATGTTTTAGGAAATATAATGGAGTTGAAAAAATAGAAATTGATCAAATTAATATTCTCTGAGTGAAGAAATATTTTTATGCTTGTTCTGAAAATTAATAACTGCTTTCTTGTTTTACTTTTTTTAAATTTAAGGAGCAATATAAATAATGAAATCCATTTTTCACAAGATTTTATTTACTATTAATTAATGATTATTGTTTTTCTCCTTCATCAAGCCATCTGTGATTGGATATTTCTAAATTACTGGGTGATTATAGATAAAATTGCATGCTACAAAAAAAAAATCTGATAATTTATCTGAATATGTGAAACAATGGGAATTCGTTTTGAAAAAGATAAAATTTCAGAAGTTTATTGATAAATGGTTCTGCACTCATTATAAGATGTTAAAAACATTTGCTTTAAAAGATAGGTTAATTTTAAGATGTTTAATTAAAAAGGGTGATATGCAAAGTACACATTAAACTTGTAATTAAAAAAAGTTTAGAAGTTGATTAATAGATTATGTTATACTTATAACACAAGAGTGATAAATTAATTAACAATCAGTTTATTAGTGAAATAAAAATTAATTAATTAACAATTAACTAGATGCTAATTAAAAGACTGCTGAAGGATCATACTCTGCTTATGTAGCATTTTATAAAAACTCAGACTGTGTAGCAATTGCATTAAAGAAATTTTGAACATTAAAGAGTTTTAAAAGAAGGGCTCTCATTTAATGATTGCATTTGGTCTGATGAAGATGAGTGATGAATTCGAGGAGACATATTTATTTGATGCGAAATGTGACAATTGTTTTGACATCAATGGAGGTTGTGACTGCTAGAAGTATTAAGCTGTGCTTTGGAAACACGCAACACATTGAGGATTTCTGGAATTTTAGACATGCCTGCGAGTGGAATCTTAAAATTTTGCATAACATCCTGCTACGTTATTTATTCAAAATTGTGATTATTCAGGGATTGATTCCTCCTGGCATGCCAAAATGAGTACCCTACAATTCACCCTACAATTTCTTGTTCGAATGGAGGTGGACAATGTATATCTATGGAACATTTTGCATATGGACTAATATCTATTTTAGTCTTCATTAGTCATCAACATTCTATCAATACATAAAATTCCAAAATATGAGCAAGAGGGAAACCATTCCAAATGTAATCATTATCTTTTCATTCTCAAAAGATGTTCTTACCTTCACAATCATATATATATTCTATTAATCTTGTATTGTAAGTATGAATGACCAGTATTGTTTATATGCCATATTATGGAAAACAGTGTGTTAATTCGTGTAATCTGTGAGTGAGAAATTAGAAAGAACCAAGAGATAGTAATGATAAAGATTAAAATGTAGTTCTTGAGAATTTTAATTTATATAATTATTGATCTTAAATTTATTTACTGTGACACAAAAAATAAAAAGGCAATTCTCGAGAAATTTTAACTAAGATTTTAAATTTATTTACTGTAATACAATTTTTTATTATTATTAAAATCCAAATCTGAGTACTAAAATTTTCCTGTGATTTAATCTGTTTAAGTTAATTTTGTTTTGGCATGAAAATTATATAGAAAATATTAATGCTTATTTAAAAGGTTAAAAATTAAAAACAAACTAACTAAAACATCATAAGAAAATGCATCTTTGGAAACAAAATATGAAATATTTCAGTATGTAATTAATGATAAAGGAATTGTTTATAATTTTTGTTAGGTCATTAGTTCTTTACTGAATATCTTTAGAATTAATTCTTAATTTATTCATTAGCCTATTTTTACTATTCCTGGAAGAACCTATCCTGTGGAAATCTTGTATGCCAGAGAACCAGAAAGTGACTATTTGGATGCTTCTATGATCACTGTGATGCAAATTCATCTTACAGAGCCTCCTGGTAATAAACACTTTTTAAAATTGAATATGAATTTGTAATAATAATAAATTTAAGAAATAATTTTATTTATGAGATTAATTTAAATTTTGTTAGCTTTATGATTTTAACATGATGTACAACTACAGTGAAAGAAGTATATATAATAATAGTATTCTTTAAAAAAAAATTTTTCAACACACTTTTTTGTATAAAGAAGTTTTTATTATTAAAAAAACATTAATTATTCCAAAATTTTCTTTAAAAAAATCAAAATGTAATAGTTTTCAAAAATTCTATCTTCATGTTTTTTACAAATTTTTTACAATGCCAAAAAAAGCTTTAATTTGTATAGTATTTAAATTTCTTTTTGAAATCGATGCAAATAATAATGAAATTGTGTAAAAATATTCAAGATTTTGTAGAGTTAAGAACTTCCTGTTACTTCCCTAGTGATTTCAAAATTTTATTACATAGTTTATTGATTCATCTAAATGTAAGCATTTTCACTCTCCAAAGTACATATGTATTAAATTTGGTAGCTATAGGTCAAACTGTTCTGGCTGTATGGTGTCAGCATGCACATGCACATGCACATGCACATATATATACATTCATTTTTATTATAAGTAGAGCTAATTGCATAATTTAATCAAAATGTTTTTTTCTGAGACATTTTAGTTTTCTGATGTGCAGGTTAATTTATTATATTAAAATCTTTTTTTTAATTAGTTCTAAATCCTAAATTAGTCTTTTATTCTGTTATTTAAAATGATTGCCAATTTTTTCTTTATAGGTGACATATTGCTGTTTCTCACCGGTCAAGAAGAAATTGATACTGCTTGTGAGATCTTGTTTGAACGAATGAAATCATTAGGACCAGAAGTTCCAGAACTTATTATTCTGCCTGTGTATTCTGCTCTTCCCAGTGAAATGCAAAGTCAAATTTTTGAACCTGCACCACCAGGTGCTAGAAAAGTACTAAATTATATTGCTGTTGTGATTTTATTAACATTGAATTGCATATATTATTAAAAGTGTAAACTTTAATAATATAATTTCTAAATTTAAAATGAATCTTTCACTGTTTCTAAATATTTTTGAAATTATCTTTAAATTTTGTTTTTCTCTCCCCCTTCCCCAAATTTTAAGAGATTAGTATTTAATAAATAAATAATTATTTATGTAAGCATATAATGTTGGTGATTTTTTATATAGACAATTCTTTCATGTTCTGGGGGGGGAGGCATTTTCAAGATGACAAAGTGGAATAATGATAAATGTAGATGAATTTATGCATAGCATTAAAATACTTATTCCATAAAAATTTCTTAAAAAACAATCAGCAAAATTTGCTCAAAATGTTTTTATTGCAATTTGCCGATTTTTTAGAAAATTAAAGAAAGCAAATGTTTTTTTGCATAAATAGGATACATTAGTTTTTAAATAGTTAAAAAATTATCTACATAATTTTATAATTTTAATATTTTTATGGGTAATTAAATGGTTTGGAGATTTTATTTTTAACCAATTTAATTATAAAATTTAACATTTACTAGCTATGTTTCTTTAATTTTGCGAATAATATCTACTTTTGAGAATTGATGATTTTATATTATTTTTTAATTTTTATTGAAAATAAATGACGTATTATCTGACTAGAAAACTTTTGAAACAATTATATATTCTTTGTATATTCTATACATTAAAGAAAAATCCATGGCTATTATGTGTTGGTCCTTTTAAAAATTGCTGATAATTATTGGAAACTGAACAAAAAATATATTGGAATTAGGGTAGAAATTTTTTTTTGTTTTAACTTTAGCACTTTTGTCTTTCTATTGAATTATTGCTTGATAGTTGTTAGCAATTTCTCTCTTTTTGCTTGATTTTCTGTTGCTTCGAAATGCACATTTCTACAAATTAAACATAATTTTTATTTATGTATTTATGAATTGATCTGTTTTGTTTAATTATTTTTCATAAGTCCTATTTCGTTTTGGATTAATACTACTTCCTTTTAAAACTAATTGTTTTAAATTAAGGATAAATAATTTTTCATTTTCTGCTTGAAATTTGTTGATGTGTTTGGGAAGTTAATTTATTCTTTTTAACACAATGATGCATCTGAAAATTTTTAAATGAATAAATGAGTAAAAGTATTGATTTAGGTATATGTAAATTAAGTGTTAAATGAATATTTTATGCTTTTTAAAATTCAATGGATGTATTTACTGTTATTTTATTGCGATATACTTAACTTGCAGATTTTTTGACCAGTCATAAATAATAAAACTTTTAATCTTATCATGTATTTTTGATAGTACATTGGAATGTACTTGAATTTGAAAGCAAAAATTGCAGGATTTGAATTGAAATTTATTTTGCTCTGTTTGCCTTTATCAACAATATTAATTGATGGCATAAATTTGAATTGTATACTTAATTTAATAGCAAAGCAGTCAAGTAAATAATATTTGAAAGAAAATTTTTATTTTTCTCTATTAACAAGTATTTGCTTGATCAGTAGTGCAAATAGATGGTGTGATAAAATTAGATTTTGATATTTCACTTTGAAATTGAAGTAAATTTTGAGGGAAGTATTAAATATTTTACTTAGAAGAAAGAAAATTTGTAGAATACCTTAACATAAGCTTATAAAATATTATCATATTTAATTTTTTTTAAATATAAAAAGCTATTTTCTTGCTTTATTTTTTAATTTTCTTTCGATGGTAGATTGTGATTAAATTTTCAATCTAAATAAAGTTTTATCTTCAGATAATAACAAGATTCATTTTAGTTCATTTAACACAATTTATTGTCTCAATTGATAAATAGTTATTTATTTGTTTTAGCTATTCAAAATTTGTTGTTTGATAAATTTTAAATTGATTTCTTATAATCAATCATATGTAAAATAGTATAGTCTTACATTATTTCTTTGTAGGTTGTCATAGCTACTAACATCGCAGAAACATCATTGACAATAGATGGCATATATTATGTTGTTGATCCTGGATTTGTAAAGCAAAACGTGTATAATTCAAAGACAGGAATGGATTCTTTAATAGTAACACCTATCTCACAAGTAAGCCAAATATTCAATTTTGCTTTCTTCTTTCTGCCCATGCTTTGATACAAGTCAACAAATTTTAGTGGAATTATAAAGTTGTGTAGAAAGGTTTTTTAATATTTTACTTGAAATGCAAAATTCACTTTATTATGTTTTTAAAATAAATATATTCAAAATTCAAGAATTGAATAAAAAGAATAAGGAACTATATTGTTGATTTATAAATTAAATTATATATTACCACATATTTTTTAGATACACTTATTTTTGCTCATCAACTCTTATTAATGTACTAAATCTTATTTTACATTAAGCAATAGATCAAAAATATCCTTAAAAAATCATATAAAATAGTTTAATTTGTTGAAAAATATGCAACAACACTTTTGTAGATTAATGACATAATTAAAAAGGATAAATTAACTGAAGGAAATAAACATAAAAGAATGAGTTATTTGGCACAATTCTGAAAACTTATATTGTTTTGTATTGTATAAATACTAATATTTTTCTTCTTTCCCCCATTTTATTTTTTTACAATGTGATTCATCTATCAAAGGAATAACTTGTTCTGTAAAATTTTAATATTTCATAATTTAGTTGCTTGGCTTTTCAAAAATAAACCTGATAGAGAGAAATTGTTTTCATATTGAAAATCAGTTCACAAATATATTTAAAATAACTTAAAACTGAACCAAAAATTATTTGACCTATGCTGTTTACATTTATTTATATTTTATTATAGCCTCATGATGTTAAGAAGACTTTTCATTAAATTGGGCTTTTAGTCATGTTTCTTCTACTTTTTTTTTATTTGACTTAAATAATGTCAGCACATACATTTTTAATGCTCTAACAGGCTCAAGCAAAACAGAGAGCAGGCCGAGCTGGCAGGACAGGACCTGGGAAATGCTATCGGTTATACACAGAAAGAGCATACAGAGATGAGATGTTGACAACACCAGTACCTGAAATACAAAGAACAAATCTTGCTCATACAGTTTTGCAATTAAAAGCTTTGGGGATCAATGACTTGCTCACATTTGATTTTATGGATGCACCTTCATCAGAAGTAAGTTTTTAGAAAGAAGATATAAAAAAAACTGAATTTTTAGTAAAATATAGATTTTATTAATATTTAAGAAATTTTAAATTAGCTTTTTCATTAACTGTATAATGAATTGCTGCCATGAAATAAAACTATATCGTATGTTTCTGAAAGGTTTAGACATCTAAATCTTACACGTTTCGTATTCGAGTGTTGAGGCCAAAGATGTGATCACTATTATTATTCTAATTTATTTTTACTGTAATTCACTGGCATTGAATTCAGTGGCTTTTGTAAGAAATTCAAAAAATAAATAAATAAAAATGTATTAATATTGCTTTTTATTACAATATAACGATTATCTAAATGTTATGAAGCAACAATTTAAATAAAATAAAATTGTTTTCTTTCATTAATTATTTAATCATGTATTATTTTCTATAGTATTTTTATGCTATCTATTTTATGTATATTAACCTTATCTGAAATTCCTTCATGGCAACTGCTATTTGAAATTTTCACAGTAATTGTTTAGCTATACTTCAGAGTGGTTGAATCAGTTGAGTTGTCGAACCAAGTGTTTTTATTAAATTATTTAGTATGATTTATCTCAGAAATATAAGATAGTGGTCAGATAACTATTCATTTATGTAGTAGTGATCATAAACTTTCCTATAATGTTATAAAAAAAGAAAGGTAAAATGAATTTAATTATTTAATTTCATTTAATTAAAAAGGAAGAAAAACCATTTCCAGTTCCAACCGGAACTGGAAATGGTTTTTCTTCCTTTTTTTTTCTTTTGCCACTTTTTAAAAAATTTCTAGATGTTTCTTTAATTTACTGTGTGGCCAGAATTTTGAAAATTTATTTTTTTATACTTTTCAATCAATTTTATATTTATATAAATTATTTTTGAACTCATCGCATTTTCACTGTAAATTATTTTATATTTTATTATTTTACTAACAGTCACTCATAATGGCCTTAGAACAATTACATTCTTTAAGTGCTCTTGATGATGAAGGACTATTAACTCGTCTTGGAAGAAGGGTAAGAAATTATATCATTGTCTTGGGAAATTATTGTTACTATAATTTTAAAATAAAATGAAAGATGAATAACTTTAATAATAAATTCCTGTCCATTACTTCAAGTCATTTTTCTGATAATAATTAATCTTAATTCTTTTTTAACACTCCATAGATCCTAGTTATATGCAATTGTAGTATAGTAATAATTGTTTTAAAATTGTTGCAAAATATTTCTATGAATGAAGTAATATATGTTTGCATTCTTTAATATATTTATAAAAGGAAATCTCAAAAATTGTTATTTTCTATTTTGAAAAAAAAAAAAAAAAAAAAAAAAAAAAAAAAAAGATTATTTCGATTTTTTGCATTTTATACTTTTTGAATGGAAATTAAAATAAAATCTTTTTATTTTGATGGATTTCATTTTATTAACTTCTCTTGTCTTTTAAAATTCAATTTTTTCCCTGATAAAAATAATTGCTAAGAAAAATATACCTTTTATTTATTTTTTATGTTTAATGTAGTTATTGAAACTTTTGCAACATATACTTTTTGTTTGGGTATTGACTTATAATGAAACTTTCATTTTGTTCTACATTTTTTAAAATTAAAATTCATTTGAATTTCTTATTTCTGTAATTCTAGATGGCTGAATTTCCCATGGAGCCTAATCTTTCAAAAATGCTTATCATGTCTGTTCACTTGGCATGCAGTGAAGAAATTCTCACTATAGTTTCAATGTTGTCTGTACAAAATGTTTTTTATAGACCAAAGGTAATTTATCTTGTGTTTCGCATGCTAGTCAATAATGATTGATTAAAAATCTTTGGAGAATCTACAAATGTTCAGGCTATTAAAAAGAGAATAATATCATTAATTTGTAAGTAGTAAAAGTGAATTTCTAATTTTTAAAATTGTCACTTTTCTGCATTTTATTTTTTAACTTATATTTCTCCCAAAAATAAATATCTATAAAAATATTGATATTTCATTGATGAATTGGAGCCACATTTTTCTTTTTTAGTCAATAGCAATTTTGATATATGGTGTTACAACTCTTAATTTGTTTTATTTTAACAATTAATTTTTCACAGGAGAGAGTTTTAAACTAGTAAATAAAGCCAGGCCATCATTCAGTTAAGAAAACAAAGCTATTATTATGCTATCTAATTTAATATATAATCGTTGAATTTTATATGTTGCCTTTATTATTATTATTTTGCTTACCTCTTTAATTTGTAATTTTTCATGGAAGTAAATATAATATTTTTTTATAGGATAAACAAACTTTAGCAGATCAAAAGAAGGCTAAATTTAATCAGCCTGAAGGAGATCACTTAACTTTATTAGCTGTGTATAATTCCTGGAAAAATAACAAGTTTTCCAATGCATGGTGCCATGAAAATTTTGTGCAGATACGGACTTTAAAGCGTGCTCAGGATATTCGCAAACAATTATTGGGAATTATGGACAGGTGAGTGTTTTTTCTCCTTTGTTTTATGTCTGTCATGAATTGAGTGAACTTTTTAAAGGCTGCCTATTTTTATATTTTTGAGCTAAATGTCTGAATTTTACTTCATATAATATTTATGTGTTTCATGATTACTATGAATAACTATCTTTTTTTGTCTAATTATCACAAGTCTTTGATTCCTTATTAATTATTCTAGATTGTTGTTATAATTATTCACGCTTAAGTTGAATTATATTTTTATATGTACTGTGTATGTAGAATAGTGCATATACCAAATTTTTAGATATAACATGGATCAATAATTTAGAAGTTATTAGAAAAATAATGGCAAATTAATTTCATTTATGATTAAAAGTTTGAAGTCATTTTAATTTAGATTTTTTTATTTTGCATTTTTTATAACATTGGATCATGTTTCATGGAAGTTTGAAAGCATAAGAAATTATTGCATCAAGTATTGAGAAGCATAAGAAATTATTGCATCAAGTATTGAGAAGCATCACTTGGGTGAGGCAGTGGCTATTTGCATTACAAGTTTATTTAATGATAATGCTGTGCCTCACTTTTATAAAATTTTAAAATGTATCCAAAGGTAAATGTCTTTAAACAATTTTCTAGTAAAAGAAAGTGTGCATTATGAATGATATAATATTGATATAACATTATATGTATGCTATAAATAATATAACATTATGTAATTGTTTTTTTAACATAATGCGTTATCGTATTTTACTTGGATTCCTTCGGAAAAAATTATTTTGCATTATCTATAAGATTAAGGAACAAATTGTGCTCATTAAACCAAATTCCACTATACTTAGAGCAACAAATTTTCTGCTATTTATTTCCTTTAAATGGGTCTTCATATAAAGGACTTTTTGCTGGTTGTAGATAAATGTGGTAATAAAATGTATGCATTTTAAAACTATATTTTATGTTTTAATTACTAAAAATTTTGTACAAAATTGGAAAATGAATTTTCTTATTTATTTATTGATGAATGTATGTATTTAAATCTTTTATGAATTTTCTTTTGTGTAGACACAAATTGGATGTTGTGTCTTGTGGCAAAACCACAGCTCGTGTTCAGAAAGCTATTTGCAGTGGATTTTTTCGGAATGCTGCCAAGAAGGATCCTCAAGAAGGCTATCGCACCTTGGTGGATGGTCAAGTTGTGTACATCCATCCATCCAGTGCTCTTTTCCACCGTCAACCAGAATGGTTTGTGTTATATTTTATAATAAATAAGCAGTTATGATGCATTACTTATGCTTATTATTTAATATTATTACAAATTTTCTGTCAACTATTCATTTTTTTCTCCCTTTTAAATATGTTATTTGAGATTTTTACTTTTTTTTTCTAACTTAAAAATTATATTGCTTTTTTTTAGTAATGAATACTAGACATTCGGTTATTTGGTTTTGCAATGATTATTGCATTGTGTGCTTATTTTTATTTTATATTGTTAGAAACATAATGTTATTCATTGCAGTAATAAAGCATTGAAATATTTTCTTGGCATACTTTTTTAATTCCCTTCTTTAGGAATATAATATTATTCATAAACTGTAAACAATATTTAAAATTATAACATGCTTGTTACAAATGTTATTAAAGCCCCTTGCATTCACTAATACCAATTGTTGCCCATTGCAGATCTACAGAAAAAGTACTAGCAACTATTCTCATTGAACTGTTAAAATAAATAAAAATGATGGTTAATGTTACTGTTGATATGCTACTGCAGATGTTAATATTAAAATTCAATGAGCTCATTCTATTAATAAACAAACAAAAAAAACAAAAAACAGAATGGAATTATCTATATGAGAAATTATTACTGAAAAGGAAAGTTATTGATTAACAGCCATTTAATTAGATGCATTTTATGAATTTTGAATTCTCAGTAGCATATTGCAATATTGTATAAGTATATTATTAAAATTGATAAGTACCTAAATATTATGACAATTATTCATAGTCGTTTTTGCAGTTAAATTTCAAATTTATGAAGTGTATTTTAAAATTCCTGTGCAATTTAAAATCATGTGAAATTTGTAAGTATATCTGATGGGAAGAATACTTAATAGAATATGAGTACGTTTTACTTAATTTAGCTTCAAATTGACCTTTAAATTCTGTAGTTCTAGAATTTATTTGAATCAGAAGAGCTGAAATTAGCTCTTGTATGAATAAGAAATTAAAACCTAATTAATTGAACTTAGTAAATAGTTTGATGCTTGGAATGTAGATTTTTTTAAAGCCTAAAAGTCAAATTATTTGTTTAATTCCATATCTGGATGGAATGTAAATTCAGTTAATAAACCATTGAAGTATTGCCAAGGAAGATTTAAATAAACACACCATCAGCTTTTAACTAACAAACAAGTTTATTGAAGGAAAGTAGTGACTTGCAACTTTACAAGGATGAGAAGTTGCTCATGACTAGTGGATATCAGCTTTTATACAAGAACAGAGTATTTGAGAAACAATTAATTTTCAGAACAAAGAAAAGTCTAGAATATTAGAGAATATAAGGAAACAATAACTAAGAAAACAAACTAAAAATCTATGCTTTGGATACAACAGCCATGACAAGCATCGAACCTGCAAACTCTGGGTTTGGATCGCGTGCTTAGACCATTTGGTCACTGAGCTCGTTGTAAACTTTCTTTATGCAGCAGTATTATTAAGCAATTATCAATCAGTTTCTAGTCACTCAAAAAGAATAATTAACAACTGAAAACTTATTTAATACATCATTTTAAGAACATTAATATAGCTAAAAGTTTAGTTTTTACATGTTTATTGACATAATATACAGAAAACACAATCTTCATAATTTATAACTTTGGTATTTGTTAACTTTTTTTACCAATGATTGCTTGTCAAAAATTGTAAATTACCTTCAATTCAACACAAACAATTTCTCCAATCTTCTTAGTGAAAATTTAGCATCTCATGTGTAATGGAACTTAGTGATCTTGGTATAAGCTGAAAATCATCAAGTGAATATGGGAATGCTATTGCTCTTAGTGCAATTTTGCCATTTTATTGTTTAAAGGAGCATAGCAGTCTTGGCATAATCTGAAAGTCTTCAAATTATGGACCATAAAAATAAACGTTACTTTTTTTAAAGTAATACCATAACACTAATAGTAATACCATAATCACAGTAACAATACCATGCTAACATCTGTAGTAATACCATACTTATCAAAGTAAATTAACTAGCATATTGAACATACAATGTTTTCGTCCTCCTTGTTATATTTGGCATTAAAGATATAAAAGTATTTGACGTAAGTTAAAGCCAAAGATCGAACCTGTGGTCTTCTGATTTTTAGCCGAGTAACTTATCCAGTATACAAAAGTGGCTACCGATGATTTGGGGCAGTTACTGGCTTATATGTCACCACAATACCCCCCTACTAGTGAGGTCGGTAGAGAGACGATCGATTTTATTGCGCCAAGTATATGAAAATTGCTGCTGTGTCAAGTGAGTCTGATGACTTTGCTTTGATAGTGTTTGCTGTGGGTAGATGACACCACGACAGCTGTTGAATATTCATTCCGAGGTCATCAATTTAGCGTAGGTGTTGGCGGAATTGCGCCAATGTGTTGGTTGAATTCCGCCAAGGATCGAACCTGCGATGCTTGGGTTTGAAGTCCAGTAACTTATCCACTATACAAAAGTGACCACCGATGCTTAGTGGCAGTTACTGACTTATTAAGATGTCACCACAAGTAGTAATATTTATGCTGCCTCCTTGGGTGTGAGACACATGCATTTCTTTACTTTCCTTTTTTGAGTCGCTGTTAACTATACTAGGCAATTAATAGCTAATTATGTAATCAAATCTTAAATTCTCCAATGAATCTGTCTTCGTTTTTACGAATAACTTGCAATTGGAAACAACTTGCTCTTCATACATAATTAGCTAATGTCAGAAATTATTTATATGAGGTTTGGGAAGTTCAGTTGTCAAAAAATTGTTTTATTGCTTTTTTTCCACAGGTTAGTGTACCATGAGTTAGTGCAGACAACAAAGGAGTACATGCGGGAAGTAACAACCATTGATCCCAAGTGGATGGTGGAGTTTGCCCCTGCTTTCTACAAATTTGCTAATCCCACCAAGCTCAGTAAGCAGAAGAAACATCAGAAATTGGAACCCCTTCACAATAAATATGAAGAACCTAATGCATGGAGGATATCCAGAGTTAGGAAGAGGTGGAATTAATTAAATGCTTTTGTAAATTATGTAAATAGAGACTGTTGCTTCATGAAAAAGATATGTGATTTAAAAAATGTTTTAAAGTTTTTTTTTTATTATTATTATTGTCAGAAACTTATTTAGATTTAAAATCAGTAGAGCTTATCGAAAAAATCTATATATGTAATTTTTGAATACATTTTTTTTTCCAAATATTGAGTATTATTTTTCTTTTGTTTTGCACAAATTGCTTCCATTATTAAATTTTATTCATTGTAACTAAATCAAACTTTTATTAGATTAAACTTAAAGATTCCTTAAATATATATATATATATATATATATATATTACCTGTGACTCTGTTCGCATGGAAATTTTGATGTATAGGTAGGAAAAACTACCAAATAAGGACAAATAAAAAAAACCTAACCTAAAAACGATACATTTAAAAGTATAAGCATATACGAAAAATATATAACATAAATACAATTTTATAACAAAAACACACACTAACGTAAAAACAATTTATTTGCATTGTGTACCCAAAATAAAACAAAATAGCAAATCAAGTCTGCATTTCTTTAAAATCAAGTCAAATCCATTTTATTTATTGATCGAGATTGTGATAGCTACAGCAGTATTATACACATAATTTTTAAACCTTTAATTTAAATAAAAGCACAGTTGTCAACAATCACGCGTGAGCTTTAACGCCAGTTGCCGTAACGCACTTCTCTGATTATCCTACGCCAGTTGGAGTAAAGCAATGCAGATAAGAAACTTTTATTTCCTATATTCTATTTTCTTTTAATTTAAAAGTACTTCTGAATGAATCCGAAAGGTTGATTAATTAACAACATTTGATTTTAAATACATCAAACACAAAGAAAATTAATAGAATCGTTTGAAATAATCGGTCGAAATACTTCTAAGCCTAACCACAACTCTGTTGGAGGGAAAAAAATAATTGGAGCCTTACTTATCTTAGGCGGGATTTAGCCTCAGCTTTCTGTCACGAAAATCGGTTTTTAATTAATAAAGAATTAACCGGAATAAAAAGTAGCCTATGTTCAATTCCTGTCTATAATCTATGTGCTAAATTTCATCCAGTTCTGTTCAGCCGTTCTGGCGTGACTGAGTAACAAACATCCATCCCTTCAACTATCCAAACTTTCACATTTATACATTAGTATAAATATATAACAAAATAGTCATAATTTTCTTACTAAGAAAGATATGAAAATTAGCCAGTTTTAAAGAAGGCTTAAAATTTAGCCTATCACATTTTTTAAAAATAGCAATGGGAGTAGTCTTCACAAAACTTCCATGTAGTTCTCTTGTGAATGTATTTGATTATTATTAATATATATCATTGGCTAAAAATAGTTATTAAAGAGCCTGTTACAGTGTGATCTTTTGCAGTTAATCTCTAGAATTTTATTAATATACAAGTACCAGAAAATCAAATATGTATTTTGGATGTTAATTAAATTTCTGATCTATTAAAACTTGGTATCAAACCACAGTTGAAATTGCATCCCACTATTGAAAAGACATTTAGGCACAACCAAAGGGTAGAACCGCAAATCAAATATATTCACATTTCATATATTCAAGTCAATGCATTTATTTGTATGTATGTAAAAGGAAAGGTCATCCCTTTGACTGATTTGATTCAAAATTTGATAAGGATCTATATTTTAGATGCTACACATGGACATCAAATATATATCTCTCTCTTTATGTTTTTAAACTGTCGAGTTCAAATGTACTTTTGAATATCCTGACAGATAGATCTCCTCTGAAGTAATTTTGTTCAAAACTTTATAAAAATCTACAAATTAGAATAGAAACCAATACAAAATTTCGTCTAACCAGTTCAAAGCATGTTTGTCTTACAATATTCATAGATAAATATAAAAACAGACATGATTTCGAAATTGTGCTTTTCACTTTCAAGTAGGTTTGAAACTTGGAGGTTTGTCAAATTCTCGACTTTGATTTGTGTCATGATTACGGTGCTTTTTTTAGTAACTTTTTCCTTCATTTATAAAAAATTCTGTTTAATAGAGAAATTAATTATATATATTGTGATTTTCCTATAGTATATTTTTCTTGCAATAAGAATTCTCAATTTTTTAAAATTAAATTTATACATTTCTTCTTGTATAGAATCAATGATCACATTTGGTTGCTAAAAGGCCTTATAATATTGTAAGCTAATGAATTTTAATTGAAATCTTAATATTTCTGTCAAAAGTGTGCTTAATATGAATTAAGCACACTTTTGACATGTTATGATGATAAATTATTTAAATATTAGGACACATTTTTAAAATTCATCCCAATTAAAAATTTGGCATCATTGCCTCTCAATTATAGATTTTTATAGATTAACGAATTTTTTTCTTTATTTACAGAAGTTTCTTTTTTTTTTTTTTTTTTCATTTTGTAGTAAAGTTTGAAGAGTTTTTATTGCTTCTATAAAATATTTTATTATTTTTTTTTTTTTTTTTTAGAAAATTAAAGATTTTTTTTTCATATTTATTGGCAATGCCATGATGAAATTATGTTTATTTTTTAATAGATTATTTAGATTGTTTAGCATCATTTACAAAATCCTCTAAGATCTAGGATCATATCCGTTGCACAAAATATTTAGGTTTGCTGTTCTTTAATACTTTTAAAATGAACCAAATCAGTTGTCTTTCCATCGGACATATAGACATTATTGGACGTTGTACTACATATAAAATGCTTCATATATATATAAAGAAGTTTCAGGTACTGTAAGTTTTGAATACTAATTTAAAGACTAAATAACATAGTCAAGGTATAAATGAAAGCTCATAAACATCATTCAATATTCAAAATAATTTTTTATAATCTTCTAAAAAAATAAGATTATCTATCTATATATATATGATATCAATTTTTCACCGTTAATAGATACTGTTATTATTTTATAAATTCTCTGAAATGCAGATGCATTTTCAGTTTTTTCCCCTTAACAAAAGTTGTTCATGTTTTTTTACTGTACTTGTTCAACGATATGTTAGTACAAGAATTAACAATATCATTTTGCAACGATAAAAAAGAATGATTTTTCCCGCATATTTCAAAATCAGGAACTTTTTTTTACGGAGAACGTTATCTAATTTGGGAAAGAAAAAACGAGTTTGTGGTATTTTGTCTGTTTGTTTGCGAACACGATAACTTAAAAACATTTTGAGCTAACGAATGAAATTTGCTGTATGGACTCTACGCCAAATCTTTAAATTTGTGCAAGGTTTTGAACAAAATCTATTCTGATTGTCTGTCAGTCTGGCAAGTTTAAGTACTTAAAACCTTCATAACTACAAAAAGAAAACATGCAGCTGCAATATATAAATGCAATAACTAATGAATAGAGCATACATGTAAATGAAATAACTCAAAAACAAAATGACTTAAATAAATGAGATTTAGAACGAGATATTGTGTATACAACTGCAGTTTTACGCCTGATTGTAGTTTCTATCGATCGAAAAAAAAAGTTTAGGAAACGCATATTCGATTTTAGGGTAATTGTGCGTTAACCACATGGTAATGATTCATCACTAAAGCTCGCACGACAGTAAAAATACTACATTCACTCCAAATATCGATTTTTCATTATTATTCATCGATATCATGCAAGGCTTTCAGTCTTACCCAAAGTCCTCAATTGTATTCGGCAAGTGGAGAGGGATTGTATTGTATTTATTTCATATTATATTAAGCAACACTAGGGTTATTTTGGGACGAACCTTGTAATTTTGGACCGCACTTCCACACCACAAGAAAGGGAGGAAATTGGACACCAACAAATTTAACGTGCACCAGTGCCCTTACACGAGGTTTCTAACTCGAACCTGATACCCTGCGATTCCGATGCTGGAACTTTACTACCAGGACACTGTGGTTCCAAGTGGAGTGGGTAGTTTCGTTTCGTTTAGTTGTATTAACGTCTCGTTGTAAAGCAACACTAGTACTATTTTGGGTCGGACCTCATTATTTTGAACCACGGTCAGATGATGAGGACGGCACCTGACCTGACAATCCCCTCTCCACAGTAAACCCCATCAGCGGGACCTTACAAATTTAACGTGCAGCCGAAACCCCTAACACGATGGTTATTCGGTGGAATCGGGTTTCAAACCTGAAACCCTACGACTGACAAGCTAAGACCTGATCACCAGGCCAGCAGAATGTCGCAGCCCATGATATTCTGACCTGATTAGATTTTAGCACTAATTGGTGAGATCTTGTCTGTCTCGAGATATCGAAGGTGCTACCACCAAGTAAGAAGGGGAGAATTTTCGAAATGAACAAAATGTGTAATGGACAATCGATCTCCTTGTCACCTCTGAGCTGCGCAGGATTTATGCGATCGGCAATTTTGCGGGCTCGACTGTCTCTTGAATCTGTTCTGTTCAGTTTATTAATATTAACCCCATTTTAAAGTAACACAAGAGCTGTTTTGAAAGGGACCTTTTGATTTTGAACCTCGATCATTCTGGTGAGGTGTGGAAATTCGAAGAAAGGGGACCAGCTCATATGTCGTTCTGGTTATTAGAATTCTGGCTATTTTGAACCGTGTTCTAATAACCAGAACGACATATGAGCTGGTCACCCTTCTTCGAATTTCCACACCACACCAGAGGGATCGATTGTCTCTTAAGGCCTTATCACACGGCAAAATATCGTCGACACTTTCCGTCAGCAAACGACAACGAAAGTGATCGCATTTGTGTGATATCAATTCAAAGTTTCACATGATTGGTTGAATTTCGTTTGCGGACAATATTTCCGACTGCAATTTCCAGCTGGTTAGAAAAAGTTGTCGATTATGAAACTTGCTTGACCTGTTTTTGAGGGTAGAAACGGAAAAGTGCCGACGAAATTTCACCGTGTGATGAAGCCTTTAAGGACCTTTAGAGACCCTGCATCCCTCCCCGACTCCAGAGTAGGTTTCTGAACAATTTCGGAGGGCCACGGTGACCTGGTGGTAAGGTCTCGACTTCGGAACCGGAGGGTTTCAGGTTCGAGACTCGATTCCACCGAAGAACCGTCGTGTGAGGGGGTTTCTTGCACGTTAAATCTGTCAGTTCAAACGTCCTCCCGCTGGTGTGGTGTGGAGAGGGGGTTGCCATTTCAGGTGTCGTCCTCGCCAACTGATCTTGGTTCAAAATTACGAGGTCCGTCTAAAAAATAGCCCTCTTGTTGCTTTAAACGGGACGTTAATATAACTTAACTAAGCTGAACAATTTCAGGACCTTCCTATTAATATCGCTTTATTTATTTAGATTAAGGCGACTCGATAGACAAAAGTATAAGTCAATTATTCCAACCAATCTCACCTGCATCAACACTTTCACCTATCACCCCTTTAAAAGTTTTTATGAGTATAGAACAATTGTTATTTCTGCTACTAATTATCATGTGAACTCGTCTTTTTCAAGAGCATGTTTCCCATATGTAGTAATGCAAACAGCAATACTAATAATTGATTCTAACATAATCGATTATTTTATAAAATATCGCAGTAACGTATGGTAAGGTTTTGATTTAGGGATCGAAGGACTCAAAGTTATATGCAATCTCACCAAAAGCCTACCATATACGGGAACTTGGTGGATGTTAAATCTGACTTTGATGGTAAAAAATATCAGCTAGTACAGTTCGGAAATACAGATAAAATAGTGCCGGTTCAGTGATATCCTTGTTATTTGATCACAGGTTTAAAGTTAAAGGTTAATCTACTAGTTAAGTCTTGAGTTTCCTCAAAATGATATGTTTGCCTAAATAAGTGATATTATCTTGACGAATTAATCTTGAATTTCTAGTAAAAAGTGTTATCAATTAAGATTGTTGGACATTTTCAGTAATTAAAGCAATGCTACAATAATATTTCACTTAATTAAAAAAATGCCCAAGACAATATAGCACGGAAATTCAAATTTGCATATCCTGGATCAAAAATAAAGGGTGTCGCCATACCATTTGTTCCATCAGTTATTTCTGAAAGAGTAATGTTAAATTTATTACAGTGTCAAAAAGTTTGATAGTTTGAGTGTTACATTCGTATAATCAAATTCGTTTGGTAAAATATAAAAAATAATAATCTAACTTATGGCAACATATGAAAACTTCAATCTTCATAAGTCTTGTATTTTCCTTCTTTTTGTGCATCATGAATATACCAATAATACAAAAAGTCTATGAAAAGAAATGGGTAGAATTTTTTTCTAAAAGTATCAAACATTCTAAATTTTATTGAAATCTGCAAGGAATATCGATAATGGTGTCTGATTTGAAGATCGAAATTTTTGCGTATAAATGGTTTCATTGGACGTTGGGAGGACGTGCAATGTTGTCACTTGAAGACGATGTTAAAGAAGTATATAAAGATGAATGTTTAGCATATCCTGATTGTATGGAAGCTTCTGACTGTAAAGATCTCTATTATGCAATTGAATTCCGGCGATGGCTTCTTGAAAATTTATATTTCAAGGAAATTCAAGCACAAATGCATGAATTTAAGAATTCTCAAATGGACTTCTTCAATTATATTATTCGAACTTGCAATCGCATCGACTTATTTGGCAGCTTATCGATTTTTGAGCGAGTGTTTTCTACAAGTGCATTTGTTTTTTGTTTATGTTTTTTCTGCTACCAAAACAAATATACAGAAGTCATGAGATGTGGCTACATATGTTGGGCAATGTACTTTGACAAATGTATTGATGAATTTTATAAACAAGGTGGGTGGGCTCGTCTCAAGGTTGTAGCAGCCTCTTACGTGCGTCCAGTGGAATTCTTACACATTACAAGTAGGGAAGAAAAAGCAATTGATTCTCTGATAAAAATAAGAAAAGCAATAAAAGATTACTTTAGTTTTAAAGAGATTGGGGAAATAGATTATGATAAAAGTATTTCAGTGTCATGGGTTAAATATTATGCACAAAATATAAATGGAAGCTCTGATAAGGACTTAGATTATCTTTCTGAAAAATCTTATATTAACGAACTACACAATTACTCAGAACTAGAAGATTTATTGAAGCATCTTAAATACCTTTGTGATCCTAAAGGTTCAGAAATAGTTAAAGCTCTGCATCGAATATCATCAACCAATTCTCTTGAAACTTCCATGGCCAATCTGGATATTTGTAATAAACACGAGAACCTTCAATCAGAAGAAGATAGTATTCTAACGCCAAAATTGAAGCAAACAACAAACTTTGTAAATTTGGCTTCAAAATTGACTGAAAATCTGAATACTGAGGACGAGAATGTTTTAGCCAGTAGGAAGGCTGGTAAATATTCTTCAACCATATTGGATATTTCATCAAAACAGAATAATTTGATAAAAATCGGGCGTGTTTCTGATTCTAACCATACAAAAACTGAGTTTTTTCAATTGCAAAATCAGGAAACAGGAAAAAATACCGAAAAAGAAGGTAATGATATAAGATGGGATGCAAGAAAAGAACAAAACGAATGGGAAACAAAAAATAATACAACTTTGCCTGGGCAAATGTATATAACAGAACATAATGATGCAAAAATTGATAATAAAAAAATTCAAAAGGACAGATGGAAAGTTCTTAAAGGCGCTCCTAACAGATGCATGAATCTATTTAAGCAAATATCTCTCATAAAGAAAAATGCTGCGAAGGAAAACGGTAACAAAACTCAGGATGGTACAAGGAAGGAACTAGAGGAAAACAGTAATAAAACTCAGGGTTTTGCAAGGAAAGAACGAGTGGAAAACAGTAACAAAACTCAGGATGTTACAAGGAAAGAACGAGAGGAGAACAGTGACAGAATTCAGGATTTTACTAGGAAAGAACGAGAGGAAAACAGTAACAAAACTCAGGATGTTTCAAGGAAAGAACGAGAGGAAAACAGTAACAAAACTCAGGATGTTACAAGGAAAGAACGAGAGGAAAACAGTAACAAAACTCAGGATGTTACAAGGAAAGAACAAGAGGAAAACAGTGACAAAACTCAGGATTTTACAAGAAAAAAACAAGAGGGAAACAGTAACAAAATTCAGGATTTTACTAGGAAAGAACTAGTGGAAACCAGTAACAAAACTCAAGATGGTACGAAGAAAGAATGGAAAGGCACTGAGAAAGTTCCAATTCTGACAGATGGAACGAATGTTGAAGGGGATAATAACACAATTAAATGCAATAGTAAAAAAAAGAAAAACAAAAAGAAAGGGAAAAAAAGAAATGACAAAAACACTGTTCCAACGGGAGAAATGATTAATAATGAAAAGAAAGAAAGTAAAGAAATAAAGAATAGCCTAAGAGAAGAGCAAGAAGATGACGATATAAAGAATTTCTTAAGACTGTTTCTAGTGTTAGGTGATAAACAAGGCATCGGCTATGTGAGGGAAACATCACATTTTAATAGTAAGAAACTGAATGTCTGAAACTAGTTTGGCAAGTCATTAAAAACGCAAAAAAATACATATATATTAGATCTTGTGAAGATTCGGATTTAAATCAACAAAAGCACTTAAATTGTTTCCTATAGCCAAAACATTTGTGCAAATTTCGTAGCGTTTTTAATGCGTCTTTTAAATTGAACTAACATATAAATATTTTCGTAAGTGTATGATATCTCTTAGGTATTACTATTATTGTGATGTAAGATTAATATGGATCACTAGAAAAACTTCAAATGATTTTAAAAGTTTTTAACTATCGTCCTTTTTTCGTCGGAACACAATTTTAAAATAAAAAAAGGCCAATAAAGTTTTTAAAATGTGTTCGATCGAATCTATTATGTTTTTTTAATAATATGTGTTTTTACTTTGCTTGTTAATAATAGTGTTAAATTTTAAATAATTTTATTTAAATTCTTTTTTTAACTTGCTTTGATCGATCATGCCAAAAGATGTAGACTTGACTGCAAGATATTATGGGTGTTTATCATTTTTGTAATAGTTTATCATGCACATGACAAACATAATATCAAAGTAATCTAATTATGAATAATATGAATGCATAAGCTTTAAGAGTTAAATTATCGCGTTTGCATTAAACTCTGTCGAAGTTTTTAAAATAGGGAATATTAAAACATGCTTTAAGCATTTGTTTTTTTATTCAATACTTTTTTTAATACTAAGCTAAATGTACGTCTGAAGATCTCTTTTATGTACTGAACTAAAATATAGAGCAGAATTGTCAAACTGCAATTTTTAAGTAATAAACTGAAAAATGATAATCTAATTGTATTTTTAAATCAATATTTGGCGACTTTTCTTCTGTTTGGCGTGATTGGGCAGAAATTGGCCAAAAATATATATAGTGTTCTTTAATTTTATCAGTTTTTACTGTAAATTTTACTGTGCAAAAGTTTTTCAAGTGTCTCATACATGATATGAAATTATTGTTGAAAATAAAGTGTCTTTACGTTAAAAATTGCGTATTTGTGTACCTTTAAATAAAATAAAACATCTAATTTGATAAAAAAAATTTAAGAGGCAATAAATAACATAATTGCCCTTCAAAAAATCTTATATTTGCTATCTCACAAAACTTTTTAAGATTCGAAATAAGATAATTCAAATATAATTAGGGCATAAGAGTAGTCATTACAATAAAGTTGAGTACCTGTATTGTTAGGATTCTACCGGCGAGATCTTTTGACTTGGAGCTGTTAAATTTTGTTGAGTAAAAATGTACATTTTGTAAAGATTTTTTTTTAGAAAAATTATTAAGAATTGTTTAAGATTTTGGATTTTCGCGTATTAAAATTCAAAAATATTATTGCTCAAAAATTATTTATACAGCTTTTAAAAATTTTAAAAAAATTGTTTTCAGTGACACTTATTTATCGGTTATAGATAAGACGAAAGCTAGGGCTGTTCTAACATGCTTTTAAGTACATGTTTTTAATTAATACATGTTTTTAAAATATTTCCTCAGAATTTTTACAAGATAGTGATTTTTACTTAAGGCTGTATTACATGGGTATGCAAGAGATTATGAACATATGACTCTTTTCAGCCAACTGAAGTTAAGGCAACTTCTTTTCAACCCTTTAAGAAAGTCAGTTGATCATTTCAAAAATATATTTGCTTATTTCTTTTTCTTAATAATTTATTATTTATTTTTTTACAAGGTTTAAAAAATGTATTCATTTTTTCTAATCTTAACAATAACCACAATTCAATCAATATGATCAATAAAAATGCACGTAAATATGTGTGGGGATAAATTATTGCACAGTAACCTACAAGACTCGATTGATGATTGATTCATGCAACTCATCGTTTTGCTTTAAATATTGACATCCATTCAATGTTTTCATGATGGAAAAAGTCTAATAAAGCCTCACTTAATAATAATAAAAAATTTATATTCTAACTGACCAAATTGAAAAAAAAAATATGGTCTTAAAATTAATCCCTACTAATAATAAAGATAAAAGTGTGTATGTATATGTGTTATCAGTCAGCAGGTCAAACCATTTGACTTAGAACCACCAAATTTGTCAAAAAGCATCCTACAACGCAAACAGATGAACGGATTGCAACGAAATTCGGTATATAGGCTATACACGAAATAAGCACATTTAATTTTGAGAAAGGAAAAATTAGTTCCAAAATGTCCACTAGAGAGCGCTTTCCAGGAAAAGCATTAACACAATAAAAGGGAACAATGTCAAGAATCCGAATAAAGAATTATGAGTAATAAAATGTAAAACCAGGAAAAGCCTTGAATTTTAGAAAAAAAAAAGTCGAAATCTACATGCTGGCGAAGAAGAGGAAGCTTTTTGCAAAATCAGGTTAGGATAAGAAATGTTTGCAGTCGTTGTCATGTTTTTTGTCGTCGTTTCCGGCTATAATGGTGATGGTATTTTGTTGCGATATTGAATAACTTAAAGAACTCCATAATACTTCAAGTGAAGCATCACACCTGATCAGTTACGATCTGCTGTTGAGCACATTGTCCACCGATTTGAATTTTTGCTGGGAATGAGGGTAATTACACGGAGCACCTTTTCCTACATCATACTGGACATGATTAACTGCTCCTCTTGAGTAATTTCGCCCTCATCAGTTCTTATTTCTGCAAACTAAACTGTTTTTCTCAAATAACGTACTGTTATTTTTTCGTTACCTTTACTTAATATGGTTCGATGGCAAGGTGATAAAAAAACTAGTCAATAAATGTTAATATTGTTTCTGTATTCCATTTTGATCGTTTATTGTGTTAAAATTAATGTTTTCCTGAAAAGGTCTTCTGGTGGACATTTTAGAACTAAATTTTTTTCCCGAAATGCTGGGAGCGCATCTCATGTATGTAGGAATTGGGTGGGACAGAATGCCCATCCAGCCACATTTAGATCAGTGTCTAGGGTCACTGATTGAAGGAAAAGAAGCTTTTGAATAAGAAAGAAATTTATTTACAATAAAGAATAAGGAAGGACATTAAGAATTATGACAGGACAGGCTATTTACAATAGAGAAAAAAGTATCACTTATAGATGCCTCCAAGGATGATTTTAATTACTTGTTTCATGGCGAAACTACGTTGCGTATTAAAAATGCATAATCGGAGCAGAATGACCATCTCTGTCTAAGTTTGACGAGTGAATGCGTAGTTCGCTTTTTCTCAAATTTTACGTCACGCGTCAAAGATCCTGGAGCAGCGGTATTTAACGGTATCCTTGGTGACATCTATTACTACAAAATTAAACTAAATATGGAATAGCAATGGTCGCCAACTAAATATCTACATGTATAGTCTTTAGACCAAATTTCGTTGCTATCTCTTCATCCGTTTATGTTGTAAGGTGTTGTTTATAGGGGAAATTCAATTATAACCACCCTGTATATTTTGGATGATGAAAATGTGCACTTTGATGCGATCTTTACTGAAATTTCTTTGTTAGAATTTTAATAAAAATCAAAAAATATTTTGACGTTTTTCCCCGATAATTTTCAAAAAAAACAACAGTTCAAAAGTGACATTTACATCTTAAAATTAATTTTTTTTTAACGATACCAATTTAATAGAAGTAAGATTTTTTTTTTTGAATTTAAGTATTATCCACATCGTTTCTAATTTCCTTCAATACATTACATTGTTGCTTAAAATTCAAATAATTTCCACTGTTTCCAAAAATATTTAATCGTGTGATTTTTTTTTTTTCTATTTTGGAATGCTAAGGAAGGATTTTGTTTAATGTCAGGAAATTCAGAAGTAGATCAAGATATTTACGTTTTTAAACCTTATAAAAAGAAAGAAAGAATAGAAAATAAAGAATTAATAGAAAAAGAAGTAAAAAAAGTCATAAAAAGACAAAGAAGGTTTGAAATATAATTTAGATTCAGAAAAAGAAGAACAATTTTCTACTTGTGGAGAGACACAATAACTTTGATAAATTTTGTATTTAAGACATTTTTAAATATACTTTACTACAATATTTTGATTGTTGTAAATAAAATTCAAATCTTTATCATTACTGTAATAAATATTACTATTCAAATAATTCTGGTTTGATTCTTTCTTTGTCGAGAATCAAGGTAATTGATGTACGATGATTCGATTAATTTATTCACATTAATCGAAAATTGTGGTACCGATAATGACTTCAGAATTATTCACAATTCATGAATTAGTAGAATACAAATTGTTTGGAACTCATTTAATCAGACGAAGAAATTGTTCCTGTTTCTTTTAAAACAATGAAATTCTGTGAAAAATTTTGAATTTATTTTGTTTGTCAAAAGACAAATACAAAAAATATCCAAGGGTATCAAATACAATTAATCGATATTCAGTATGTAAGAAGATGGTTAAAGATTTTTTTAAAATCAATGATAGTGGTTTTTCCCAAACTTTCTCGCATATTCTCTAATAAAGTTGTTATCCCAGTGAAACCTTACATGGCAATAGCATTAACTTTTGGGGTATATTTAGATTTTCTATTGATTTTATAATGTAATCCTAACCGAATGTTTTGGCGATTAATCTCTAGTATGTAGTAAAAGTATCCAAAATTTGGGTTTCAGAGGCATTCTCATCAACAGACTGGCCCACTAATTTGGCATAAATATACTTAGTCACAAAATCACGTACCAAATTTGAGATATTCAAGTCTGAGTTTTTGAATTATCACATTTACTCACTTCTGAAGGTGCAGACAGACTGGCAATCGGACTTTCATTTAGCTTAAAATTTAGTAGATCTCTGTACTAAAAATTCTAAAGCTGTGTATCGAAGTTTATCTATTTAGATTTCTTCACTTCGTAGTTATAACAGTAACTTATATTCGAACTGTCTGACAGATAGACTTCTCGAACGAATTTTGCCTTAAAATTTGATAGAAGTCTGCAAATTTGATTTTAAGCCTGTATATTAAATTTCATCTATTAACTCCAAGCATTTTTGAGTTATCTTTGTCACACACAGACGGACATGTGGCAAAAATGTATTTTTAGAGCTCTGGGACGTCTAAAATGTGGAGATCTGTTAAAATTTCGAGTTCGAATCTATTTTGGATTACTATACTTTATGCTTCGTATACTTGAAAGTAAAAATTAAAGCCCATTAGCATGCGGTTAAAGCATATAAGACATGTTTTATTAATGCACAATAAATACAATTTTTCATTTTTGATTTATATTTAATTTTAAAATTTTGTTGCGCTTAATTTAAAATTATTGTTTTAGATTCTACAGCTGTTATAGTATTATTACTTTGAAAACTATTAATTTTTAAAAAATTTATTAGCAGCATTAAATTTGCAAAATTGTAATCTATTTATTAAAATTCCGATTGTATGTTTTGTCATCTATAAGTTGTTCATTTTACAGTAGCGCTTGAAAATCATAGTAGCTATGCTTTATAATAAATTGCATAAGGAAATTAAGAAAAATTTGCTCAATATTTCAACCACTGAAAATGAGTAACAAATGATAAACTCTTAGAAATACCCCAAATAAAGTTGCTATCTTTTACTTTCGTTTTCCTGAAGTTTTAAATGACGCAATATAATCTGATAAAAAAAACTTCTAGAGGTCATGCTACTGATACTGAAGATAGGCGTATTCCATAAGATGAAAATAACTCAATGGAATGTTGAGAAAATCAACTCATATCACTGCTTACGTATGTGGCAAAAGTTTATCTTTTGAATCAGAATTCAAATTTGTAATATCAATACTCAGTATCCTATGATGCAAATGAAAGAGACATATTTCAATAAAATTCATTGGATTTTTAAATCAGTTAAAATGATTTGTTAGTTCGTTAAGTGAGAAAGATCAGGATATTATCAGAAATATCACGATATTATAATCGCATAGAAAATTAAAAATTGTAGTTTTTGTTGGTGTAAGTTTCGTAAATATATTTCAACTCTAGTTTTCAAAGTACATCTAAGCGGAACATCTTCATGAAAAATTTACTTATTTCCAGTCCATTTTATGTCTCGTCGGAATCGCATTTCTTTCTATATGAAAAATTACTTTTGTGTCCTATCTTGCTTTACAGAGGGTTATTGAACTTTCCTTACTTGGTCAGGATGAATCTCCTTTGTATTTTGTGGAAGTATA